>OU612070.1:28509130-29109130 GCA_914767715.1 Membranipora membranacea | reverse complement strand
TGGTGCTAAAATCAGATGTGGCGTTACTGTCAGTCCTCATTGCTCATTAGATCACTTTTTGGCTGCCTCTTATATATTTTTATAGCATCAATCCATTTCTGCCGGAGAATCACAGCTGTATGGAATACTAACTCTGGTCATTTCAAAGGATTGAACTTTTCTACTACACTCGTCCCCCTTCCCTCAAAACTATGCAAACAAATACACATGTATACACATGTATACGTCAACTGCCAGTGCCTTTACTGGAGTATATACAAAATATTATGAATGATGCTGAAGTTGCCATCTCAACTAATTTACAAACTCAAACAAACAACCATAGTCATAATAATCATGCCAGAAATTTGTATCAAACATCCACAACGACCGCTCTGAAGCAAATGGTCCTTTATTTCAAGTATGGTGAGAAATCAGAAATATCCGTCAACTTAAAATGTCACATTAGTGAGTAATGTTCTGAAAAATCTGGAGTCAGTCAGGATAGGTATGTGTGTGAGTTTTCCATTCAAATATGCACTTGATACTCAGCAACTTATCAGAAATTTTGTTACAAAATGCATTCATTTATATGCTTTCAAAACCTGCTGTGTATGGTTGAATGGTATTGCGAATTCAAAAACTAGAGGACACCACCGGTATGTGGATTGCTTCTGCAAATGGCGGAACTTAGCGGCCAACTTTTAACCTCCAGTCAGCTTTTCCACAAGCTATGTGTACACCTTATACTGAACAAATAACATTAACTCACTTGATGGCTAACATATGAGTAAAAGAGACAGAATCCAACTTATGGTTGAGAGAAACATGGAAAAAACAAGCTAGCCCGGTAATTTTTTTTCTTCACAATGATGTGTTTGCGGTTGGGTTTTTGGCTTATTTTGATGGGAAAACATAGAACAATTTTCCAATGGCTGCAAGTGAAAATACCTACAAGTGTTCCACATGGCGTGACATGAAAATTTATTCGAAAAAATGGCTATTAGCGCTCTCAAACATAAATTTTTATGCTCAATTCCTATATTCTCAATGATAACTTATATGATACAGGCACAAGCCATGCACAACCAGATTGCGCGCATCATGGATTTCGCAATAATTAAGTAGGACGTTTTGAGCACTGCATTTTCCACTCTAGAGTATATAATAACTCTATGTTTATACCACAATTATATCATGTTTGTTGCGCGGGAGGCCCGAGTTCGAATCCCGGTGAAGACAGATTTTGTTTTTTACATATCATCTCTTTCACTACTCGGTGGTTTATACCGTCATTATAACATGTTTGATGCGCGAGAGGCCCGAGTTCAAATCCCGATGAAGACAGATTTTTAGATTTATCATCTCTTTTACTACTTGGTGGTTTGAACCATAATTATAACATGTTTGTTGCGCTATATTCTATGGATGTACTCATTGAGGAGTTCTGCCACCTAATAGGTCAACGATACTCAGGTTGTCTTCCTCATAGGTTGCATGGTAAGGACAGCCATTTTAGTTTGCACTTGCAATGACATCGCCAATTGGCCATCCATCGTAAACTCAATCGACAACTTGAGTGTATATCATCCACACCCCTGAAGTTTTGTGGCATTTATGATCACGGCATTTCTAGTAAGAATTAATCAATTATCTTAGAGATGTCTCTTACCATAAGCACTATGTATCTACTGTTGATGTAGAATATGACTTTTTTAGAGATTACATCTAATTCATACCTTCATATATTATTGTAGACATATACCGTTATACTCAAACATACCGTTCTCTCTGGGAAAGAGAAATTGTATAGGACAGGTGCTCGCTCAGGCAAGTTAGCTAGGTTCAAACTCAGATCTTGTTTATAAATATGATATAAAACCGAGTTAATTTTCACTGCTTTTATTTAAATGCCTGATCAAAATATTTAAACCTGCTCAACTCTGTGCAAGATAATGTGAATATATCTTATAGTTAGGATTTGATATAAATTACACATTATCACCAGAGACTATAGTCTATATAGACTATAGGCTATATCTATAGTCTCTGTTATCACTATAACAGACAATTACAGGTACAGATATTTATCTTGTAGATGGATATGAAGATTTTCATCGCAAAGTTCTTCCAGAACTTTGATTTCCACATTGACCAATCAGAGACTTATCATGATGGGCAGAGAGTTTTCCCACATCCGATAAGTGGTGTAAAGTGTACTATTACCCCAAGGACGTAATAGTCAGCAATATTAAGTGCTCTGCTAAAGATCCACACCCGGCCATAATAGAGAGTTTATTACACTTATTGAAGAACACTTTCCTCAATCTAAACACTGTCAACAAAGTTACTAATGTAGAAATGGGGAGAGCAGGGGTTAGGTTAGGGGAGGGTAGGGGTTAGGGAGGGCAGGGGTTAGGCTAGGGGAGGGCAGGGGTTAGGTTAGGGGAGGGCAGGGGTTAGGTTAGGGGAGGGCAGGGGTTAGGGTTAGGTTAGGGGAGGGCAGGGGTTAGGTTAGGGGAGGGCAGGGGTTAGCAGATATTGCTTATCTATTGGAAAGCTCTTGAAGCAGGTAATAGTTAACACCAATAAAAATTGTGTGCCATAATATTACTTTGCGCTATCAAAGAAATTACTGATATTTTTTATGATGTTTGGGGTGTTTGAAGTGATATAGTGACTATGTGCTGAGGATTGCTGGCTTAAAACTGGTTGGTTTTCATAGACAACCCATCGGTCCACCTATATCACTCATTGTCCCACCAATTATTATCTCTTTAAAGATTGTTTTTTTCACATCTGTCACTTCGCATATCTATATGTAGATATCTATATGTAAAATATATTTATATAATCATGAACCCCTAAAATCAGCAATGCATACTTTGTGTCACTTAATTTAGACTTACTCAACTATTTTCAGCATTGGCTAACTAAACAAGTAATATATGCCTCAATATTCAAGTTGCCTACCCTCAATATACATATACTGTAGATACACATGGTCATATACATATACTGTAGATACACATGTTCATATACATAATAAACATATATGTAAAACATTCAATTTTAGTAGAGTAATACGATACAATAACAGAACATCCTCTCTTCTAAACACTATTTTCCGACCCAAGATCTGCAAGACTCAAAAACATGCCAAATCATTTTTTCCACCCTTAATGTCTTATTTTAACAACATACAACCTTAACCTTTCCTAGACCATATTTTAATTAATGTACGCATTCAACTTATCATTCTCATGATACCAAATGTACCAATAAACTGAGACTGTATAATATATGTGTACTGCACAGTATATGTTTATTGTACTGATAGTACAGAAAAATGCAATAAATTGTATAACGTCATCATAGTAAGTCACCAAATCATCATAATCATAAAGACATGTCGGCTAGAAAAATATAGTGTACTGAACATTACATGTATAACATTCATTTAATGTATAATATGTATATCATATACATACTGTACTGAACAGGCCAAGCTGCTTTGAAATATCACAAATACGCGCTGCAAGCTGGCTATTACAATTCCTGAATTTTCTCAATTTGTTCTTTTTTTCCCAAAATCACTATGTGAGACTGATAGCTTGGTATTTTGAGTATCTGCCCACTCAATAACTACATAAAAATAATAAGCCAAGTAGGTAGATTCCCATCTGACAGTCTGATCAGAGCCATCAACACTTTGTTTAGCTAGTTTGCCTTACACCCTCCTGTACCTCTAGCCTGGGCAGGCTACTCCTGTACCTGCCAATGCAAGTATGAACATTTCCAACTTATTAGTTGTCCTCCCATTCTTAAAAAGAGGACAACCACCACAACCTAGCTACGAGAGGTCTAAAGTCAGAGTATTCTGCGTAAACAACATTATCACCCAATTGACCAATCAAATAACCGGGATAAATTTGTAACAAATAATCAGTCAATCACAGCCCTGACTTCTTCTTGTTTGTGTTGGGAACAGAAATTAGTGGTGATGGCCAATCATCAAGGATTTTACTTTAGAGCATAGACATCGGAACTGCATTACTCCAATTGTGTTCTCTAAATCACATGAAGCAAGGCGGGAGAAAGTTGAACTAACCATAATCCTGAATTTTAATGCACAAAATCCTGCAAGGTAAATGAATGTGTAGTAAATCAACTCCTTGACTCGTCACAGGATGACAAACAGTATTGCTAGTAATAAGGTACACATAGACTGAAGACAAGGAACAGTGCTAAGACATCACTCAGTCACGATCAGTTGAGTTTCATCACAGACAGCAGGTCACTGACAGTTGATTTGTTGTTGAGTTGCAGCCTTGTGTGTGTCTGGTTTGTGTTTGACACACACAAGGCTGCAACTCATCAAATCAACTGTCAGTGACCTGCTGTCTGTGGTTTCACACAACAAGACAGACAGAACAAAGCTTCTGGATCTCTTGTCTTGTTTGTGCCTATCTTGATTGATCCTTCTAATCTGGATCTCTTGATCATGATGCCTATGGATCTCTTGATGCCTATGATACTATGTCTTGTGCTGGTGGTTAAGTTAGTAATAAGTAATGTATGAGCAAGAAGGAGGGACCTGTTAATCCATTGTATGACTGACCTTGGTTGGTTGCTGCAGTGAGTAGACATGTGACTGTCAGTCCAGTGAGTGTGAGTGAGTTTGACTCACTATTATATTATATGCTACCACAGCACCCATCCATTGTTGTACCTTAGTTAGTACCAACTGTTGGACATGATCATGCCATTGATTGAGTCACATTACATAGCTGACTAAATACATAGATATATGGGCCCCTGGCTACAAGGAGAACACCACCATACTGTAAAATGAAATGAAAGTTTGATAATTTGCCTGCCCAAGCCAAGGTGCTTGAGACTTCTACTACTAAGCAGTAATCCAGTAATAATATTAGTTATCCAGTAACTAAGGCAGGGAGCAACCTTGGTGCTATTGATAGGGCATGGGACTTTCAATCAAAAGGTCCCGTGTCTGATTCACGGTGGTGTCAGGGAGGGCATCCGACCTCAAATGCTCCTGTGCCACTTTGGTATACAGTACAATAAATTGACCGAACAACATCAAGGTTTCACACATGGTATCGCAAGGTATCGAGACCATAAATGAACGTGCGTTTTATCAAGTAGCTAAGGCCTAGTAAGTTAGACCACAAAGGGTCAGAGTTACGGTTTATAAATTAAAACTCTTCATGACAACAAATCAGACAGGCAGATGATCCAACTGACCCCAGCTAGCACACATCAGGCAGAAACTGTATTATAATAGTATGATAAAATTTGTGTAATACTTTTAGTTAATGAGATATTGATATAACGATGGATGGCGACAGCTTGGATGAGCTGTATGAAGGCTTAGATGAAGTAATCCGAACTCCACAGAAATCAGATACTCCTTACGGTAAAAACCCCAAAAGCTATAACTATCCACTCCTAGTAGCAGCTTCTATTACAATCTGTTACTAGTAGTAGTAATGACGATTTTTATTAACCACTAACGAAATGTTTTTGATTTCCCATGTCTTCTTTGCTCTGCGATAAAGAATACGCTAAGATGAATGATGAAGATAGTCCCTTGTTGTTCCGTGATCTGTTAGGTGAGTTGGTTATGTTAAGAGCCTAAAAGAACTAATCAGTCAATTCAATGCCTCTGGAGAAAACTGAAACACAACATTTCTTGCAGTCTTTTGCAAAGCTTCAGCACCAGTTTTGTAAATATAAAAATAAATATATTATGTTTGTACAAATAGCTGGTGGCTTCATTCAAAATGGGAAATTCTGCAACGATGAATTTAACTCATCAATAAACTTCAATTCCCCGATGGGGGGGGGGAAGGGGCCATTGATCTGATGATGTCTCTATATGCGGGTATTAGAGCCGATATTATAACACACGAGATGGTAACTATGCATAAACTCAAATTAGATATTTTAGGTGAAACATAACTTGTTGATATATCTATAAAGAGTGTACACTGGGTCTTTCACATTGTTAAACATAATGCCTTGCAAAACATAAATTTCGGTCTTAAAGGGTTCCCATGGTAGAGAATCGGGTCTGTAACATAGACTTAGGTAAATCATCAAAGACATATAAAGTAGTGTCCTATAAATGTTTTGATGCAATTATATTACCATTAATTTATAGCCCTACATTGTATAGTAATATAATCATTATATATATCTATATATAATAACTCTATGAGTAATTGACACAATCATCAGTGAGTTGGGGTAGCGGTTGACTCATTTGATTGTATAATTTTAGAGTTGAGAGCTTCAGAAGTAGGGAGATTACAGTCCCCTGAGAAGGCCTCCGCGGGTAGAAGACTGGACCTGGACCCTGAGAAGGCCTCCCTATCCTCCTGTGATGATGGATTGCTGGGCAGGTCAGGTAAAACACACATCACCTCTACAGCTGCAGACATACAAACACCAGTCACTGTCTCTTCTCATACATCTGATGGAGTCACTGAGAGACAGGAGAGGAGCGAGCAGCACCAGGATGCTGCCGGAGTCAGCGGCTCTATGAGGAACACTTCAGTAAAGAGGCAGGCATTCCAGACTCTGCTCACATCGATCATCACTGGAAGCGACTCGGACTCAGAGACTTCTGGAGGAGGACAGCAGCAGCAGAGGCAGCTTCAGGATAGAACTCATATAGACAAGCAGGTAATCATCATACTACTACCTGTAACTACCTACTACAGGTGTCGACTGTACACACTAAAGGTGTCGACTGTACACTACTGTCAGACAGACAGACCGGTTCTTATCAGGACCAGTATAATACTTATACAAAGAGTTTGTTCTCTACAAGAGTCTGTCACCAGCATACGCGTGAGGTGACTGGTATGTGTGTGAGACGTGGCTGACACAAATAATGTCTCCAAATTCAATTTAAATACCCACCATCATAAATTGATGGGAACAAAATAGTAAAATCTAAACTGATTACAAAATATTCATTGACAATAAATATCATATGAAGTATGGACAAAGTGCTATAAAAACTACCTCTGCCCCATTCATCTTCCAAGGGGTCATTTGCTAAAAAAATCATTTGTAAAATGATCAGTGGCTCCTAACTAATTGATGGCAAGCACTATCTTATTCAGAATGTGACTGTCTGTGTCAGGGTGTTCTATACCCTATTCAGAATGCGACTGTCGGTGTCAGCAGGTGTTCTACTCCCAGCTTGGTAGAATCTTTGCTCGCTTGTTTACTAACAATCATTCAGGTTAAAATGGTTTACAAGAGGAAATGAGAGTTATCATGAACAACATAAAGCTGGGGAGGTTCAGAGCTAGAATCATGGACAAAACACACAACATGAAAGAATACTCGAAATTCTCTCCGCAATAAATATGTTTACTGATAAAGGAAGGATATAGGAAGGGCTAAAACGTGTATTTGAAGTGTCTGTGTGTGTAGAAAGTATGCGTGGTTAGAAAGTATGCGTGGTTAGAAAGTATGCGTGGTTAGAAAGTATGCGTGGTTAGAAAGTATGCGTGGTTAGAAAGTATGCGTTTGTAAAAAATGAGCGTCTCGAAGGTGCGTGTGTAGAAAGTGAGTGTTTAGGGATAGTAGACTGTGTGGCAACATCAAAATTTTCAATAAAACCCACTTCAACTTGCTATAGCTGCTGCTACTGCTGCTTCACTTTGTACTCAAGTGGCTACATTTCTCTGTGATAAGAATCGTAGCACATTTTATTTCTCATAATATTATCATCATGAGGTAGATGTAATCATTTTAGTCTAATATTATGCTGGTAATACACGCGTGTTGTTACCTGTCTGGTTACCTGTCTGGTTAGTCCCGCGTTGTTATTTTAACATTGTATTTCACTGATAAGAGTTTAACTCTCACTATTTACTGCTCAGGTAGCTGCTCTATATTATATGTGAGAGCCTGCAGCTTTCTTGTCTGACTCAAACATACAATGAGAGATTAATAACAACACAAGTCAGATTATCATCATCACTAAGCTCTATTATTAGTTTTAGTAGACTGACTGCTGTTGCTGATCCTGCTCTAGGCTCTGATATGTATTGCTGCTATATATAAATATAAGTATATATCATACAGTTACCTCTACTTCTCTAGATCTGAGGGATAACTCGATGACCAGATCCCATGATGAGACACTGGAGTGTAGCTCTTGGTATTTTGTTAGTTTGTATATCCCAGCTCAGTGAGATTTGTAGTAAGATTTAGTGGCTATTTGTAGGGCGTAGCAGCACCGGTAGATATGATGCTGCCGGCCCCGATGGTGGCAGCAGCTGGAGGAGGAGGAGGGGACTGTGATCTAATGGATGATATTTACTCACTCCACACAGAGAGAGATATCCAGCATAGGAAAGAGTTACAAGACAAACAGTGTGTTATAGATGAGCTGAGTCAGCGTAACATAGAACTAACATCTCGTAATACTCTACTCTCTCATAATATATCCCTACTACTGGTGAGTCAAATTATTATAAAATTTGCTCAACTAATAAAAAAACTGCAGTGTCTGAAACGGCAAATCATCAGCCAAACTTATATTTATCATTTGACTGTTTGCCTGCAAGTTACAATAACTGCCTGAGGTTGTTTGCGCCTTTATACAGTAATGCTGTTATAAGTGAGGGTTGTCCTCCTGTGTCCTCATACTGAGCCTCTTATTCTGTTATATAATTAACACATGATAGACACTATAATAATCTGTGCGCGTTACCATGGTGATATGTGATCAGGTGGGCCAGAGGAGCCCTGTGTATGATACCTGAGTGAGTAGTGAGGGCGTTTACCGTACGTCCCTGTATCATGTACTCTGTGTAGAGTGAGTACCTGATTTCCTGTGAGTAGTGATTTATTATACTGGTGATGTGTTGACAGACCACAGCTAAGAAAGAGATAGAATCACAGAGAGCACTTATACTCACACTAAGGAAACAATTAGTATCAGCGGAACAGCCATACTACGCTAACAGGAGACATACTAACACTAGGACTACTATCAGACAGAGTACGGACTCAGTGAGGGCTCTCTGTAACACCCGCCCACCTCACCCAGTACAGTCTGTAGATACTCAGTCTAATACTAATACAGCACAAACTGCTCCTGTCGGTCACACAGTCTCAGCTGACACAACGTCGACAGCGCAGCCGGCAGCAGCTCATCACTCTGATCATCGACCCCTGAGGTAAGAGCTACATATCTAAGGGGCCGATAGTGAAGCAGAATAGTGTAGCAGTTGTTTAGGTTAATTGTCATATCACAGCATTTGGTTTGAGTGCCAAGCATGGTGAGATACTTATATGACCCTTCAGAGAGTTTTTTCACCCTTGAGAAGGATTTACTAGACAATGCTTCGCTTGACTCAAGGCTTCTAGCTGTGAGTTGTATCACATATGAGTCAGTTCCTCACCAACAGCTCATCATGTCAGTAACAGTCCGTCAATCTATATCTCCAACCTCTTTGTTGTATTACAGTAACTGATTGCTGTGTGCAAACCACTGCAGCTAACCATGAGTTATGCGCTGCTTTGAGGCCTTCCCTAGTACAACTTCCCCCTGGCTGACCCAAGCAGTATAATACCAGCCATCTTTGTGTATCCCTTCACTATAATAATTGCTTTCCATGCAGCTCAGAGTATCTGTATTGATCTATTTTTTCATTGCAACAATATCCGCAAACTTGGGTGCATTTTCCCTTCAGACTAGTTGGTCAGATTTTCTTTTATATAATCTATCATTGGGAGCAACCTAAATTTCTGCGTGTTGTGAGTCACACAAACCCATTAAATCTGTCCTTTAAATATATGCAGTGTAAATACAGATTTACATTCAAACCAGAGAAACTGGGAGGTTTGCTTCCCCATCACACTCACTTTAATTCACCATATTGAGGATCGCACAACTCAATCACACATCAGAGAGCTGCTGACTCGTGTGCGCAGCGGAGCGGCTATGGGCTTACTCTGTCTGTATCTCTGTCTATAGGCTCACCATCATTTCCCTGCCAGTATAATATGTGTAGGTCAAGCATTTAAGCACTATTTGCAATGCGTTTGATCTCACTCAGGATGTTGCACCTCGCAAAGATTAAAATACTTGACTTTGAGTATCCCTGGAAAACATCCTGCCTTTGAGTTCAAATTGTTATTTGCATCAAATAAATCAAAATTCATTGGCTTCCTCTAGAGTAATTTATTCTGTAGACCACCATAATCCCTTGTTTGAAGTTCATTAGCATAATATTTGGAATGTTACAGCGCAGCGCTGGACAACCTGTACACTATGTACTATAGAAGATCAGACCTAGGCACACTATGTACTATAGAAGATCAGACCTAGGCACAATGTCTGCACTATTAAATGGTCACTGTCTTCATGAAGGTTATCATATTAATGTCAAATCTAATCAAATCATTCTCCCCAAATCTGTCACTGAAACTCGGTAACATAGACATGTGAAGGACCTTTACTCCTCATATCTGCAGTTTATTTCTTTACATAAGTTTGTGTTATTAGCCTTAATCTCAAAGGCCCCTTTTTTTGTTTTGGGGGCGTTTGAGACAAGGCTATGCGTTATGTGTGCATGTTCCATATTTTGTGAGACCCCCTCACGATGTGTTAACTCGAGTGCTTGAGGCCTTCAGTGTTACCTTCAGTGTTGCCCTCAGTGGTGCTGTCAGTAATAACCCTGTCACACATAACAGTACATACTGTGAGTGACACCCTCAGGCAGGTGGTTATATACTTAGCTCAGGTCTAATCTCTAACTCAGCAGAGTATAACAGCAGCTGTCACTATACTAGGTACTCACCTTAGCCTGCCGAGCTATGTTAATGACATGTGTCTACAAGTGCTTATTATCTCCACATGACATAATCTCTCATACCCTCACAGTAATCTATCGGCCTCCTCAATCATACAGCCACTGCATACCTTCTGCCTACATTACCCCCCCCCCCCCCCCCGATATGTTGTCTTTGTTGTAAAAAGGTTATTATACTTTCATACCTACTTTTAACTATTATAACTCTTATTTATATTCTGATCTCAGAAGCAGAGAAGTTAGTGGATATAACTTGACTCACAGAACCTCTCTCACTGACAATCAATACTCAGCCGATAAAGGTGAAGATAAGAACCCGACTCCGTCTAGACAAAATAATAAACTAGCCAGCTACAGAGAGGAGACGCAGCAGCGACAAACACGACATAGACACGGCAACCAGGGTACAAGTCTGAGAGAACGTCGGCTTACACCGGAGAGATCAGGTAGTCCTCGGCGCCCGGAGAGACCAGGCAGTCCTCGGCGCAGTCCTCGTCGATCTTTGAGACAATCCTCGAGTGCCCGGGAGATAATCAGATCCCGAGTAGATCGAGCGAAGGAGAGACTCCGCAGACAGTCTGTAACTAGAGATGTAATAGAAAGGCCCTCTCCTCACAAGAACGGCAGTAAGCATTCCACCACCAGGGATAAACCATCATCTCACCTGAGAGGCAGAGATAAACTAACAAAACTAGTGTCACCAATCAAACAGACTTTCAAATCACCTCCACTAAAATCTCAGCTCAATTCAACCAAAAAGACCAAGCATCGGTCCCCGAAGGAATCCAAACTCAAATCTTCTGAAAAATCCAAAGTCAGATCAGCTAAAAAGGACCGTAAGTCCAATAAATCGTGTACAACAACAAGTCCATCAGCTGATGAGAGTTTAGTTTCTCTTGGCGAGGAGAGTATTAGTGATTTATATGAGCTGAAGCAATCATTACTGAGAGAGTTAAGTTGTGGTGATACTCCAGTCACTGTCACTGCTGCTGTCGCTGCAACAGAGGACTCAAATATACACAAACAGAGTAATGATAAGTCATCACTTTATATAAACGGTGCTGTCATCGATAATCGAGGAGGCAGCGAGCTATCTGAGGATAGTGATAGTAATAGCTGTCATAGATTACAGATAGATTTAGGGTCAGCAGCAGCAGCGGTGGAGGAGGGAGATAATAACATGCTCACTACTCAGGCTCAGACTCCTACACAAACCTCTACTAATGAAACGCAGAGTCACGTCGGTAAACCCACACCTCACTCCGACCTGAGTATGTCAATCAGCAGCCCGGCGGCTATAACAGATACTACGAGTACTGGTAAGGAGAATCAAGGGGGACTTCTCAGTACCCGCAGCACTAAATCTCAGGTACATCAGTCACCAATAACTGAGGACGATCAACTGCCTCCAGCTGAGCAGATCAATCAACTTACTGCAGCAGGTCAGTGATATATATATATATAATAGATTATTCTGTGTAGTATTTAGAGTTATAGTTACCCAGTACCTGTTAGTACCTGATATTAGTACGCCTATTTATAAATAGTGGTCTTTGCATTTCATTATTTATAGAGGTGGTTACTTCAGATACTTTACTCTGTGGGTAGTTTGATGGATAGTCGAAGTGTATTAGAATTTAGAAGAAGCATGAGACATCTGTCAACGGATGTCTGTCATGCTCTGGTACTTCTGCTTAAAGTGGTCCTTGCTAATTAAGCTTCATTTGTTTATCATAAACATATAAATACATTTATACGTTTGTGATCAAGACTAAGTCTTTCTGGACTCAAGACTGTCTGGTAGTTTGTGTTGTGGAATGAGATTTTACTTCCAGGGAAACTTTCTATGTGTACTAGTTAAAGAGTGATAGAGGCAGTGTTAGTGGTGTCTGATGATAGAATGCCAAGAACAGCAGCTGGGGCAAAGTTTATGTATTTAAACTTAACATGTAAAGAGCAGAACGCAGATGGTTATATTACATACTTTTAATATTATATATACAGTTTCAGATAAAGTAAATGGTGACGTCGCATCACAGGATGACTCATTCGCTGACAATAACAGTCTTATATCTGCTGCTGCCAATACTAAGACATGTAAGTAAGCCAAGATAATCTGAATTATTACTAACATGTAGTCAGTATTTGGTACATATAATAATATGTAGTACTCATATGCCGTTTGTGCATAGTACATTTATACGTATGTACTATTTGTATATAGTCTGTAGTCTCCATATTATTTGTGTTTTACCACCGGGTGGCCTTACCCATGTCTTAATCTGCTTTGATAGATTAAGTTATAATCTTCGCTGATTTGTTTACCATTTATAACAATGAATGTCAGTAGAGGGTAACCTCACACACTCACAATGCCCAGCCCATCTCTGTATATCTCTGTATGGATCTCTGTATATCAGTAGGTGGTGAGGACAGCGACAGAGAAACTTCTACTTCTCCTGTCAGAGAGGTGATCACTGCTGGTAAGTTCTTCTACTGCTGTCCTATCTACAGGAGGGGGAGGGGGGAGGGTTCGGGTTATCTACATGTGGTTCGCCCTCCTGTGTGAAAAACTGTACACTTAAACTGATTGCGATTGATTGACTTTAGACTACCCAAAGACCAAATCATAATGTAGTCAGGCAGTTCCTTATGAAAAAGTTGTGTCAGATTTGCATGGTAAAAAAATTAAATGCTCTGCTTGGCATGAACTATTGATGGTGGAAAGAGTGCCTTCCATAAGGGAAGGCAACTCTCAATCTCTGCATTATGATGTCACAGTTTCCATGAAGTGCAATACAAGAAACAAGCACTTCATGGAGACTGTGATATCATAATGCAGAGATTGAGAGTTACCTTCCCTTATGGAAGGCACTATTTCCACCATCAATAGTTCATGCAGAGTAGAGCATTGAATCTGGTTACCATGCAAATCTGACACAACTTTATCATAAGTAACTGCCTGACTATAACATGCACTGGTCTTTGGGTAGTCTTTAAGTGTGAAGTGATTGTTACCCAGTGCCAGCGAGCACCATCGGCGATATTACCAGCGACTTCGTTTAGTCTTAAAACTATTTTTGTTGAATTCCCTTTGAACAATTAAACGGAGGACAGTTTCTTTTTAACCGAACTTTGGTGATGGTTCTAAATTTAGAGAGTTTTGTCTTCTCGTAAGCTGTTGCAGATGCATATATGATCAGTGCACTTTTAGTGTTTTTTTACTGAGACAGCGACTGCCATCCCTGCTCTCATTCTATCTATCAACTTTAGTTGTTTTACTCCTACCCATTAAACCTAACATTATTATTTATTATCTTAGATATCGACAGTGAGAAGTTATCCCCTCCCGTATCAGCAGCTCGTATCGAGTCCTCCGTCTCACACAAAGACAATATAACATCGTCTCCGTCTTACGATTGGGAGACAACTCTCACAGACAGTAATAATATAACCAGTCCTAATTATCACTCAGGCTCATCGCCTGCTCAAAACTTAGACAGTAATACAACTGTGACCTCCTCTCATGTGAGTCATGATGACACAGCGTCACGGTCCGGTGACTCCGCGTCACAGTCCGGTGATACTGATACCAGTAAGGTGAAGGTCATACCTCTGGACTGCAGCTCACCCCCGGAGGTTAGCGAGTCGAGTGGTGACCCGAGGTTACTCTCACCGCCGGCTCAGTTAGAGGAGAGGAGCGGATGTGTGGACCTGAGTGTAGTCACCTGGTCAGATACAGAGAAAAGTGATCACAAGAAACTCTCAAAATCAACAAAGTCTAAGAGACGATCATCTCAAGAAGAGAAATCACACAAACAGCTAAACCGCACAGGTAGTGACTCTAGTGAGAACACAGAGCCTACATCTCATCATCATAACATTAATAACTCTGCTAGTCTACCAGAAGAGACGGAGGAGATGATAGAGTGTTTAAAACAGGATCCGATCTCTTCTCAGTCTCAGTCTCAGTCTGAGCCGAGACAGAAGAGATCGGCTACTCTACCATCAATAGCTAGAGCTGATATCAAAGTAGAGAATTTGTCTCATCTCGAGGAGGAGGACGACCAAGGGGAGGATAGACTTAAGTTCACGGCAAGGTCTCCAATCAGACTAACTAAACGAGAACCTACAGAAGATAATAAACACTCCTCCCCTTCCCCTCCTCCTCATGCTGCTCAATCAGCTGCTGATATAAATTACTCATCTCCCAGTAAGTCTGACCCTGTGAGTACTGAGCATGATAAAGGCAGGAAACTTGAGCCTCTCACTGTAAATACTGGCACAAATATCACTGAGCAGCTGAAATCTGAGCCAGTCACTCCAGCTAACTCAGAGTTGTCTGGCGTATCACCAGCCTCTACAATCACAGCAGATAACTCTGATATCCACCCTAAAGTCTCCCCTTCCTCCTTCTCTAGAACACAGACAGACCCGGCGGTGACCAGTGTACTCGATATCTGTAATAAGAATGTGTCCAAGAGCTTTAAAATACCAAAAAAGCGTCCAAGCTCCCCTCCACCATTAAGAGATGTTAAATCTGAACCTCTAACTTCACCAACTACTAAAAACTCGACTAATCCGTACGAAGTTACCAGAAAATCTGTTCGGAAATCTAAACCAGAAAATTCACCTAACTCTAAACCAAAGTCAGACCGCACTAACAGTCGAGATTCATCTTCTGAGAAAACAATAAAAGCTGAAAACTCATCAAAAGATGAGAAGAGGAGAAAGTCGACCACAAATAGAAAAGGTGAGGAAATAATGAGCAGTCTAAGTCACAATCATGAGATAAAAAAAGGGGAGGCGACTTCCAGTAGAGATGAGCAGAGAGAGAGCAGCAGATCTCACAGAGATCAGAGTTCATCATCGCGCCATCACGAGACGAGAGAAACTACCCCCTCCAGTAAACAAACAACTCAGGAAACACGCTCTCATCAACCGAGAGACAATCAGAGATCTCCCCAAGCTAGAGACAATCCGAGATCGTCCTCTCGTGACAAACGGAACTCGTCCTCTCATGAAAATCAGAGGTCGTCTTCTCGTGAAGATCAAAAATCGTCCTCAAATGATAAACAGAGATCGTCCTCTCGTGGTTATCACAGATCACCTGATAAGTCGGAGAGGAATAATCACAGTAGAGATAAACAGACTCCTCGTACTGCTCAACAAACTACCCAGAAAACTACTAAACAAGTGTCTAACAGCAAACTGAGAACAGGTAGGCTATAAACTGGTATTTAGGGCTTCATCTGTTACTGAAAGGTCCCGTCCCTTCCTAGCTTGTTAGTCAGAGCCCTCGCACTGTGTGGGGTATAACCTCCAAGGGTTATTCAATGCTCGGCATCACAGCATACTTTATATCCTTAGCTCGATGACTTGAAGTTTCCTTTGCCCTGACTAATTATTGTGATTTCTGATCGCCTTTATGCCAAATCCTCAATCACATCATGTTTATAGCTTTATGCTGTATGTATCAAGTGGCCATCACTGTGTAGGATGTCAGTGTTGGTTGGAGATCAGTGATATGCTAGCTGGATGATGAAGATATTGGCGATATTATGTTATGTTTTGTTAATACAGGTAGCTGTGGTGATGATACTGAGTCTCATGAAACCAAGAGAAATCTGAAATCTAGATCAGCTCGTAATCGTCGGTCAGAAGAAGAGCTTAGTAAGGTTACAGGTATGTCAGGTATATAAGGATAGACAATGTTAGCAAGCTTGTCTGAGAGTCATCTTTTCTCTTTATGTAGGGAAACAACTCCAACTATCTGCTCAGATTAGGTCTGTAAATGTGCGTCCAGTTAGTTTGTGATCAGATCAGTCAGAGTGTCACATCTCGGTACCAGTTATTTTTGTGATGGGATCAAAGGTACATTATTTTGAATCCTCTAAAACAGAGTGAGGCAATCAGTAATATCTGTACACACATCACATTCTAGGCTCCTTATTGTGTTTCTTATAGATGGCAGTGAGGCTGGTACTGAGGCTAAACATGAACCCCCCAACCTTTTATCTCCTGAGAAACTGCCAGCTCTACTATCTCCTACTGAGGACAAACCTAAAGGTGACATGCCTGCTCTACTAGATATTACAGCACAGCTGAAGGCCGCTACTCAGGCAGCTACTAAAACCGCAGCTACTAAAGGGGCTAATAAATCAGCAGCTACTAAATCAGCTCCGCTCAGCTCATGCGATAAACAAGCTGAGGAAACTAAATCTGATAAATCAAAAATCACAGTGGATAAGTCAATGAAACAGTCTGACATTAAAAATGAAGTTAAGCCTAAAAAGCAGGCTTTATCACTGGCACAATATAAGAAAATATCTAAGGAGAGACCGCCTCCTACAGGTCCACCTGTTAAAACAGGTCCACCTGCTCCACCCACTCCGACCGCTCCACCTGCTCCGGCTATGAAGAGGCCTCACAGTGAGGACTCTGACAGCTCAGAGAATAAGAGAAGTAAGACAGACGAAGGAGGAGCAGCAGACGGAGGAGATAACTGTGATATCACTCCGAGAGGTGCGGAGGAGGACAGAGAGGCTCATCATGTACGTACAGTAAGTCTGAGTGATAGCCTCGATCTCAGCTTTACTGATGAGATACCTGAGGAGGTGCCGGATAGAAGAGGAGAGAGATCAGCTGATAGGAGATCACTCAAGTCATCTCCTCGTGTCTCAAAGTCTGATGTGTCCAGAGCTCAGAGGTCCGTCAGGAGGTCACCACCTAGACACCAAACTAATCCTACCTCTAATGGTACAAGGAACAGCGTAAAGCCATCTTCTGAAGGGAAGGATAAAACATCACCAGTGACTAAGAATGACTTGCGAGATGTATGCAGGCATAGCCCCGTCAAATCATGTCGTAAATGTCAACCAGGTCACTCTTCTCAGCGTAGTCAGACATCAGACAGCCCTCATACCCCACAGCCACCTGTCTCCAGGGATATAAAGGTGTTAGGTAACGCCAGCTCAATGGTTGTCACACGTCAAATTAAACAGGATACTGAACTAGATCTGCCAGGGAAAGCCACACGCTCCTCCGAGGGAAAGGATCTCAGGTCTGAAGAGAAGTCAGGTCATAGTAGAGAAGAGAAGGCGGTGAGTCCATGTCGACATACCAGCGATAAAACATGTAGAAGATGTATATCTACTCCTCTACAAGGTCTCAAATCTAAACCATCTCCCCATCACAGGACCAGGGAACACAAACCACCTCCAGAGAATAGTGGTACTGAGAAATGTGTAAAACCTGATGTAACCACAGGTAAGCTGAATAATCCTAAAAGTAGGTCCAACTCCAGGTTAGAACCTCATGTCTCAAATACAAGCCAGGATAGGAGAGGGAGGGAAACCCGTCGTGAGAAGGACAGGAAGCAAAGCAGCAGGTCAAGGTCGCCGGTACACACAGAGAAAGCTGAGAGAGGCTCCGGTACATCAGGTGGTGGAGATGCGAGGAGTGAGTCTCCATGTAGACATGATAGTATGAGGAGCTGTAGAAGGTGTGACTCAAACTCTAAACAGTCAGTGATCGGTCCTAATAACTCTAAACGGTCAGTATCAAATCATGAGTCTGCAGTGGTACGAAAATCTGCTGATAATGTGACAGTCAATGGCTCTCAATCACCTCATAGATCTGATAGTAATAGAGAAGATCATCCTAAACAAAAATCTGACTCCAAACTCTATGAGAAGCAGACTGACACAAAAACCACCAAGTATAGACACAGAGATGAAAGAGCGACCAATCACAATGACAGACACAAAGATGAAAGACCGACCAATCACAATGACAGTCACAAAGATAGACACAGTGATGATAAACAGGTTGATGACAGAAGATCTGGGTCACCTTGTAGACATGATACAAGTAAGACATGCAGACGATGTCAGCCGTCATCAACAAGGGATACAACTCCTCGGTCAGGGTCAGCATCACGTAGGGAAAACTCCAGATCCAGATCAGCGTCATGGAGGGAGAACTCCAGATCTAGTTCAGGGTCACGCAGGTCCAACTCGACGAGGCACTCTGATCTGACTGAAGATAGGAAGAGAAGTCCCTCACCTGTCGTAATCACCAAAGATGTGAGAGAGGAGAGGAATCAAACTGACACACTCAAAGTACCGAAATCTGAGCATAGCGAGGATAAACCTCCTACTAGCACACACCAGAAATCTAGATCACCAGTGGGCCAAACTCAGGGAGGGTTACACCCAGATAAACAGAGAAGAACAGAGAGAAGTGGCTCACCTCGACGTGACGGTGGTGAAAAGATAAGTAGGTCACCGTGTCGTCATGATATGAGGAAGAGCTGCAGGAAGTGTGCATCACTCAGTGATGATCAGGGTCGAGGAGGTCTGGGTGAGGGGGACAACCCTAACTCTAGAACAGAAGGTAGAGATATACCACCACACAAAGAGAGGAGAGAGTCAGACGATGACTCACGGCGACGATCAAAGTCTAACTCTGCCAGCTCGTCTAAGTCCTCCACAGATCTGAGAGACAGGATCAAAACAAACTCCTCTACCAAACCATCAGGAGTCTCCCAAACCTCCCCCTCCACCAGAGGGCGCCGCCAGCAGGACAGAGGAGATTGTGGGTCAAGGTCATCTAATGAGAAGAGTACGAGATCACGTCCTGCTGTGAGCCGTGATACTACTAACAGGTAATGACTGCTTATATACACTCCTGTGTGAACTCACTCTAAATTTGGTCATTATGTCTGTCTGATCGTCCTCGTCTTAACTACTTATTATTCTGTACATCACTTTATATCGAAAACATGATGATCTAATTAGGACAGATACCTGCTACTAGAATTCAACTAAGCTTACCAGGCACTACTCATTTATAAATCCCTGACATTTTGTAGATAGTTCTTGAGTTGTCTCCTCTTTAGCACACTCGGCCATTTTATGTTGAATTATGGTTCTAATTGACTGATTTACTTTCCCTGGTCACTGACTGATTTATAATATTTACAGGAGAAGAGAAAGTAGTAAAGATAGAAGTAAGAGACGACGTGAAGATATGACGCAACGTACTGCCTCATCTCAGGTAAATATTTACATCAGGTTCTAGTATGATATAACTACAGTAATCAATGACTAAGAGATATCAGCTTAACTTTTATACGCAGCACATTTCTGCTGATTAGAGCATGGTGACCAGAAGTTTACTTTTCATTTATTTACAATGTAAGGACAACTCCCAGTATACCATGTAAAATTATTTTAAAAATTTGCTGTTGTACGACAGTATTTCTTTGAATGACAATGATCTACAATTATTAGGTTGTGATTGACTATTTTTTGTGATTATATGATAGAGTCGTCCCAGGCCTGTCGGTGATGATGATGATATGGGAGATTGTAGTAACGCCATCGGATCGAGAATTATACATCACGCTGACTCGGAGGATGAGTCGTACACTGCTGAGAGATTCAGTATCTCATCTCATCCCTCAAGTCCTCATAACCTTACACGTAAGTGTGACCTCCCTGCAAGCATCAGCGCCCGCCTCTAAGTCTGATCTACACTAAAATCTATAATTTGGAGTTGTCTCCTTGTTGTAAAATTCTAAAATATGTCTTCATACACTATCCAGGCACCACTACATGATCTGAGGATATACCATAGAGTTATTATATACTCTTGAGTGGTCAATGTGTACAAAAATAGCATCAGTTTTTGTCCTACTCAATTATTGCGAAATCCATGTCGCGACGCAATCTGGTTGTGCATGGTCAGTGCCTGTATCATATAATTTATCATTGAGAATTTAGGAATTGGGTATGAAAATTTAAGTTTTAGAGCGCTTATTGCCATTTTTCTGCGGAAAAATTTTCATGACACACTATGTGGAACACTTGTAGGTATTTTTACTTGCAGCCATTGGAAAATTTTTCTATTTTTTCCCATCAAAATAAGCCAAAACCCCAACCGCAAACACATCATTGTGATGAAAAAAAATTACCAGGCTAGCTTGTTTTTTCTACTGCCACTTGCCAGCCATATAAGCTGTGTCCTGTCTCTCTTACTCATATGTTACACATTCAGTGGGTTTATTTTATTTTTGATTAAATGAAGAACGAGTAGCCTGTGAACAAGTGATCGGAGGTGTAAAAGTTTGCAGCTTGCCTCGTTTTCAGTCACAGTTTACATAATGTCAAGATTCAGATTTGCTCTCCAGATAACGTTACTTTATTGAGGGTATTATTATAGGTTTTTTGTTTCTTATGTCAAAGAAGATCAATTAAGGTTGGTGCTAAAATCAGATGTGGCGTTACTGTCAGTCCTCATTGCTCATTAGATCACTTTTTGGCTGCCTCTCTTATATTGTTATAGCATCAATCCATTTCTGCCCGAGAATCACAGCTGTATGAAATACTAACTCTGGTCATTTCAAAGGATTGAACACTTCTACTAGTACTACACTAATCCCCCTTCCCTCAAAAGTATGCAAACAAATACACATGTATACGTCAACTGCCAGCGCCTTTACTGGAGTATATACAAAATATTATGAATGATGCTGAAGTTGCCATCTCAATTAATTTACAAACACAAACAAACAACCATAGTCATAATAATCATACCAGAAATTTGTATCAAGCATCCACAACGACCGCTCTGAAGCAAATGGTCCCTTATTTCAAGTATGGTGAGAAATCAGAAATATCCGTCAACTTAAAATGTCACATTAGTGTGTATTGTTCTGAAAAATCTGGAGATAGTCTGGAAAGGTATGTATGTGAGCTTTCCATTCAAAGATGCACTTGATACTCAGTTACTTATCAAAAAAGTTTGTTACAAAATGCATTCATTTATATGCTTTCAAAACCTGCTGTGTATGGTTGAATGGTTTTGCGAATTCATAAACTAGAGGACACCACCGGGGAGGGAATTTAGAGCTTTAAATGGCATAGCCAAATCTAAACGCCGTATCTTAGTCAGAACCGTATGTAAATTGCTTCTGCAAATGGCGGAACTTAGCTGCCAACTTTTAACCTCCAGTCAGCTTTTCTACAAGCTATATGTACACCTTATACTGAACAAATAACATTAACTCACTTGATGGCTAACATATGAGTAAAAGAGACAGAATCCAACTTATGGTTGAGAGAAACGTGGAAAAAACAAGCTAGCCGGTAATTTTTTCTCATCACAATGATGTGTTTGCGGTTGGGGTTTTGGCTTATTTTGATGGGAAAAAATAGAAAATCTTTCCAATGGATGCAAGTGAAAATACCTACAAGTGTTCCACATAGTGTGCCATGAAAATCTTTCCGAAAAAATGGCTATAAGCGCTCTAAAACTTAAATTCTCATACCCAATTCCTAAATTCTCAATGATAAATTTTATGATACAGGCACTGGCCATGCACAACCAGATTGCGTCCGTCATGGATTTCGCAATAATTAAGTAGGACGTTTTGAGCACTGCATTGTCCACTCTAGAGTATATAATAACTCTATGGGATATACTGAGGGTTTCATCCTCATAAATAAATCCATTCATCAATAATTACCTTTCAGAAGTCAAATAACTAACTGATGTTGTTAGATATGTTTTATTTTTTAATACAAATTAAAGGTTGATTATGAGATGCTCTTAAGAATGAATATGTACAGATTATATGGTACAGCGAAGAGTTCTGGTTTTAATTCTTAGTTATTCTCAAGGTCACACTGGCTAAGATACACTAAGACTTTGTTTTACTGTAAGGAAAGTGTCACAGACTTGGAAGACTTAATACCTGAGAAAACGAAAACACCTCATAATATGAATCAATTCCACAACTTTGAGGCACAGCCCACCTGGCATTGCAAAGTCCCCTCTCCCCTCATACTTCTCCCCCATATCAAACCCTCCGTCTGTCTCTATTGTAGATTTATCAGATCATGAGCCTGACGAGGCAGATACTCTGACAGACTCAAACCAGCCATCGGACAATGAACAGTGTAATCTGTCTACTGCTGCTGATCTCCACCGATCTCCTGATCACAGCCCGTCACATCAGTCACATGATGATAACGGCTCAGACAATGAGGGTAGAGGGAGCGCGTCCCCTAACGCACCTCTCAGCTCCTCGGCTGCTGGATATGGTGCTATATTAGACATAAGTCTAGAGGACGGTGAGATTCTCCTCTCTGCTGAGGAGGAGGACGAACAGCTGGAGGAGGAGGTGAGATCTGAGACGGACAGACATACACCTCAGTCAGCAGAGCAGCGTGATAAACATGAGATAACTACTGATAAGGTAGATAATCAAAAATATAAGAGAGAGGTCACACAGCGAAAGGGGTCACGACCCATCGACCGACCCGACAGTCGAGGTAAGCGTCGCAGATCTCAGTCAACAGACAGATTTCAGTCTAAGCGGCGCAGATCACAATCAAATGAGCGATTTCAGTCTAAAACTGTGATATCTAAAACTTCTGATAGATTCCAGTCCAAAGGTTGTAGATCTAAGTCTACTGATAGGTCAAGGACAGCTCGTAATATTAGTAATGGGAGGGCAGCGCGACATCGCTCTAACTCACGTCAGCGAGTGAAAGAGCAGCGAAGTGATTCTCCTCACCATGATAAACATAGTGAGCGACACCGTGAAGGTCGCAATGTTGAGGACAGATTTAAATCTGAGCTTGAGATAGCTTCAGACGCAGTCACAAGACCGTCGATATCTGAGAGAGTAAAACGAGAAGACAGGTTCAGAAGCAAAGAATCAAATCAGGGTGAATCTTCTCCTCACGGAAATAATAGACAGAGAGTAACCACAGAACAGAGTCGCAGTATGCGCTCTACTGACCACGAGAGGAAATCGGACTCAAGGATAACAGAGGGTAGACGATCCCGTAATGTGTGAGTGTGAACAGGTCCTTTATTTTAACTACTGGATGATCTAAGCATTCAAATTTGTGATGACCATGACAGCCTATTTGTTTGCCTTAGAGTTCAATGATATTGCATTTTTATTCAAAAGACATTGTCCAAAAATAAATAGATTGCTGACTCTGCTTAGTTCATGACTTGAATATGACCCAACAAGCTACACTGAGCGGCGACGGGTCCAGGATCAGTATTTGTCCTCCCCTGGGGATATTAAGTAGTCTGATTTATTGTAATATCTGCTGAACATTTATAAATGCAGATTTATAAGGAGTAAGAAAGCAGAATAGTTATTCTTGTTCTGCTAATTGGTATTCCCATCTGTCCACTTTTAAAGAATGAAAATTAATATTGAAATGTACACTGAATATTTGGTGTTGTTAGATGCTTGTATATTAAATCTCCTGTTCCACTTGAAGTTTAAAGGGGCTGTGCGCTGAGGTATATATATAAATTTAATCCATCTCAATGATGTTGTGTCTGAATATAGAATAATGTTAAATAAATAAATAATTGATATAATTTTATCTTTGAAGTGGAGACCGCCATAAGAATACCAGAATAAGAAAATAGGAGCTGCTGATACAACGTAAAACTCAGCGTTCTACACAACTTACAGGAGTTATCGTCTTATGTATAAAGGTAATTATTTATCACCATTGTCTACTTAAGGTCCTACCAAGCTGGCCCTTCTATAAACACAACTATAATAATCCAACATAACCTAATATTGACCCCTGGCTATTAAGAGGTTCGGTTTTGTAGTTGATTGATATTTTATAGTATACACACTGGCTGGTTCTCCTCTGAATCTCAAACCAGCATTACCAGCCTCTGTCTCCTCTTTGACTTATTGGTTTTATCGATCGACTGCTCGGTGCTTATAGCCTCACCACTCGACCCTCCAGCGGTTACCTGACATCAGTCAGATTATAAATAAACTGTGAGAAGAGGCGATGATCTATCTACATGTTTTATCCCCAGAGCGCTCTGAGCATTCACAGGCCTCTGAGTACGATCCTCTAAAACTTATGCTCACGGAGTATCCGCTGCCTGCTTATCGTACATCAGACAGCTTATGATGTAATTCTCTCTCATATATTCATTGTTGTAACATTTAGTTAAAGCCTTGAGGTGTAGTCTGACATATGATTGTATGTTAGAGCATACCAGACTCCAAACCAGACCGTATACCATACCTGATAACAGACCGGACAGGGTATGAAAATATCGGAAATTCCAGATAAATACTTGATAGACAATAATTGAGGAAGAGGATAATAGAATGGGCACCAGATAAGATATTAAATCTCTCCACACAATCATCTCCTCGTAATCACTCTGTAGTCTGTACAATCATCGACTCTCCTCACAATCAGCGGCTCAGTTTTATTTGTTTAGATTTTACTCGATAAGACAGCATATGCTCCTCTCTGATCATACAGACAGACTCTCCCTCCGCCTGATGAATCATGTAGTTACGTAGTTGTTTTTTAAGTGCTTAGTTTGAATTAATCTGTATTAATCATGTACCGGTTAAAAGGTGCAGATAAATTGGTGTACTATTGTTATTACTTCCTTGTCTAAAAAGTTAAAACTCCTGAGGTTTGAACTTTTGGGATATTTTGTTTGCTTGATTTTTGTCTCACGTCCGTTCCGAGACCATATAACTTGAATAATAGAGAAAGAGAGAGTTTACAATAAGGATATTGTGTGATAACAAAACCATCACAAGCTTATAACAAGAGGTTCATGATATGTGGGTCTACTTAAAACTAACTAATTAATATTTAATTTTGATTAATTAAACTGTTTAATTACCGATTATCCAAATGGTAAATCTGTTTTCCTATTTTGCTGGGAGAGTATTTTGTATTTTGTGGCTTTATAATGTAGGGGATAATCTCGCTGAGATTTACCCGATCATGTACCGATGATGTTGTTAGGTGACAGATTCTGTTTAATGTCTCTTTATTTACTGGATATTATCTCTTGTAGTTTTAGGATGAGATCTTCACAGAGAGACACCGAGGGATGATTCACCGGACTGAGATACTCTAGGACGACCTTGACATTACACGCTGTATATATACAGATTACCTCCCCTGTACATGTCACCAATGATCTCCTATCTACTCTTGTATATACTCACTTTACTACGCCATGTTTATGAGATATGATACTTTACCCTATACCGATAAAACCCACAACCCGACAACACGGCCAACTAAAGTCTATGCAAAGATATTTCTGTCATAAGTTGTTTGGTTAGAGAAAAAGCCCAGTTGTTTTGTTTGTTAGTTATGACTACATTGCGATATATCCGTTATTTATAGTTAGCTAAGTTATATATACAGTACAGCAATGTAGTAAAATCTCCGCTCAATAAGATGATATGCCAGTCAGCAGTCAGCACAACATTTACTCACAGAGTAAGGATATATATCCTTATATATCCTTATATATCCTTATATATCCTTATATATCCTTACTCTGTGATTTCTGTATTAGATTCTAACAACCCAAAGTTTCTTATTAAACTCTTGACACTTTTTGTTTGCAGTTTTTTGTTCAATGAACTACTATTACTACTATTACTACTATTACCTTTTGATGATTAGTTTGTCATCTTCATGTATTTTTCCCACAGTCAGCTTACGCTGGTAGCTGATATAAGCCAAGGCGAATCTTGTTTAGGCCTTAATTTGTGTGCTATAATAAAACATAATTTGTATTATTTACACAACGTAATACGATAATTTTATGTGCAGAGAGTTAATTACTGTAAGGGCAGCATTCAGGTGACACCATCGTCTTCTCAATGTTAGCCTCTGTTCTCAATATTAGCCTGTGTGTTTATCTGTCCACCCCTCCCCCTTACCGTACAGAGGACATGATATAAGCTAGGTAACATCCTCAGTCATTGGACATTATTCCCTCACTTCTATTAATAACTGTATGACCCTATAACTTTATATCCACTGATATGTATACATGTACATATTTCTATGGTGATAAAGTAAAGTAAACATCATACAAAAAAATCATAGTGAATATATCTAGTATCTTTTCTAGTCCCATAATCTACTACATAACTCTCCCCAAACTAAAAATAATACCGTACACTCTCTCCCATTATACTCTACAGACTCTGACACTGCAGGCAGGCCGCAGTGTCTCTCTAACAAAAGTCAGCTTACCGGATATATATACATGATATTACCATAATACGGGCAGTAGCAGGGCAGTAGCAGGGCAGTAGCAGGGCAGTAGCAGGGCAGTCGTAACGCTACACACTTTTTTTGCTGGGCTGATTCTCCCTATTGTAATCATTGTATAATATCAATTATGCATGATTGTATCAGTCAGTGAAATCGGTAAGCTGACTGTGCGAGTTCAGCTGTGTAAGCTGTGTCTACACTGGTGCAATCTATTCTGTAAATCTCCTCGGGATCATCAGAGTACAGAGAACGGTAGATAGAATGGAACGTCCTCTTAGTGGGCCATATACAAGAACGCCCACAGCTATATAGTAACTGGTACAAGGCATCACATAGCTTATTGCTAATATGTAGAAATCACATTTATATGTAAATATACTGAACTACGTTATGATGATAGTTGGTAATGTTGTCTTTGGGGAATTCCATTGTTGTGCGTGTCAGAGATTATTGTTCAGATTGGGTGGAGTCAATGATTTATGATTGTTACTATCCTCGATAAGGGGTTCTGTTTTATCAGGGGCTTAAGAGGGGAGGCCTCACAGTTAACCTCAGAGTTGTCTTACCCTGTTTTAAAACCCAAATATTCATGTATAGATAATGATTGAGGATTTGTTCTTTATATTGAAACTTCATTATCTCAGACTTTAGATGACTTCATACTAGGATGTTAGAGTACCTTACGCCTCACTCCGATTGTTACATGACTGCTCTCTCACCCTCCCTGCTCTCATGCTGGTACTTTAGGGGGGGGGAACTAATCCAGGGATGTATATGTTATGTGTGCAAGTTTTGAGATGAGGTTCACCGAGTCCTCAGCCTGCCATTTTTTGTATGTTGATTGTAAAAATAACATCTGCTTTTTTATCTCTATCTGTTTTGATGTTATACCAACTAGAACCACAGCCAGCCCTCAGGAACACGGCAACTCAAATATGGAGGTCTTTAGTGCTGGATGTGGTAAATTCTGGTTATTTTTAGAACATTCAATGAGCTACAATTTCCCTGAAAAGTCTGATCTACACTTTAATAGAGATTGAATTGTGTGTAAAACAACAACTAATGCCGCTCCAATGTTTCAGCTGTAAGGTCATCGTGTTAGGGAGGATTTGGCGGTTAAGACATGAAATAAATCTAACAATCCCTACTGATATGTGTTTATGTGTTCTGTGATCGATCCGGCAGCAGCAGCGGTTGGCAGCAGCGTGTTGTTATTATCTGGGCTGTGTTGTTATTGTTTATAGCTGTGTAACATTACATAGAAATACTGTCAACCTTGTCTTATTGTTACATAATATACACATAAGAGGGTTAGGCTCGATCAGCCTCGCTCACTCATAGTAGAAATTATTGATAATATGTCACACTTCTTCTTCATTGACATTTTAAGTTTTATGAAGTTCTAATAAAGTTACATCTCATTACAATCTCCCTAACAAGTGATCGCTGCCGCTGCCTTTCTGGTGTCTAATTGGGATGAAGACAAAGAATGGTAAATGAAACCTTATTGCTGCAGATCAAAACCCACAGCTAAAGGAAATACTGGAATCAAATACTCGCTTCAGCCTTCATAAGCTCTATGATGTCAAAAGCAATTAAATTGTAAATTTAATACTTTGGCTTATATATTTTGAGACAACAATATTAACAATCAGCTGCAGAATGTACATGTTAAGGTTGTCCCCCCCTCAATCAGATGCGCAAGCTATTTCATACTACATATAGGCTGCATATTGTTATGCTGTAACTGTATCAATCTATCATTTCGCATTCACGAGTCAATTTATTATTTGTTCTTGGGAGGAGAGAGGGAGTGAAGTAAAAATTCATCCATTCATCTAGACTTGCTATGAGTATAGTCTGACAGATCTCGGCCCAGCCCTCTAATCTTGTGCTGCCCGGTTCAGAGCTGGTTACTATCAGGTATCATGAGTAGCTTACACAGGGAGGGGTGTAGAATCTGCAGATGTGTGCCCGTCTCTGATTGGACAACTATGAGCAGCCTGTCCTGACAATCCAGGATCTACACACACTCAGATTTACACACTGATAACATACAGGGTATACTAACAACATGATTCTCTTCTCCTTTGTATCGGAATCTTTATACCTGACAAGTCAAACAATACACTATGTGGATTATTTAATCCACCTGCTCCTCGCTGTCGCTGGCCTGATACGCAGCGCTCATAGCAGCCTGCCAATTATAAAAGAGCTGCATTTTAATTAGGCAGTGATTAGAGTTAAAAGCCCATCAGACTAAATAGAAACATTGAAAGAAAACAATGGTAGTTATTAGAGCTATTAGTAACAATAATAATAGTGATGACTGTGCGGAGATGGTGCCAAGTGCAGCATCAGTGAAGAGCGGCACAAGCCGGCCAGCCCAGTGATATCCCAGTCATATCGCAGTCATAGCGACACGAGCAGCTAAGTCCTATATTAGATGAGAAACCTCTTATCTGGGCTATTGTAATTTCACCATCATATGCAAAGAGAGCTCTGACAGTCGTGTGCTATGCCCCTCTAACCGGCCAGACTGATGAGCAGTGCGTAGTATACCCGCCTACACTATAACCCTCCAACTTAAGAACCCCCCACACTAGTATTCACATGCACATAATACCCGAGAACCCTTTATATTGCACTCATATTTTAGTTTTAATTATCTCAGAATTGTAACATGCTGACTTTATGGCTTGTAGGCGATTATTTCACAATGAGGAAGAATAATATTGGACTAGGCTTGTTACTGTTTACCTGATATACTATTATACTATGGATGGTATTGTTTGGTTATTTATTTTTTATTGTGATGTGAGTCAGCTTGACTTTTTGTTACTTGTCAATCGATGATAATTCTGATATTCTCCATTGAGAGGAGAATTTTCCCACCGTTGTCAGCGACAGCTTAATTAGGTTAGCACAATACTCTGATCATCGTTACTATTGTTCTCAGATTCCAGCTGTGAGCCGCCGGACTAGTCATGGCTATATCTGCGCTCACTTTACCTTGCTGACTTAATGTCGCTGACTTTAGCAGTCCCAACATTGCTGCTCAGTCAATGTGGCAGATTGATAATAATAAAGAAGTCCTCAATTAAACAATGATATCTAAGCAATCATTGATATATTGATTTGTGTTAGAAGGAGGGGAGAGATGAGCGTCCCCCCCCCCCCCCCCCCCCCCCGTTCGTTCCATGTCAGGGAGTTAGAGCTTCAGGACAGACTATGACACTTGTGCTTTTCTTCATAGCTGAGCAAAAATTAATAGCTGCAGAATATTTGAGTTGAAATCTACAGCGTCAGTGTCATACAAGGCCCACAGTATGAGGCTGTGCACCGCCCGCCCCTTACCAGGAAATCATACGTAGTCTACAAGGCTAACAAGCAACTAAATAACAAAGTGTTTTTATTTGTGAAACAACCAGCTTATTCCTCCTTGTTTATTAGCTTGAAAATGAAATATCCCACCTAACTCTAATAAAAAATATCACCACAAGCCAAAATCGCTGCTGCGTATCAGACCTGGCCCTTGATAAGCTTTCCTCGGGTACAGCCACTATAGCCACAAACAAAACAAAAAAACCATCCTCATGACGGTATCAAACATCAACGTCATATTCAAATAGGTAAAGTCTATTTATAGAATAGATTCTTCATTAAAAACTGGATATTTGGGCTGTCGGTATTTGTCAGTGTTACCACTAATTAGACAATTAGGGCTAAATAGATGAGTCGATATTTATTGTGATCTTTTAGCTGGCTGGTCAGGCATATGATTAATTATTGTACATACAATGGTAATACTTATATACAAGCAGCCATCCAGGCATCAGATCAAGTATTAGTTTATAATTACCTCCAAAACAAAAGATTTGAGCTCATCATCTCCGCTTGTATGATTGCTATGTATTGATAGTGTTTCTTTTGAATAAATCTATTCTGTAATTGATATCTTGTCAATAAAAGCCAATATAGAATTGATTATGTAATGTACACAGCTTTAATTATCAGATGTAGAAAATGGAACATTACAACGAGAAGGACAGGATTTGGGTCATAATAACCAGAGTTAGACCTACTGTCAAGCACTGTCAGATGGCTGCAGGTGCTTGCCTATATAAGGATGATGGAAGTCTGCAGGTTTCCATGATGTCACTGCGATGTTTTATTTTCCCTGATTGTTACATACTGTTGTTATACTAAAATATGAAGGATTATGCTGCCGCTAATAACAGATGAGATTTTAGACTGATACATGGTTTTCCTAATACCAAGGGAGACATCCAAACATTCTACATTCAGCCTGTCACCAGTCACCGACAGCTGAAATTTTTATCTTAATATAAAATTTTAATTCATACAGCAGACACCGGCAGACAGCGGCGGTGGCCAGCACTGTGGTCTGTATTTATTATCTTACACCGTCGATGATGACCGACTTTAGAGTAAAGTTTATAATGCTAATGATGGCTTGATGATTTGTTAGCAGCCTGAGGATATTTACATACAGACAGATGGGAGCAGCTCGTAGAGCGGCTTGTAGAGCGGCTTGTAGAGAGAGAAGGCTTATAGAGAAGGTTGTGGATGCAGCGGATCTGAATTGATTTGTTCTGCAACCAGAGATAGCAATTACTGTAAAAATCAAGTGCAAAGTAAACATTTCCATCGATCACGCACTTGTAACTTTATTGGCTAAAAATCTGCGCTGTGTATTCTACAGGATGCAACCTGAACAAATCAGCGAACAACAATGATCCGTATGGATACAATGATCCGTATAGATACACTGGTGATCACATGATCAGGTCCTACTCTAACACTGTCACCACTATAACCAGCTCTCACAATCAGCTATAGTCATTACAATCTGCTCTATAGAATCATGTTACAATAAAACAATAATACTACTATAATATATAACTCCTTCTCCAGGCACGCAACGCCATAACAGAACGCCGTAACACAACGCCGCTGCCTGCCTGTTAGAATTATTATTATAAACTGTGGGAACGGCCGCTGATTTCTCTATTCACTTGTTTTCAATAGAGGCTTTCCACTTTTATTTCCTTAGCCTCATAGTCCACCAGTATCGTATAATTAGCCGATGGCAGATTCTCTAACAGTTATCAGGAAACTGTATAGAAATGAGGCTATATTCTGCAGCAGCAGCAGCGAGAAGTTTTCACTTATAGGATGGCAGGCCATGGCAGGTTCTCTAAGGTGCAGCTTTCTAATTATTGATCAGTATATTATTTATGTTCTGAGACAAGGACAAGTTAAAAGTTAATAATCAGACAGACAGACAGACAGCGACCATTACAACCTTATGGTATATCATAATATCTTACACACAATGACCGCCCGGCCTGATCTCCCGGCTGATCTCCCGGTCTGTCCGTCCCGTGTAGGTATCATGTAAAGTGATAATACACAATTAGTAGTAGCTATGATCACAAGATGTGCCCCCCCCCCCCCCCGTCTCAAGGTTGTGAATGAGAAATAAGATAATGAAATCTGGGCCCGCCTGCAGGTATTATTTTTACAATCCCGTTTTTCTCGCCATGGCTTTGTGGAAGGTGATGGAATTTTGCTAAATTGGTTTAACATGTACACATCCACCAACTGCCTTTCAACAGTGGAACACACAAATATCAAATAATGTCCATACATGGAAATCCCACACCGCGTAAATGAGCAACAAGCCATAACAGGTCCTGGCATGTCTGAAATATCTGAAGTATATTGAGTCATGATACAGTAAGAATTCAGTAAGAATTCAGTCATTCTATATCAGAGCGCTCGGTGTGTCAGCTCGCTGTCTCTGTGTCTCTGTACTCAGGTAGTGATAGCTCGGAGTTACCTGTATACAGACTACTGCTATGTGTGGATTATACGAGACTATTACTGATCGGAATTCTGGTATTATCCTCCCTGATTGATCTAATCTAAGCTGAGAGAGTGTATAATATTGAGCTGTCATCATAATCTGTTCTCCAGAAAAAAAAGTAAGTGAAGCCGATATGTGGGGGGAGAGGGGACGGGGGGGGGGGGGGGGTCACTGACTGTACTAGCTGACAACTAGCATCCTAAAGTTGCATAACCTGAGCTGGGGTAGGTGAGACGTAAATTATCTCAACTGAATTAGATTGTCAGATATGTAAGCGTTTAGATAATATTTATCTGGATATTCTTGGAAAGCGAAAAGTTATGGCTGGAGAGAGATTCTCAATAATGATTAACACAAGTGTTCATAAATACATCTTCAACAAATCCACAACTAAGATCAAAGCTTTCTTCTAGACATTTTTTCAGAGTTAAAAGTTTAAAGCAAATAAGAGAGCTTAATTTGTTATCTGTGAAAATTTTAAGAATAGCCTTGTATCCTGGTCAACACTTATCTCTGTAAAGACAGGTTGTCTCGTGTGGGCCACAATACAAACTAATTTGATGATTTAAGGAATCGATGCTATAGTGGCAGATGTTTTAAGCAGACTGGATTTTTAATAGAACTGAAAGTGTTGAGCTTAGCTCACAGCAGGTAATGAACTATGATCTGATGCTCAAACTCTCCCGCCTATATTATCTTTTGTTCTCATGTATCTCACTAAACTCATAAATGTTGTCCTCAGAAGCGATACACAAGTGTACTATTATGTCATAACTGGAGTAACAGTTATTGCTTGTAGCAGAGTTATAATATTTGAAAGGTCACATGGGACGAATTCTTAGTACTGAACGTTGAGCGCAATCCACAGCCATTATTGATCTACGCCTTGTCAGCTAAGGAAACTGGCAGTTTGTTCAACTTTCATATTTTTCTATTTTATGTAAATTGATCAAGCATTTGAATGCCGTAAAATAAATACTTCCCTTCTCCGAGGGAATTATACATAATATATACACAAAAATAACAAAAATCCATCAAGACGTGAACTATCAGCCACGTCCAACAATCCCTCAACAAGAAATGTGATGATAATAAAAGACTCTGCTCGCCAAATCTGCAGCGAAAAATAAATAATACTTTCCAAGACGCTACGCTGGACCCATCGCAGCATAATAATCATTACAGAAATAACTTATAATAATTAATAACTTTACAAATAAAGCGTCTTTATCAAAAAAATAAAATAATATAAAATCTCTGTAGTCACTCGTTGTGTTTAAGGTTAGTCAGAATGTATAAGTCCCATCAGGGCACTGCAGGTAAAGAAGGGCCAAATACTCAGACTAGGTCAACATAGAGAGTGCTTTGCAAAAACATGCGGCGGCGAAACGCTGATTTAAAGCTCTTAGAATGTCGTCAACAACATAAGAGAAGGAAACTATAGAATTATTGTGAGCAGACAGTTAGACAGACAGGTATAACTGATGCTATGCAATGTCAGAGAAAAATGGAGGACTAGTTTTAATTAAACGAGAACAAAATTTCAATTCTCAAACAAAGAATGTTACCATTAGTAATAATATATTATTAAAATATTAATTTACATCTTTGTAGCGAAATCAGCAGTTGGAAAAAAATTTGCATCTCAAGCTGCCAAGAAATACAGCTCATGACAAAATCTCTGTCGCGTTACCCTCGCCAGTCACTTATCTGGTATTTTAGAAAAAATCCAATCATTTCTCTGACAACACAACAATATATATTATTAATTATTATGTAGGTATGTATTGGAAATGAGGGCATCTCAATTGGCCTTCATAAATTCAAAATGAAGTAGGTAAACAAAATCACTACACCAGTTAACAATCGAACGGTACAAAAATATAAGAATTAAATCCAGCAATTCTGTTTTGAAATGCAGTGAGAATGCTGACTATACATTACTGTAGGACCAGTAGGACTTATATAATACAGCAGTCAGCAGTATTTGTAGTAATTATAGAATAGGTGATCAGACGGAGTGAGACAGAGAACTACACAGTCTGTAGTTAGTATTACTGCTGTATACAGTGTCCTCACAATCAGCGGGGGAGGGGGGGCGGAGGGAGAAGCTCACACAGGAGAGGAGCACAGGGGGGAGAGTGAGTATTGCACCATCACATTGTAGTAGATGAGGAGATATTATCACTAGTAGTAGTAGTAGTAGTCGGTGATATACATCTGATCATCAGCTTAGCAGGAGGAGGAGTATGAGATCTACGATATGTGGACACGGGTCGTAGTATCAGTGACTAGATCTGCTGACAGCCGCTGATCAGCTGACAGCGAGGACGCACAGACAGAGTACTATCATACTGTAGTAGCGCTGTAGTGTGATCTGTTTAGATACACAGAACCCGCTGCTGCTGCCGGGCTGTGGGCGGACTGAGCATCAGATATACCGGCGCTGTAAAATAAGAACAGAAGAGATCTATTAGTCATCAGCAGCAGTAAACACGCCCTGAGGCTGCTCAGGAGAAGAGAGGGGGGGGGGCACATGGGGGAATCAGAGGGCAGTGCAGAGTAATAACAGCTCAGCGTCGGCTCGCTATCTATGTGAGCTATTATCTGGTAACCCCATAGCGCCCATAGCGCCGACTCTACTGTAGCTGTGATGTATTAAAGTTTCGCAAGTTCGTTTTTATCTTATCTGAATGTAAGAAAAACTCTGAGTACATTCATCAAGCCAGGCTAGGGCAAACACTGCACTGTTATTGCAAGTAGAAACATTTGGCTCTATTCACAGCACAGAACAATGCCTCAACAATTCACCAGGGTCAGACTATCTATTGAAACATTCCGACAATAAACCACATCCAACGAAGGAAAAAGAAAAGTATTAATTCCCATCAGTAGGCTGATGATGTATACAATAATAACGCTGCTGATATAGAGCTAAGTCTCTCAGGGCTAGCCTTGTTTGTATAGATGAGATGATGATGTACCATCAGTAAACATTAACCCCTAACTAACATCTGCACTGCATCTTAATATAAGATCGGAGAGACAGACAGAAAGTAATATTTGTTTATAATTACCTGCTGATTACGACGCTGTCGTAGCTGTCCGGCACCTCGTGTATATCGTGATGTTCTAGTTGGCTCCTCTGATGTTGATGATGGTTTACAGGAGAGCTCATATGATGACGCGATGCCGCTGAGTGAGGTGATGACATCACACTGCTGCACACTGTAGGTATATATGAGTTGGATGGTTGGTTAGACCTGGACGACGTGTTGGAGGGGGAGGAGGAGGAGGAGTTTATATTGTTATTTCTATGTTGTCTGCTGTGCTGACTCTGTCTCTGACTAGTGAGCGAGTCTGTCACACTGTTCCGCTGCTGCTGCTGCTGCTGCTGCGGTTGGCTCATACAGCTATTGTTTCTATCATGGTGTAGATATGCACTGTTTTGAGCAGCTCTTTGTTGTATATACTGCTGCTGCTGATGGTGATCAGTGTTTATATTATAATTTCCCCCACCGCTGCCGGCGCTGCCAGCGCTGCTGTCACTATTATTATATACTGATGACGGTGTCACATTTTTCTGCATCTGTCGTTCTTTCTCAGTGTTGATGTCTTTGATCATCTCTTTATGCAGTACTTTATTAGCCGTTTGAGAAGCTGAGTTAGAGTTTTTATAGCTCAGCGGTAGAGGTTGGTGCGTCTCCATATCGTTGACTAGTTTCTCGGCTGTAGGATACTGATATACCTCAGCCTTACTGTGACGGACCTGGTTATGTATTCTGTTATTCATAGCGTTAGCCGCGTTCTGCTGTGACTCCTCACTGTGATTCTCCTCCACTCTATTTCTACACCTCCTGTACAGTAGTATAGATACCAGTATGAATAATAGTACCATCGGTATACCGCTACCCAGACACACTATAAGTATGAGCTGATTCTGTGATAGCTCTACCTGAGCTGCCGATCCTCCCTGATCGCCTCCTGAGCTCACCGCTCCTACTCCGGCCTTATTTACTGATACTACAGCCTCAGTACTCTGCCCTGCTCCTACGCTGGTAGGAAGGGACGCGTGCCGTGTGGTTGAGGATGAGATAGTGGGCGGGGCTGTAACCTGAGGGGCGGATCCTAACAGATACTGACAGCTACTCCCCTCATATTCAGCACTGCAGTGACATTTATATCTGTTCACTAGATCCTCACAGCTCGCTCCGTTTCTACACGGGTTAGAGGCGCATTCATTAATCTCCTCGTTACACATACGGCCTGTGTAGCCAGCAGCGCAGAAACACTGAAAATCATTCACTTTATCCTTACACGACCCTGCAAATATACAACAATGTATAGTTATAGAGCTGTTATAGAGTACAGCTAAAGAGCTGGAAGGTGTCAAATTGCTGCCACATTATTACTAATAAAGTGTGAGGAGCATAACTAAGTGTGAACATGGCCAAATAGTACAACTTACAAAACAGTAAGTACATGAAAACAACACACAAGAAGTGAGCCGCAGGTAATGCTTGTGAGATTCTTACCTCCATTAGCACAAGGTCTGGTCACACAATCATCGACATCATTCTGACACAGATCTCCGATAAATCCCGGCCTACATCTACACTTATATCCGTTAGCTTCGTCCACACACTGAGCTCCGTTCTGACAGGGATTCACTCCGGCGCACTCATCCTCATCCACCTCACAGTGGTCTCCAGAGAAACCATCAGGGCAGGCACAGGAGTAAGAGTTCAGTAGGTCTATACATGTACCGCCTAGAAATATATAATATATAATATAAATATCACAGTTATAATACCGGAGGGGGAAGGGGAGGGGGAGGGGACGCTGCAGCCTGAGAGGCCCTGACCTGTTGGCCTGAATTAGACCCCACAGTTAATGACATGACTGTCGTTGTCAAATTGGCTTCGGCAGACTGCCAATATTCAAGGATTCAATTTTTCAAACACAATACGCACATTTATGGGTTTGTTATTAATAAAAAAATCAATATGTCATTACATAAGATACAATTTAATATTTTGTGTTTGCTTGTAATGGCCGCCAATAATTCAGCGATTCATCGCCAAGCACCAATATAATCCCCGTGAGAAGAAAGAAATAATCAGGTAATTTAACTAATAGAAGCTGATAGAAGCCTCGGCGGCGAGGTGCTGATAGAGGCGCTCATACAGGGACAGGTAGATGTGACACTGAGCTGAGCGGTGCGCTCTCATCTCAGATTACATCAATAACTACCCTCCGCTCATCTCCTCTCATCACACCATCAGATTATGCTGTCGCTGCGTCACCCGGTAGCAGCGTTTCTACCCCTGAGTCCCTGTCTCTTATATTTCCGCTGACGCTCTGCCGGCAGCGCGATATAAAACATACATGTGACTATTTCCTCAAACTCAGAAAAGAATAAACAAAACCATCGATGCACCAAAGTGTGGGCGTTTTGTTGTCTGGGTGAAGGTTGTAAATTCACGGAAATACTGCGCCTGGTTATTGTCGAGGGATCTCACATTTTACAAGCTTGTTTACCTGGCCGATAGCAGCATAGTTAGGCAGGTATGTGGATGTTTGCGCCGAGGTATTATTGTAGTGATGGTTTTATAATGTTACGTGTAGCTGTTTTGAGATTAGATAGGATATTATTATGAGAGTATGGTGGATAGAGCTCTCTCCACCATTAGTTAATGATTCAGAGCCTCTCGCTCTCAGATCATCATCCTATGATTACACGTGAGCTGTAAATCTGTTGATAGAAGCTGCAGGAAGCTGCCAGCTAACACAGCCGATATAGATATAGATACACATGTTGTTGTTTATGTTTTCGCTCCTCACGCCTCCGCTGGTTATTATTTAGGTATAATACTAGGAGTGTAACAGGGGAGATAACAGTGAGTGGATAAAATGCTTACCGTTCTGACAGGGGACATCAGCAGTCATACATTCGTTCCTCTCCTGCTGACAGTTAACACCAGACCACCCAGAAGTACAGTGACAGCGGTATGATGATCCGATAGGCTCACAGCTTCCCCCGTTAGAACAAGGATTCTCATCACAGCGAGCCGCTGATATCTCACACTGAGCTCCGGCGTAACCCAGAGGACACTCACATAAGAAATCATTACCGATATCCTAAAATCATACAAAGAATATACACTATATAATATACGAGTATACAAGCGGTGGTTGTACCATATCATCATGATTAAATCTGCTTCAGACTTTATCGGGTTATCGGAGGAGAGAGTGAGAGAGAGAGAGGCTTCACCAGATCTCTCTATTAATGATCAGAATGTCAGGCCGGTCAGGCAGGCAGGCAGAGAGGGAGGGACGAGAGGTAAAATGAGGATAAATCAATGATTATAGCAGAACATCAACTTTCACTGATTACAAGCTGCTGATCATCATCATTAGCGTTGAGTACAATATCACAACGCCATATCACAACGATAATATCATAACGGGGATCAGTGATCCCTCTCTATAGCTGCACTGCTGTCACAGCCTGCTGCAGCGCTGCTAATTTAATAAATGACATGCAATGATCAATTATATTAGCATTATTCCTTCATATAAAACATGATAGGAGAAAATTATAAACTGAGCCGCTGCTTGTTGACTCGTTTGTACTGATTGAAGAAGAGAGAGTATATGAGAGTATTTGTCTCGTGTCGCCCGTCGACAGGCTGTAGAACTTTAGTATTATATATTATCTCTCAACAACACCCTAGAGTAATAACCACTCATCTCTCTACCTCCCTAACTATCTCCCTAACCAACTATATACTCATACACTCACAACATGACAGCACACTTTTATAATTATAAATACTCTCAAATAACATCAAACTTTCTCCCAGAGGGCAAATCAAAATGTGGCACAATCTAAGGTTTGACATTTGGTTATCAGGTTAAACAGGCTGTCAGATTTATTATAAGCAGGTTCTCCCGCTCGCCCCTCTCACAGACGGACACACAGACAGAGAGCCGGGTTCTTACCTTACATACACCGCCGTTCTGACAGGGGTTTATTCTGCAGTTATCCACCTCAGTCTCGCAGTTGACACCTGTATATCCTACAGGACACGTACAGGTGTACGATCCTTGTCCTGTGTTAGTACAGGTACCGCCATTAACACACGGTCTGTTGTTAGTACAGTAGTTGAGATCTGTAACAAAAGAAAACATTATATAATATAGATATGTCAGCCAAAAGCTGCCACAGTTACTGAGCTAACTACATACAAGGTGATATAAAGGGCTGAAGTCTCGGCGGCGGCGGCCCAACACTGCAGCTCGGCGGCCCAACACTGCAGCTCGGTGTTTTGAGATTAAACAGCGTTGGCTCTGTAACTGTGTTTAATTACAACATTTTGATTGCCATCTGCCACATAAATTAGTGTAAGCTACTCTGAGCTTCGCTGAGCCGAGGATTTATTTACTCTCGATGATCAGAGTACACAGGATTAACTGATATCCTGTAGAGACTGGGCTGGTACTAACTCCGCCTCCCCTCCCGCCTCCCCACCGCAGCCTCCCCTATATACATACAGAGCAGCTCTGAGAGACAGCGAGCAGCACACGCTGCTGCTGCTACCCTGGATGGCTGGCTCAGTGACAGATTACATTCCCTTAACTCTGATTGGTCGAACGGCACACTTTCACTTTCAAGTAATTTATTAAGAAAGGTTAATTATTTGTGCGCTTTTATTAAGTGAAATGTTAAATGCTTCCCAAGAAGGGGGGAGATTTGTCGAGCTGTTTATACAGCGTGTTGGACCCTCTGTAGCCAAGTAAGCTCATGTGACCGACTGAGGGACATGGGGATGAGCACTTGTTGTTTTGTTTTGCCAGTGAGCGGCAGTGATGACTGACTATAATGGTCAGATGGAATCCGACAATAATAAAAGTGTTGTACAGCAGTGATACTGACTGACTGGTTTAGTTTACTGATCATCAGTGGCTAACATGGTATAAATGCAGCCTATTCAAGTAGAAATGAAAAGAACTTATTGATTTGATACAATTAGCTGGGTGCACCCAGTACTTCGTGTATTAATTATCCTAAAACATTGTCTTCTATGGTTAAATAAAACAATTAAAATTTAACGAGAATTTGTTACTTCAGCAGTGACACGCTGTAGCGGCGCTCGCTCGGCCAGCCTTCCAGATGTGGGATGTAGTCGGCATGATATAAGACTTAGAGGAGAAGAGAAATATTGGACATTTCAAGTAGCCTCTTAGATAAAACCCTACATACAAGTGATCTTATATTCAGAAAACAAACAAATTATAGTTAGTGTTAGAGGAAGAGGCTGACTACATAAAGTCGCTGACTCGCTCTACATGATACAGAGAAGCCCTGAAGCCGCCGCTGCCTCACAGTGTATACGGCTTGTCACTTATTGATTGACTGTCACGGAAATTGATTGTTGTCCACAAGGTATCCGTGTGTCTGTACTACAGTTATATATACTGTAGGCTCCGATACAGCAGAGTATACAGGTATAACTATTATATATATTCTTATTTATATATTCTAAGGCAGCACAATATAAGAAGGAACTAAATCAGCACACTTCTGTATACATGTATATGTATAGGAGGGAGGTGGGCAGAGTGCAGTGGCAGGCGGCGCGTGCCTCAAACCCATATTACACATCATCTCAGCCCAACAAAAGCAGCTATTCATCAAACTATCATAAGATTGTTTACTTTAAAGGTCATAATAAGCAGAAACAAACCACTTATTTTTCACATTGTGTACACTTTAATTTGTGTGTGAAGTCGGGTCCCACGGCTATCAAGTAAAATATGCCAGGTGTGCTCGGCTTTTTAACCAATGATGACAACTGGTCAAAAGGGAGGCAACAATTGGCTGTCTTGTGTGCCGTGATCGGGTCGCAGTCTTCGTGTGCAGTGTTTTATCTTAGGCCGATTATTAAGCAATTATATCAGTCAGTGTGTATTAGGCAGCCCTCTCACAGCTCAGCCCTCTCTCAGCTGAGACGTATATGTCAACACTAACACTTGAACTGGTCCACTTATGAGTATTTATGTGTACAGCTAATCTTTGACACAGCGGCGCGGCGCGTGGCACGATGTCAAACAATGTTATTATTTATTACTGCTAGGAACATAAAAGAGCTAATAATATAATATAATATAATAGGGAGGGCTGAATCCATGGGAGAATTCTCTCAATGTGACGATCAGCGCCGCTGCCAGCGTGTGAGATGAGAGAGTAGTGAAATCTTACCTTGATTACAGTAGAGTCCTCCCCACCCCTCGTAGCAGGTACACTCAAAGGCTTTCTCACAGAATCCCTGCTTACAGTCGGGGTATGTGAGACACTCGTTACATAGACGTCCCTGCCATCCAACTCGACAACTAAATAATAAACAACCAAAATAAATACTGATAGTGTTTTATCCCGAGTCTAAATTCACAAATAATGCAGAGAATAGATATTTAGTCAGTGAAATGAATAAATTAAATATAATTTGAAAATTGAGACTTTCTTACCTGCATTCATTTGGCTGGCGACAATAACCGTGTTCATCATGACATCCCTCTAAACAGATAGCTGTAATAAACAATACACAATTAAATATAAGTATGTTATTATACATAATTATATTGTGTATGTGGAGATGTATGTGGTGGTATTACAGGAAGTGTTACAGAGCTATCGGAAGGGAGCAGAAATACTGACACCTGCTCCCATTCTAATAACTCATACCTCTACACAATAAATACACCGCAGCACCGGCACGGCAGATATTGTATGTCCATCAACATTTATATTATAAAGGACGGGAAGTAATGATTTAAAAACAAGACAGATGTTTCCAAATCTTTACTTATTATCAGTCATCTTAACTCAGCAGACAATGAAAACCTTCAATGACTAAGCAGACTGCAGGGGACAATGAGTAGAATATCTCAACACTATGACATAGCATCAGTCATATTATATACTAAATATCCTCATTTTCCCTTATATAAAATAGTTACTACTGGAGGATTATATATTTTATTTAGCAGGTTTTTTAATGATTGGTTGAGTGAGCACACCTGCCCTGCACCCTATGATAGAGAGAGAGAGAGAGAGAGGCCCGATTCCAAGTTCTTGTATATATAGCAGAGTGTTCTGCCACTGACACAAGTGGGCCACAATTAAACCAGTGACACTTGAAGATATTTAATAGCTATTGTTAGACTTGTAACATTATTAATTAGATGATAGGCATCTTATCCCGACTTCAAATCACCAGAATATGCAGCTCTGCACTGCACAGCTAATCTCTGCCCTATAAGGTGGTAGTGAAGGGCAGTTAGAGAATAGAATGACGTGAAATATCTCATTTATAAATGTCTGCAGTGATAAGTATGAGCAGCCGTGAGCTGTACTCTGTCCATTCTTACTGTAAGTCAGCCAGCAGCAGCAGCCCTTATTATATGAGTGAGATGAGAGATGTATGATGAGATGTATGCTGAGGAAGGTTTGATATGGTCACACTGCTGTTACGTACAGTCAGTCAGCAGTCAGTGTTAGACTACACAACGCTCTGCAGCAGCAGACGTAGCCAAGCTTTGATGATTGAGTTCTGTTCTCTAAGTTTGATACATTCTGGCCTCATGCCTAATTAATTCTGTACTCTGTGCACTGTTCGTATTGTGAGTTTGTACTGTGGGTGGAGGATAGAGAAATGTTAGAATTGTTCTGTGAGTTTAACATATATATACTGTTAGAGACTCTTTGTAACGAGAAGATGTTAGGAGGCTGATGGTTGTTTGTTGAGGGGAGGCTGATGGTTGTTTGGTTCTCACAGATTGTGTAGTTAGTTATGCTGCTGAGTTGAATGAACCGAGATTTATCCAGGCAGCGGAGCAGCAGAGGTTAACGTATCACAAAGCAGCGATCAGATAAGTCTGATATCTTATACACATGAGCCAGTTTATTTAACCAGGGTAGTGATTGGTATGTAATAAACAGGCCACCTCCCGCCCGCCTCATCATCCGCCGCAGACAGACTACACTACACACAAAATTTACACATAAGTAGTACTTACGTTTAGTACAGAAGTCGCCTTCCCATCCTTGTCTGCAGATCTTCTCACCACTCGGTCCACATTCATAGTGCCCTAGGTCATCGTTCCTCGGTGTACAGATTGTCGTACACGAGTCTCCGAAGAAACTGGCATCACATTCAATCTTATAGCTGAACTTCATCGACTGTGTGGATTCTACATTAGAACTATTCCATGTCTGGTTCTTCCAGCCTTCTGATGGGAGTAGACTTTCAGATCCGCGTAGAGAACTTATAAGCTGGGCCACTGTAAGAGATAAACATCCCGAATTAAGAGTTGTACAGAAGGGGGGAGAGAAAGTTGTGTAACACAGGAGGTATTTATTTGCTGTACCTGAATCACTAATGTACCATAAGGTACCTGCATATCACAAAAACAATAATAACATAATAGATTGGTGCAATTAGAGAGGAGACACCATCTCAACTCATTAACTACATTTCAGCAACAATAACAGCAGATACAAGTAACAAATCAGTTAATGGAATTAGCCAGATTTAACAAACAGAAGCTAATTCAAAGTGGCTAACGGCCAACTAAGACTATTTATGCTTCTGCGTTTAAAACAAAAGCTTTGACATTTTAAAAAGTTTGAAAGCTTCCCAAAACCGCTCAAAGTTGCACTGATGCGAGATAGCAAAGACCATTTGTAGCGGCGGCGGAGAGTTACTGAACTCAGTTTACTACCTTGTTAGCTAAATTTAAGCTTTATCACATTACTTTATGGTTGGATAATGCTGTTTTGATGAGATCTAGTGGTATGCTAATAGACCTACTAACAGGTATAATGATGATAATAATACTGGCCTCCTGGTTATATACCAGACCTTTATATGGTACACTATGGAGGGCAGGCGGAGGGGTGAGGGGGCGGAGGAGCCCCAGAACTCTCTCTCTCTGTGTCCTATAGCACATTACTGACGATAAGCCCGGTGGGAATCAGGAGGCTTTTGTGTATCCAGGCACAGTCGGCACGTGCGCTTCATTTATAAACTATTTCAGTGTGAGCTAACAATTGTCTTGTGGCGGTCAACCTTCTCACAATCGAAAAGCCTTCAAACTTATTATTCCAACAAGTACACAATGAATATATCCAAAAGCTGTTTGTGTGTTTTGCCCGTCTCAGCTCAGCGCTGTTTTGATAGCAAGCAAGAGTAACAAAATCATGTATAATAGACTATGATAATCGGTACTTGAGTGAGCTAGGCAGATGTCTTTATGATTAAATGATTTTTGCCAGCCAATAATGAGAATAAAAATGAGAAATTCTCGGAGAGTAAGTTTAGCTTCCGTGAGCCAGCAGTCTGCCCAGCCGGTTGGAGATTACAAAATCCAGATATCGATATTAAAATTCTACCGCCACAATTTCAAGATAATAATTAATACTTGCTTCAGATTAATAATTCTTCGATCAATATTCGGCGGCTAAGCACACGGCGGTGGAGGCCAGTGAATTGCTATTTTTATTAAGTTTCTGAGACTAAATTCATAAAAGAGCCAACTATCTATGGACTGGTCGAGTTCAGCACATAGAGAAAACCACATTAGAGAGGTACTATCGCTGGAGTACCATTCACATGTTTGCCCAACGATTGGGTCACGTGCCAGCTGCTCAAATTCACATAACCTTAGAAATACGCGCGCCAGTAAAGCTGCACATCTATCGCGCTATCAGCCTGGATAGTCATCGCCAGGAATGAGGATAAATAGCCAACATAAATATAGCAGGTAGATAAGAGCGTAATATTACACAGAGTGATAGCCATTATTACCAATCCTATGATTGCGATACCCCTCACCATACAATCATGCCAATACTATGAAACTTTAATAATTTATTAAAATAAAATCTATAGATAGCTGACGGCTATCCAGTGTTGAAATAGTCTCACCGAGCAGAGATATAAATTTATATAGATACGACAAACAAGAGCCTAAGTAGTAGAAAGAAGCAGCTATCGATATACTGCCGTCACGATGTAACAGTGAAACAGTAAAATAAGAGTACCTACCCTGTGTGTTAGCTCCGGACTCATGATAAGCCTCCAAAATCAGACTGAAATCTCCCTACAAATCACAAACATACCTACAGTTATAACTATCATAATCCCTAAGATCCTATCTAACCATGGGTGGTGGTCCGGCTTCAAAAAAACTCAAAGTGCTCATCAATTATTTTTAATCAGACCTAATAATGTGCCTTGCTTTCATCTGCTAGCTTACAAGGCCATCTGCCTTTTTACTGTTTACTTTAACCCACAAACTCGTATGAGTAAAAGATGCAGCTGCACATTGGCTGGATCAAGCAGCTTTAATTATTGTCTATGTTGCAGACTGATCTCAGCCTTTCTTGTCTGTATGTGACTGCTCTGAGAAACTCCTTACCTTCCAGGCAAAGTCGATTATAAATTCCAATGGGTTCACAAATGCTCCACTTTCGCGAGGAAACTGAATACTGTTAGCACCCATCACAGGAGTAGTAAATTCTCCATAGGTACATTCGTCGGGTGTTATGTCTCTTTGAAAGTGTTTTAAACATATCCTGAAATAAGTGCTGCATTGCTCTGTACAGGAATCGTTTATAAGCAGTCCGTTGCAGCAAGTCCGATCTATTAATAATCCGTTGTCATTACTAAATTGTAAGAGTTCCAATTTAAATAGTCCGGTAGATGATACCTGTAAAAAGGAAGATAAGTTCATAACATTTGAAGGGTTGTCTCAGATTATTAACGAAATCGTTATGGTAAGTTTTTTCTCAGTTATGAAGCATGTGCACAGCTGTCTTGGCTATTCTGACAAGTTGGCTCTTAAAATGCAGCAGCTTACAACTTTCTCAGGCAAAGTAAAGTTTTACAAACGGAGGCCTTACCTGTGAGATAATAAATAAGAGCAGTGCTAATCCACTTTTGACGTTACACATGATTGCGTGGTCTACAACCTGAAAACAAAATCAAAGTTGATGTTAAAAATAAATTAAAAACTGGTCAGAAAGCCTAAAACAAGCATTCATGTTATATTTCATAAATTATTTCAGTTTTCAGAAATAGAGCCACCCTAGTAGTCTGTTGAGGCTTGTTCTGGGATCTGAGAATGAGCTTGATCATCAAGCGAAGGAAGAATGTAAAGGTTTATAATGTAGGTAGGGAAGACTGACATCTGAGTGTAGAATGAAAATGACAAGCTTTAAATCTGCTTGCAAACCAAATCAATGCAGGTTGAATTATTTTAAAACAACAGACATGGACTGATACTTTCTAAACCTGCAGGAATAAGCCCAGTAGTAAGATGCAAAAAATTTAGAGAGTAAGGAAAGCTAAAACTGTCTATGAAGTGAGTTGTTTGAAATTGTTTGTTGTGTAAGAAAGAAAGAAGTCTGAAGATTAAATTGCTTGAGTGATTATTACTGTTCCTTTGTTGTGTCCACAACTGAAGGTTATCAGATATCCAGTCATAAGATAAACCAAGGTTAGCTTAGAAAGAGAATGGTAGACTTACTTTAATAAATATGAGAAAAATCCACTATCAAAAATTTTTACTCCATGAGTTCCTTATACTCCAGTCTTGTGTCTTCCCTATGGCACGTGCCTGATTGTAAATGAAGCCAAATTTACTACACTTGTATCTATATTATAATAAAGTGATTTTAATTGGTTCAGGACAAAAGAGCTTGACGCTGATTGGCTAAAGTTGATATGTGGCACGAGCCTGCTTGTAGTAAACAACAAAGGAGTGTTCCAGCAATGACTGATCATTATGTACACATAAATTGGGTGCAACAAAAGCCATGCAAACAAAATAAATTAGGAGATAGTTGCAAAGTAGCCAGCCATGTCCTCGTGGCCTTGCTTTGTTGCATCAAAGGCGGGCCTTAAAGTGGCAATCTGCCAACAGCCCCAAATTCTCTGAGTATTAGCTGACAGAGCTAAATTTACAGAATACTATGTAACTAACTTGTTCTTTTCAGCTTGTTTTTGTTGCCAAATGTAAAAATGAATTTTCAGGCCATATCCAGCTTTGAATAACGTCAATGCATGTGAGGGACATGGAAATATGTGAATCTGCCTATTTTGAAGGTAGACAATTATGTTAGATATTGAATCTAAAAAGCCTCTCAGTATCAAAAGCTTTGCTGTGGAAAGTTACGAGTATTTCAGAAATCTCTCAGCGCATATGTTCCTGTCTGTCCTGATGGGACAATCTGGATTTTGGGAAATTACTGGGAAAGCTTTATTTATGACTTATGAGTATTGTGTATGTATCCCGTTCCAGACAATTTCTTTGATATTATACCATGAGCAATTTATAAGTGGTAGCCGACTGGGGCAGGGACAACAAACTGTAACAGACGTCGTTTATAACAGAAAATCACTATCGTTATGCACATATGGCTACTGATTGAGTTGATTTGTAAGCAGTAATACCTCATTAGAAAACTTAAAGATAAACAGCATCAAATAATGAAGCAAACATATGCTACACAAGTGAAATCTTATTGATAGGTGCCTAATCCTGTCATATTAAAAGTGTGCCATGTGGGGCCAAAACCTAAACAATTAAACTAAAGCTGGGCACTGTCAATAAAAACTTAACTCCATTATAATCACATTAATACAAAGGCTTAATTTGCAGCTATCATTTAGCCCACCATCTAACTACAGTATAGGCAGGTATCAGTGTTTGTGTTGAGAGGTTAAACCAATCCAGTCTCTGGTCTGATCTGTTTATTTTAGGACCACTTTAGCTGCGGCGTAGATTTGATGTGTGACAAGATGAAACAATTTTGGCAAATTTCACAAACAGTGCTAATATCTCCCCAACACAAAAACACCTAAACAGGAAAACCAGCATCTTTTGATCTCGTGGCTACGAGGTGGTCAAATTTGTAATTTTCTCACAGAAAAGCTGTGAAATTATCCAAACAATTTCACCATACTACTTGATACCCATTTCCTATAGTACCCTCCCAGCCCTCACAGCCCGACATGTTGACTGTAGCTTAGTCACAGAGCTTACACAAAATATCTCATTAAAAAATGACTAGACTAAACTAGAGCGGTCAGCAGTGGGTGTCAGCACAGCAGATGTTATATACTCTGATACTAAGACCTGAGAGGCCGGGCAGGGGGCGGGCAGCCTGAGAGGCCTGTTATCTTTTCTATAAGAAGATTTAATTAAAGCGTATCTGAGTTTACTCGGCTGAGTTTATACGAGGAGGATCAGTTATCTATAAGTGATGTTTGACCTGATCTCAGTGTTTTGTATCTTGTGGTTGGAGTAATCTATGAGTAGTGGTTGTTTGGTGGTCCTGGTCGTGTGCCGGCTTGTTTTTTACATATCAGTTATACCTTCTGCCCCTGCTGTATTTATCTGTCAATGACTCGACGTCGTCGTATCCCTAAACAGCTGCCTCTCGTTCATTGTGGTGACAAGCACAGTCAGCTGACCAATAGAAAGCTAATCCCTCTCATCTTGACATTTCCACAAGTTTTGGCGGTCTTATTTTTGTTTTTAAAAAGTGAGGTCTGGTATAATGGAGGCTAATGTCACGTTCCCATGATAGAGTAATTAGTATCTCTGCTATGATTTAAATAAACAAGATTCCATGTTAAACACTGTCTCTTTATGTGCCCGCTCTCTCTGTCATAGTCATGTGTATCATATGAGATTAAAGAAGGCGGGCAGCGCACAAGGCAGCATCACATTATGAGCTCTGAGGTGAGCGCTGCTGTTGCTGGGCTGTTTGACATTTTGATTGACAGAACATGGTCATCTTGTACAAACCGATAAGCCAAACCTTCTCTCTATTGTCTATCGCTCATTATCAATCACCAAAACATTCCTAGATTGAGGCGTAAATCAATTAAGATATTATTCTGAGGCTGCTATACTGTAAGGGCTGTGAGATTTGACATATTGTGCTCCAAACTTCTGAATATCAATAAAAAACGGTTGGTTTGTAAAGGGAATCAAAAAGCCATCCACTTAGAGCAAATATGACGCATGACACCTCAAACGAAAGTCAACAAATGAGAATGTCACTTAAATATTTAGGATTATAGAAGCGGGCTGCTTGCCTGTGTAAACTAGACATCTTCTAACGCTAAAGCCATCTGAATCTCTGACATGCATCAAACTATTGGACTGATGGAACGGCTCGAGGCTATAAATATAACTTTGGCACGAAGCTGATAAAAAATGAAATTCTCTTAGTAAAAGTTACAAATGCTCATCTCCCTACGGATTTTATCCAGTCAAACCTTTATTTAAATTTGTGACCTTGTGACAGTTTGTTAATTATTGATGAATTAGATTTTAGATTTCGATCTCTTTGCTCTGCAATGTGCAGCATTTGAATTGTTCTAGCTCACTTGTGATTGGCTATTTCTAGTAAAGCACCTGATGGTTGATGTCAATTTGACAGTGACAGGCCCATGACAGAAATTGTTTATAGGGGTACATTAGCTATAATGGTGTACAAAGGGACACAATTTCTAACTGTTGATGCATGATTGATGTTATTGTCTTGTGAGGTGATAGATTGAAAGGTAAGAGGCAATCAAGCACTTATTCAGGCATGATATCAATGTCACAGAGCACATGTTAACCCATGCCACAACAAAAGCCATCGAAGCAGATGTTAGCTGTCATTAAATCCCCAAAACTGCACAGAATATAGAAATCTGTCCCTGAAGCCTCCAGATAGAAAATCATGTGGTTGTGGCAGATAAACAGCAGGTGATTGAGGATGAGTGAAGATTAGAAACCTTCAGAGTGAGAATCTAGCCATCTACAGATGACAGACACCTAAACTGAGCCTAAACTGAACCAAAATGTTAAATACAGCATTTAAGATATGGATAATTGACTTGTCACACCTTGACTAGTTATATTATTACTATTACTATTACTAACTGTGTAAAAATAACAGGAGATAGATAGTGATAATAACGTTGTCGTGTAATAACGTCGTGTAATAATGTTGTGTCTCTCACCTCACAGTGTCAGATAGAAGTGTAGTTCATTACTCTGTATACAGAAGCTAAGTGAGTCCTGAGTCCTAGTCTGGGTCTGATCACACCTTCAGTACGGAGAGTCTCTTAATCTGATCACTTCTCTATAAAAACAAACACTAATACATTATTAGGTATCTAAATACCTGTGAGGGTAATAATTAAGTATAGCGTTAGGTGTGATCAGCCGGATCGTCCAGCTGTAGGGCCATAGCCAGTCTATATACAGTCTGCTCACATATACAGTACGATTGTATGTCATACCTTAGAATAAGTGGTAATAATAACAGTGTTAGGGCCTGAGCTCTGAGTATAGGGGCCTGAGCTCTGAGTATAGGGGTCTGAGATGGCTCTCTATAACCACTCATTATCTCTAATTGGTAAACAGTGTAATTATTTAAATTCATCACCAGTCATCATATTTATAAACAAAACCCTCTATAAGGGTGTAGAGTGTAGCCCGGCTATGTAATGTATTATCAATGGGACGACTAGACTGCTGCATATTTTACTCTCGTGTCACTACACATCGAGTCCAGACCAGCTAATGTAACCAGAAGTTTGAGAACATGTGGCCAACAATTACTAAAAATAAGACATAACCTAAACAAAAACAACAATTCATCCTCCTATAAAACGCCATAACTGATAAGGCTATTTGAAGTCGAAGTGGTACTTATCTAAAACGATGATACATAAAGCCAGTGTTGACTTTTTTTATGATCTGAGCACTATAACATTGAGATGATAGGCGAGCTATGAATGCGTTAAGTTTGCCATTGTCTTTGACTAAATCTTACACTGCACTGACAATTCAGGAAACTTAAAATAAAAAGAGATTTTCCCATGGGTTCAGTTTTCACCGATTCTTAGCTACATTGATAGTTTTGGTCACGAAGCAAACACAAGTCTTTGTAATCTACTTTAACGCTTCTCTATCAATGCAAATATACTTTTATTTTGAAATAACATCTTCCTTTTCAAGACATTTTTAAAAGCACACAATATAGTGAAGGTATGAGTTCAGATCGCTATAAACTATCTATCAGGCAGTGCTTCAAAAATTCACTGAAAACAAAATTCACTGAGGGTAGATTCTCAGCAGCTTAATTTGTGTTGGGTCTCTTCGAAGCGTGTTATTAAAACTGTTGATATGAATCTTGACTATCACACCATTAATAATTTTATTCACTCAGAATGAATATTTTATTTTTAGTCAGACGGTGCTGTTATGTCGTTATGTGATAATCCTTTAACTGTTGTCACTGTTAGTTTAACAAGTGTCTGCTGGTACTCTGATAGTATAAATTAATAAGGTTTGTAATCCCATAAGTACACACGCGGCTCGGAGCATCGTCGGGTCTGACAATAATATACAAGCAGTCTCTACAAGTCTCTACAACGTATCAAGAGCCCCTCAAAGTGTCAAATGACCCTCAAAGTGAATACTGAACAAGGCCATTCCATGTGTAGTCACATGTCAAAAGGTACGTGAGAGAAATCGCTGACAGCACTATGACAATGTGTCAGTGCTCTGATACACGGCCAGGCTGTCATCTAGCTGTGACAGCCTAATATACCACCCTGCAAGCACCTCACTGAAAATGTCACAGCTAAAGACACTCTCAGTGATGGGGAATAAGAGAGAAATCTGATACTACATGACAAGATTACACCAATAAATTAAATCAACAAAGATATCTCTTTGTTCAGCTGTTTATATGGAGTTGTTGGCCCTTAGTCCCTTTGTTTGGTTTGTTTATATAAAACAATAGAGCAGTAGAATGTATAGAAGGGTTTATAGGTCTGTATGAGAGCAGAGGGCTGAGGAGATGAATGATTAGAAAATCTTACTGTTTTTGTATTATGACTGTATTTTTTACAATGACACCCGTACCAAAACAAAAAAAAGATGAGATCACGGAGTCCAATATCAAACACTGTACCTGCGCAGAGTTAACTGTTGGGTAATTAATTTACTGATCGATTAGATGGTATCCGTCAGTCCTGTATTCACATATCACTTTCATAAAGACAAATAAAACTCTATTAATTAATTACTAGCTCTGGTGGGTTTTTGTTATTTTAAATTGTTGAAATCTTGATTATTATAAGGTATGTTATCAATTGTAAACAGCTCTACCCACGACCAGTTACAGCTTGTAATTTTTTTTGAATTTTTGAATGCATTTTATAGATATAAATCTCCAAATACTGTGTGATGCTAAACCCCGGACAGCAATGTATCAATATGCAGTTATATTTTAAAAGGTCTAATCTTGACGCGACAGTCTGAGTTTTTATGAATTTTTTAAGCAGATGGTGTAATATTGACGTTGGAGTTTGGAGGCATGTATCTAGCCCTGCGAGTGGATAAATAGATAAATAGTTTATTGTTATTATAATACAGAGAGTCATTATTATCCCATTTCTGACTCTTCATTTCTTGACTGGACTATTAAGAGCTCATAGTTATTAGTTTAAAACATGGTAGTGAGCCAAACTAAGCCAATAATCCCTACAACTATCCACTACAAGAGCAGCAGCAGCATTGACATCTGCTAATGTCATCAAGTTATATCTCATCTCAAGGGCTTCTCTCCACCCTATATCCTATACAAGCTGCGGTGGGGATACTTTAACTACACTGGTGGAGAGGAAGGACCGATAATATCAGGAAGAAAGGGATGAGAGGGCTCTGGGAGGACAGCGAGATATAAGAGGACAAGCTCAGAGATCAGCCAGCAGGGAGAGCTCTGATATGAGGACGGAAATTGCTGAGAGAGCTGAGAGAGAGTAGGCGTAGGTCATGTGATGGGCTTATAATCTTATAACCAACTTAACTAACTGATAGTTAAATAGATCTCAGCTAATTCTCACTTAATCCACATTGATTTCTCCTCTCTAATCAATCAGACCTGAGCCAATCAGACCTGAGCCCCATAAACTATTATCCTATTCCTGCAGAACCGGCTCACCCGCCAGCTGCACAGTGCATTCATTCTTATCCTGCGTCTAGTGACAGCGGAAGTATTAGGTTTTTATTCTTTTTTACAGGGTACGCTACCATATGTATGCATATCGGACCTTGTTGTATTGAATTGAAAAATCTCCGAACCCAGATTAGTCTAATAGTTTGCAATTGTTGTCTAATCACGCACTAAGGAGCAATATTTTGACAAATTTTCTATATCTGTGAGTTGTCTTCACCTACGCCACATGAGAATCTCACCTGCTCCTGTGCTGGGGAGTTGGGCTAACTAATGATAGTTTTTGAGATGTTTGGCCCCCAAAACACCTTCAGACCTAATCTAACTAACCAACCCCTCACATCAGACCCTATAGAATAAACAATGCATCAAGTCCAGACTCCAAAGGATGACAAGTATGGACTATCCATTCATTCATGACGAGCAGCCTATGAATTTTAACACACATGAGGATCCGAGACACTGCTGGCTGGCCAAATCAGTCCAAAGTTCTCATCACATTCCTACTTTGTCTAATCATGATGAAATCTGTTTTGGGCAGAATTCTGCTCACAAATTCACACTAATACAAGCTGCACATCAAAGCTTTAATCTCACAGCAGCTTCATTAGATTAGAAATAATAAAGGATTTTATGATTTGGTAATCTTGTGGATTAGCACACAGCCTGAGAAGCTATGAACGATTATCTCATATCATGAGCGTATTTATCATATGGATAAGCTATGATATTATTTTTTATTTATATTTAATACACTACAGCTGCGTTGTGTCTGTAATCACATCGTGTAATGACGGTGTGTAATGACTGAATGTAGTCACATGATAGGTTAGCCTATGATAGATTAGCCCTAATAAGAGCTGGATTTACTTAATATCATGGGAATAGCGGATCTATTAACCACTAATATTCTCATATTCTAATCCTCTAACTAATTATCTTCACCTTTTTTATATTCCAGATTCAATTACAATTTTTGCGGTGATTTGATTTTCCTGGTTCACCTTTCTTTATGATTTATATGACTAGTTTAGTGTGGCAAGCTGAAGGAGAGAGATTATCAGGACTAGATAACTCCAAAGTCGAGTAACTTTCCTTTTAAATTATGTGTATGGTAGATAGACCTTTACTGTAATTATAAGGGCGTATTATCCAGTGTATGACATCAAAGTAAATTGGCCGGCTGAGTTGTAAATGACACCCGAACTGGTGGTTTGATAAGAAGCCTTATACAATCACAATTAAAGTGAGCACTGCATATCCATTTCCAATGAAGCCTTGCTATGAATTCATTCCGTCTAAAAGTAGAATCACCGATCTGATGTCACCACCTCAGCGGACTCTCAGTGCTGTGCTACTAGAGAAGGTAATTAAAGGTTTATTATACGATTTGAGGCCAGCATAGAAAGTACTACTGTGTGTACGGAGGGGTCGAGCTGGGATCATGGGAAAATAACATTAGCATTCTGTGTAATATAAGAGCGCAACTCTAACCAAGTGCGTTATGAGTAAACAAACTGTTAAATTCTTCTTCCAGCTAAACCAACATTAGTATCCTATCAATACAAGCAATCACCTATAAATACAACTAAATATACCAACGATATCAAGTGTGCAAACCCAGCAAACCAAGCAGCCAACTAATTAATCAACTTTCCCTAATACTGCCACTGTGAGAAAATTCTCTTATTCCAATCTCAGATCTCAGCAGAGCATTTGCTTTCACACTTTTTGAGTCATAATATAACAGCTCTTATAAAATTCTTTATATCTTTTCTGAGAAAGAGAATGGGAGTTGGTTGCCAGAGTTAAGGCATGTCATGATATGTTATGATATGACTTAATGCTGGGAGGTAGAGGCCCGAAATAATAATCCTATATTAGTGTAACCATTCAGCCTGATCTCCCTGGTGTAATTTAATGTGTATCACAGTTACAAAGATAAGAGATAATTATTTTAGCTGATAACATGGGTGTGATATGTATGTGTATCTCGGGTAATGATGCCATTATTACAGTGATAACCTATAGGGTGTGTATGGTACATTAAAGTCATCATTGTGATGAGTGATTTAAAATTGACAAGTGTTATATTGTTTCAGCAGAATGACAATGCCTATTGTTTGTATAAAGATAGAATTTTTTGTGGGTTTGGAATAACCTACAAGCCAGTCACAGAGTAAGCATATATCCTAAAACTGTTAGCCAGTTATATATGAATGAGGAGAGAGTCCTCTAACCTTCTAATATGACTAAAGCTATAAAGGCGACTTTATCGTAACAAAAGTAAGCAATTGTTTGTTTCCTGGATTAAAGTTGATCCATATTAACTTTCACTTTTACTCCGCTGTGCCTGGATGAGCTAAGCACAGAAATCGATAGAGAGAGAGAGAGAGGGGGAGATAACTCTAATATACAGTGAAGCTATAATAATGTAGCCCTGAGCACCGGAGCTAAAATATTAGATATGAGTGTGTGATAAAGAGAAGTGAGAATGTAGTCTCAGTGAGACCCTGAGTGTAAATGGATTATAATTATCGGTGTGAGACGATTCTTTGTGTGAACCCGCTAGGTACGACATTCCTAAACAGATCTGATCACTGTGTATACACACATACATACTTACATGTACATACACACATATATATATATAGATACATGTATGTGTATATATGTGTGTGTCTATGTATGTATGAATGACTGTCATAAAGAGAGAGGATGGTTATGGCCTACAGTAGCAGATAGCGAAGATAGAGTCATATTCTATGATATGTAAGAGATTGATAAGATACTAAATATCTAACTGATATATAAACAGATAAGCTGTTATATAATCTCAGCTCTTCTCAGAGCACGGGACACACAGACAGAGCCGTGGACACACAGACAGAGCTGATAACTGACACGGTATATAATCTTATCAGCACATGTTTGGACCTGATCGTCATGTCGTCACTTTAATCCTGACTCAAATCTGGATTTCCCTAAAACCATCGCCTGACAGGTTTTTTTCAAATTTGGGTGGTTATGACACAATGGAATGTCAGACCTGCCCACACGTCATACTGATGATGACCTGAAGACTTTCACAGGACCAAACATGTAGGAAAATCTTATCTCAGTATCATCCACTCAGGTCTGATGTCACGCTAACCCACATCAGTGTGTTTATTAATTTCTCGCTTCAGCTAAACAGTTCGAGATCTGAATCAGCTTTGATTTCCTATTTATTTTTAATTAAAATACCTAGTGAGATTTTATTAATTGCTCTGGGGGAGTGGCGGCGGTGACACTCGACATGCTAATGATTGTGTCCATAGGAACCTGCAGGTAGATAGAGGAGTAGATCAAGGGGAGTAAGTTGCCTACCTGTGAGTTCTAGTCCCAGTTTGTATGCAGGTAGCTTATTTTACTATCACAGACAAGTATATAATAGTTTTGAGGGTCAATCCAGACTAATAAATCCTGACTTTAAGTGATGATGAGATCTCAGATAAAGCACCAAATCAGCCTTCAATTCTAAAGAGAAAATAGGAGAACGAAAATAAACAAACATGAATTACAAGAGAAAGGTGAGATACACCGAGAGAGAGAGTGGGAGGAGAGAGTGGCAGTTTGATGGTAATCGGAGCACTATGTGTACTTTTGTTGAATCTTTAGAATATTTTGAGTCACTGATTATTTTTGTTAAATTCCTGCTAAGATTGATGACCAAAACAATTTAACATCAATAGAGACCAGACATAAATCACTACATATCTGAGAGCTGACTACACGCTGGGCAGGTCTGAGTTATAGCTCTATCTGCCTGGATATGTTAGAACGTGGGAAAATACCTAAACTCTGACTAGGAGAAAACTAAAGGGAAAACCCAGTCATCATCTTATACTGACACAGCAAATCAGTAAAACTGTCACAACATCAGACCAGTCAGTAATCATATATGTGTGCTAAAGGTATAAGCATTAAAATTCTTCTGGTGAACAAAAACTTGTCATTACTTAATCTAAGTTAAATACATTGTGCCGTTATGACATATAATTTACTCTCACTATGTCACATCTCAAATTTCAACCTAATAGACAGATTAATTTTGAAGGCTGCGACGACAGAATTAATGTTCTATTTTAGAGCCCAGCCCCTTACAGACAATATGGTCAAGTGCTGAGGCTTTACACCCATTGACTTTTATTAATCCTACATTGTGAAACAAATCTGAATGATATGGAAAAAGTGTGAGAATATGTGAGAGCGGAACTTAACCTCACAACGAAATATTACATTTCACTTTGCGCCATTTCATGAATCATTCAGCCTGCAGGCCATCGATGGGAAACTTTGTATCAAATATAAAACTTTATTATCTAACATGTAAACCTAGGTGTAATATAGTCACTAAAACATGACACAGTGCATAAAGGGGGGGGGGGGGTAAGCGCTGTAATGGCTAATCATAGCCTTTAGTTATTAACAGTAAATTAATAACTAAAGAATTCTAGCATTTGAACTGAACACCTGAAAACTTAATGTGATCCTGCGCTCACACGGTGGGCTCTGACTAATATAAGTTTGTGGTGTTCAAACTTCAGGTGGATTAAGTTCCGCTGTACAGATAATGATTTAATGCAGTGTTGAGACAGACCATTAGCCTTAGAGGATTATCTGCTATGTGGATCTGCAGCTGTAGTATGGAACTATACACTCCTGATAATGTAGTGTGGTCTATCATACCAAATATTACCTCTCACACAGATCAGATCAACCCAGCTAGTACAGAGTCGTATAACAGAGTCGTATAACATAGTGATAGAGCTGGGTAAATCACCATGGTGTTGTATGTTGTGTGTTTGACTGCATAATCATTAATCTCATCACCGGTATAAACCAACACATCCTTGTGTGCCATCCATCCACTAATTTATAAATTGACAAACAAAGTTCTTTTACTTTCTTTTCAAAGCGATAGAGAAAACAGGTATTCTCTGTGATGAACTGGGAATGTCGGGTAGCGCACTGGTGAGATGTCGATAACAGGTAGTATGGTGAAAGTGGTCTGGTGAGAGTGGCAGGCTAATTGTGATAGAGCAGTGATATGATTCGTCAATTATGAGCAGGTGCTCTGAGTAGGATAGTACATTTATAACCGTGGGAGAAAATCTCATAACGAAAAAGTGCTTATAATAAATAGTTGGCTGCAGTGTTGATTGTTTGTTTGATGTTTGTGTGTCCTTGTGTAGTTTAAGTGGCAAACATCAGCAGATCCCAGCAAACCCCACCCCCCCCCACCCCGCTCTGTTCACTGGCTCTGCTCTGTTGGTTATGTGATAAGGAGATATCGAATCATCTTAGTATCATGTCTATGAGTTACATATTGCCTAATTGTATTCCTTCAATTTACTTAATGCACTATGTAATTTATAAAGAGTTCAAGTGATATAAACCTTTATATTGAAGATGATCTACCCTTTCTCATAAAATAGCCTTTAATTCAATTATCTAAACTGACAAATATGACAGGGCTGTCAACACGCAAGCCTCAAATTACACAGAATAAGGAAGTGGAGCTGTGGCTTGCGTTTTGTTCCCACAGTATAGCTCTATGACATGTGCTGTGCTGTGTGGCCGGTCGCCGAGTCTCGACTCCTCATTTAGACTGTTTGTATAGGCTTCTGCTGTGTGAAGGTCCAGGGTATTGTATGGGTGACTGAGAGAATTATAATAATAAATCATAAATATAAAACTTTCTCCAGTCAAAACATTGCCACCCTATTATCCACTGCTAATCGTGACTAGTCTGTCAGACAGATCTTATTGTAACGTTGTGCTAAGTTAAATCTTACAGTGCATATGATGACATCATCACGTCTCAGCTGTCACTTTGTGTTTAGCTGTGTGCAGGTAGTGAGCTCCACCTGCCCGAACCTGTCAGCTACAAATGTGACAGGCTGATACTGCACCTCCTCCGCAGAGTCTTACAGTGTGGTAACCCTGGCTGGTGGTCGCAGAATCTCACAGTGTGGTAACCCTGGCTGGTGGTTTGGAGCAGTAGGAGGAGGAGATATAGAGAGGAGATTTTCCCATGAGAATTACTGACACATTAATCACTCAAGCCTCATTTATCACAATTTGACGTCTGAGCCGAGACTACAAATACCTTAAAACATGTTTTAATTACTTAACACCTTACGATGTGATTACTTTGTTTTGTCTCAAGAGAAATTATATCCACCGTGCAGCTGAACGAGTTAGAGAAAACCTCTCAGCTATCAGAACTATGAGAGATGATTACTGTTCTACTCAGCTAGAGAGATTTTATCTCTTATCATAATTATAGTCACTAAAAAGTACGACAGGCAATAAAACTGAGAATCTCATTCACTTCTGAGTCATTGTAAACAATAATCTAAAATTTAGCTAAAAGTTCCCATCATTGACAAGTCAACATTCTATTGTTTAATTTACAAAAGTGCATTCTTCAGTCCAGGTAATCTATAGAAGTAACAATAAATTATAAAAAAGCCCTTATAGTTTAAACGACGCCTAAATCGGAGAGCAGGGCACTGACAGAGCACTGTCAATGTATGTCTACACCGCTACACATATCGTAATATTCCCAGTAAAAGGTGGAGTAATATAAATAATTGTCAATGTTTGATCAGAATTATAACTCTTACAGCAGCGGCAGCAGTATGAGGCTATATATGAAGGCTGTAGCTGCCTCTGTCAGATAATACAGACAATAGACTTAGACTTTTAGTGCTAAGAGTTTCACATCGTGTGGTTAGCATCGTGAGAAAAACTGACAGATTTAATTCGTACACAGACTGTATTGTGATTTATATTATTGTCCTATAGCATTAATTCAAACATGATAATATTTGTGTGATGTAAACATCGTACCACAGATCTATATGAGTGTATATGGGAGCTGAGACTGAGATCATCGGCAGCTTGACAGCCTATATAATATAATACACCTAACACCATACAGTATATATCACAGTAACAATATACCTGGTATAAAATAATAATCTAAAATATTGAATGAAGGTAATAACTTAACAACAGACTGATCTGTGGTAGAAATCGCTGACGACGTAACGACAATGACCTGCCCGCTGTCCCTGCCTACTCCTGATATATACTATATACTATACTGTTAGGTATACTGAATGTTTCCTGCGTGGAAATTAGATTGGTTAGTGATATCCTTACTCTGTAGTGATATATCACTGATGGTGATGGGCTCTGGTGATCAAAGAGAGACCGGGACGGGACGGCTGGCCAGACAAACTTCTCACCTTATTAACATAATACTGCAGATCATCTCAGCTAATATCACACTAAATATCTCAGCTGATATCTAAATATCTCCTCCTTAGTTGGGTGGTAAGATATGGGATCTCTCATCATTTCTCATCATTGACCGATGGTTGATGAAGAAATTAAAATTTTAATACTGTTCGGCTGCGTAGGGAACATACGATAGGTAGGCAAAGATGTTTGGGGTAGACAGGGGTGTTTGAGGTGGACAGAGGTGTAAATGGATGAGATGCAGATTTAGATTTAAAGGGGTGGGTAGGAGATAATTGGTTGTCGCTATTAACCACAAATCTGAGATGATAGACTTATAAGTATGATGAGTCATATTAATCCATTCCCACTGCTCATACAATCCAAGGCTAAACTCTGCAGTGTCAAACTCAATTTATTTTGTTGAAACATGCAAGCAATAATTAAAGATATATTTTATCTATTTTTATTAAATTCCTCAGAATGATCCCCTGGATGTACTTTAATTATGTGGACAGTGTAGGATGTACCGGTAATTTTACCAAGTACAGAGAGAGATTTAGACAGTCTGGGAAAATCAGGATCCAATCATAGCAATAGCTATAAATAAACTGATAAGCTGAATTCGCTTATCATTATAATATTTAATCTGCCCTGTAAGCGAGAGAGTCAGAGAGCACCATAAAACTTTCCTGGAAAAACTGCAACGAGTCAACATTTCAATTCAGTGCTTAGTCGATCAGGTGGTTTGTAATCAGTTTGACAATGCTAACGACTAACGATCATCACACATTGTATAAAACAATGAGGAGTTTGATGTGAGGTGGCCGGTGGGAGATCCGACTCTCGCCGACCGCCGCGCCAATCTTAGTGTCAGGAAAAGTTTGCCTGAGCCTGAGACAGGCAGATATAAACTAACCGCTACATTACATGAGAAGTAAGCTAAACTATGCGCCGTCGCTGTTATTATTACAAAATAACTGGAGTTAAGATTTGGGGGGAGATAAGGAGCGGAGGGAGGAGCGGAGGAGGAGGGAGGACTGAAGGGTATAATTATTATACTGTAGTGTTTGGCATGGGATGAGAATAATTTGTGTGTACAGAGATTCATAACACAGATATATCTGCCTGTCAATCTCTGCCCGAGTCTCAGCCATTGTGAGGATGACAGTAAATACTAAACAGTAAAAGGGCTGCTTACTAACATAGCAGCATGTCATCACCATGTATACAGTCACACCATCTATCTATGATATATACAGGGAGGAGCACTGAGGAGCACTGAGATTAACATGTCAACAAAATGTCAACAACAACCTGTCACTATGATATCTCATCTCTACAGTATCTACAAATAACTCTCTCTCTCTCTCTCAATATATGAATGTAAATAATAGAGCCATCATCATTATACTGCTAATTACAGACTAATACCTATACATATCAGGGGAGACAACCTATAAACAAAGCTGGGAACATCTCAAAGTATCAAGTTTGCATTGTTGATATTTCATGACACGAGACAAATGATTGATTACATGACAGACAAATGACCAGCAGTCAGACAGACAGCAGAGGGGGGTGGGGGACTATGATCAGGTGTTATTATGATGAGGGCAGCTCACATCCATGTGACGAGTAAATACAAATATCACGAAAACGTGTTTGGTTTTCTGGCTCTGTAAATTGGTGAGAACATGCTGTTTATTAATGAGACATACAGACAGACTTAACTGTTTGTGAGGTTATGACATAGTGAGGTAGTTTACTGTATATCTATCATACTTGAGTTTATACTGGAGTGTAATAGTATAACTACCTAAGCAGGTCTTGTTCTTACTATGTGTGGTATGAATGATGAGGTATAGTTCCTCTTTCTGTACTGTATGTAATGCGAAGATCCCGGCTGAGTTCCCACGTTTTTGGATTCTATAACTGCAGCAATTAGTGGTTTGATGATTGCTAACCAAGTTGTCAGAGAATTAATTGAATATTCAGTGCTCAGTTTGCTCAGTTTGGACTTTTGGTATAAATCAGAACTAAACACGGCCACGCTGTGTTTGTATTGAAGTGTAAAAACCAACCAAAACACACCTGCAAATCGTTAACTGATCCTAGCTGTCAGCTCATAGTGTCCCATTCTACACTGTATGTCTGTATGCTGTGTGTATAGAGATGTGTGTATGGGAAAGTGTGTAGCTCCAACAAATTCTAAATATTCTATCCAGCTTCTGCAGACAGCTACCAAATTTACCAAACGATCAGTGAGAACTTTTTTAGAGTGATGAGTACTGCACACCCTGATGTCTCTCTGCACACTCTAATGTCTCCAATGATGAGTTGCTCTCTCACTCCTTATCGAGCCATCAGTCTATTAGAAGGTGTAGATTGTTTTATAAGGAAATCTCTGAGGGTTATGGGGGGTGGATGAGTTAATAGTCATCATTACATGCACTCAGATTTAGTACACAGATTTAGTACAGCGGCTCTGTATGTAGGAGCCGATGACCGTTTGATCCTTTATAGAGATGGCCGATCTAAGGCAGAAGGTAATTCTGTGTGTACGACCTCAGCCGGGTCTAACTGTGAGATATTTACTGTGAGATATTTAGCGAGAGGAGAAGATTTTTTGTCCTTTTTGGAGGTAGAATAATGTTATTACAGCGGATTGCAATGTTTTACTTACTAATTTTAACTGCTGTCATTAAGCCAACTATTGCACAACGCGCTGCATAACCAGAAAAGGATGCTCTATACTTATCTAAGTAAACAACATGATATACAATAATGGCAGAAAACAAGAATTAAAGTCCACTGGATGGGATATGGGTGGTAGTCAGCGAGCTGGCCTATCATACCCAGCGCAGGATGTGTTTGTATATGTACTGTGATGTGCTAAGTTATGTAAATAAAGGAACCTTATTACCCATTTCACTGTAGCCACCGAGAGAATAGAAACATTTTTTATTTCCATGGAGACTCAATTCTTTGCATTGTTTAATTAGAAGCCAGGCAGCAGGAATTGCTATGCTGTCGTAATGTTTAGGGAGATGTGAACGGTTGAGAGCTGAGAGATAATGAGAAAACACAAATATAGCTCCTCTCCAAATCCATGTGCCAAAAATTATCACCTTGTCATCAAAAGCTGATCTAGAGGGCGTCCACACCGCTCCACTCGATGTACAATGACTCAAATCTCCATCTATAACCATTACTGTGATGGTTAGTATTTTATCTGTCATTGTTCACTAAACGAAGCTGCACTTTAAATTGGAGAGCCTTTATCTCTGTGCTGGCTCTAATATAACACAAATTTAGATTCCATATCTGATTATGAATTTTCGTTTTTCAATTTGATAAAAAAACACCTAATTTTCCCACACATGTCGATTTATGGCTAAGCGTTTTTCCTTTAGGTAACTTTCAATTGAGTAAATAAAATGAGGCACTCGACGCTTTGAGGATTAATGGGGCTTGAGAACATAAATCAGCGAGCTGCTCTGTTCGTGTGGTGCAGCTGATGAGTGTGTGAGAGTCTGCGACAATACGACAATACGACAATAAGCAGCGGGCTGGTCAGGGAGGTGATCAGGGAGGTGATCAGGGAGGTAGTGAGGTCTGAGGGATACCTTCAGTGCGAGAGGAGGGTTGTAGGCCCTACACTCCCGTACAAAGGGGGGTACACAGCTTCCATACAGAGAGGTGTATACAATCCCTGGTTAGACAGAGAGATAGTCTAACGTCGAACGGAAGCTGAGAGTGATGTTGTAGTTGGTTGTTGATAGATCTGTGATCAGCGTGGTGCAGCGGGCGGCTCACTGTCAGCTCAGCGCACACAAACATACAGATAGAGATAATACTGTAGAGATAACTCGCTCTGATTGTTACTAAGGTGTAACATAACCAGATTACAAATATTTATAATAATGTCCTCCGACCGACCGCGGTGTTACATTAACTCAAGGCCTCCTCCGCTCTCTCTCTGATATCCTATCCCCCTACCCGTCCCCGTCAGACTTTGCCCCCTCTCTGTGTCACTCCGCTCATTATCCCTCTAACTCCCCCAGCAGAATTTGTTCTCTCTCATACACAGATTATTAGAAGACTATTTTATTGGGCCCAGGAATATCCCGTTACATGATGTGTAATAATTTATGTGACACTGCTTGGGCTGTATGTGTATAAGTACAATGTCACTGGCTAAGGCCGAGTATCTTATGTCGTTTAAAACGCTTGGGTATCAAAGCAAGATAAATAACTTTGAATATTATTTTCCCACGGACTATTAAATGCGTAACCTTCATTTAGACTTATCATTTAAAAAATCTATCAAAGGCAAATGATCTCTTTGTAATAATAATGATGTATGTATTTGTGAGTGATGTAGGGTCATTCATTTAATCATGTATAGTGAGATTAATCTAACCTGATGGGCTGTGTTGTGAAATTCTCTTCCTCCTGCCAAATTTTGCTAACATGCGACTTTATCTACCGCTAATCCCTACACGGCTAATTCTTACACATGCATATAGTATTCCTTATAAATAATCTTTTACCTGGTATTGTATTAATATATAATAAAATATTATTCCCACAGAGGATAGAGGATTGTACGGCCGTCGTAGGATAAGAAGCGGGAGGATTTGTAATCGTCGTCGTGATTTATCTAAGTGTTTGTTATATCAGTTAATTCATGTTGTAGGTGTTGATGTTAGCTCAGAGATACACTGTATGTAGTCTGGTCTACGAGGGGGAGATGAGATGAGTATATCACGGTGTGACGGCGGAGTATATGGTGTAGATGAGATCGTGTCTATATATGCACACTGGACACACTTGACTCGAGAGAGCAGATAATGATGTTTGCTCAGCTTTTCTATAGAGATGAGATAAACCTTCAATCCCTCATGGGAAAATCTCAGCTCTCTAATATTCAACGGAGACTCAGGTCTAAATCACACCAAATCTCTAAACAACAAATAATATAATAGCTTACCTAGCCTCTCAGCTCAGCTATATTAGTGACGTATATATCAGCGTATTAATCCGATGCTGTCGCTGATGATGGGTGATTTTATCCAGCAGCAGTAATGATATGATGTAGATATTTATCCTTATTAGCAGAGCTCTGAAGTTAAACTGACAGCAGAGCAGGCATATATGATATAGAGCTAAAGGTTTACTGGTGACGATACACTTCCTAGCTAAGCCACTGTACGCCGTATAATAATCATATAATCCAATGTTTTATATGATTACGCCAGTAAGCCAAGTGTGTATTTAATAACGGCAATCGTCGTCTCAGCAGCCCACTGTCTTTGGTTGTGCGCTTTGCTCACATTGGAATGTATAGCCAAGTGTGGGAAAATTCATCACTCAGACGAGAGGCTGTAAAGCTTTAGTCATTGAGATGGTCATGTGACCTTTAATCTATCATTCTATAGGCTGATTGATATCAGCTTCACTATACAGTGTATATACAGCTTACCTCTCCCTATAATACCATTATCACCAAATATATGGGATCTCTACACTGGGCCCTGTATGATGATAGGCTGGGATCTCGACTACGCAGGCTTATAGGGATTATAATTATAATGATGTGACATTGTGGTGGGTTGGACTGTTATCAGTTTAAATTAAAATCATTATTAAGCACGTTGGATTAAAACATTAAATCACTTCTCCATTACCCCATTACCGCATTACGTCATTACGGTAAACAGCTAACAGTTAAACAGCTAACAGTTAACCAGCCAGGGTTGGGACCAGTTTTTGCTGACTTTTTTACTTGTGAACCACAACGAAGATCAATTTGTTCATCAAACATTTCTGATAATATCTTTGATAAAATTGAATAGTTTAAGAAAAAAATTTGAGCTGACCTCTTGAAGGATAAAACTTGGCACTGACATGAAATGACAAATAAGTTTATGAGCTTTTTATGATGACATCAGCCCAGGTGGTCCGGCTCTCTCCCATCCGCTCAGAGGAGGAAAGTAAACTTCTCATCAGGATATAAACATCTGATTAAGATGTTAATACTTCCTGTATATAATACAAGGGCGGGTTATGTACAGTTAGTCTGTACGGGTTAGACTGCACTGTAGTCTGTAAGGTTGTAAGACTGTAATGATATGATGTTCACATGGAGGTTATTTATAACACTGATTGTACAGCAGGACAAATAATCTAACATGAGAGGATCAGGTCAGAGAACTCTACATACACTCAGAGCCTCACACCTCAGGAAATTCAGTGACAGGTCATCACCCCAAATATTTTAATCACATCAAAAAAAAGGTTCATTACCCCAGTGGCCTACGGAGGCTGAGAAGGAAAGCACTGAGATTACCCCAATAGAGTAGGATAGCTGTGAGAGGAGTATCGTCTACAGCTCATAGTTACATGTGGTTTTATATATAAGCATGTGTGGTGAAACATTTCCTGTTAATATGTTCGGAGATTTCCTGATTAATACCACAGTGCTTACATGTAGGGATTTAATCGTCTACTCTAAGGTCTGATCTCTGGTCAGTCGTGTATTTCCTCTCTCACCCACAATTTGTTTGATTAGCAGTCTAATATCCCTACTAAGGCAAGTTTAATCAAATATCATCTCGGCTGCTTTGGCCAGCCGCTGAGAAATAAATAAAAGCCTTCCTATATTTTACCCCAGTGGCTTAGGCCCGTATATATCAGAGTTAGCTGAACCTGCAGGTCTTCTGTATTTGCCCAGGGGCACATCTCATAAACCACATCAAATTCAATAATCAATCTTAGAGGATAATGGCTACAATAAACCATTATGTATCAAAGTAATTAATGAAAATGTGGAATTTAGTAATTAAGCTTATATAGAGTAATTAGTGAGATGATCCCAGTCTAGCTTTTGTTTATACAGCCGAAAATCGATGATAAATGAGCCAAATAATAATCATGGCCGGCCTCAGAGAAGGCCTGAGCTCATCATGGCCGGCCTGAGCCCTTAATTGATTATCACTTTTCTATGAATGGTCAGTGACTGCAGCTCGATCACGCCCTTATTTACCTCCACACTGTACCAGCAACCAGCCCAGGCACTGGCACAGTGTGTCTAGATATCACACAGTTTGATGGTGTCTTAGAACTCACTTTCAGTCAGTTCGTGGATTTTTTTGTCTTTTAAAGACCTCATTGTTCAATTATTTTCATTTCAGCTGTCCCTCAAATCTCAATAATAGGACAGGACATGATTTTTATATGAATCTTTCTGAAATCAAGGGATGCGCTGAAATATGCAGCTGGTATTTTATTGTTTGAAAACACTCTATCGATATCTCTTACTCCTAGATCTAATCTGGAGACAGATCTATCACCTTTTACTTCCAGTCAGACAATTAAATTTTCGTAGAAACAACCCTGGCCATTCCCTCAATATCAACACCTGAATTCTAATACCTGGTTATATTAGGGGAATTCACAATGAAAGTTTACCCAAAGCATTTTGCAATGATGAAGATATGAAATAATATCTATTATTGGAGGTTTATCAGTAAAAATTTGAATATATACACGCTCGTGTGCTGTGCCTTATCAGTTATGGCGGCGTATCTAACACAGTATGAGTATATATATATACAGGAGAGGTACGCATAGTGACAGGTGGGGATGACAGCTGAGTGAGAAGTGCGACGACGTGTGTGTATACACAGTGCTCTGACAGAGCACCTGTTGAGCGGGTGGTAGCACACTCCTCCGCACTGCCGCCTCACTTATCTCTTACAGAGAAATTTCTCTGATAGCAAAATGTGTGACCAATCATAATATCCTATATCTCTAACAAACCTTTACTTGGAAGTTTCTTCTTTTGAGATTTGATCTTACCCTAAATTCAACAAAACATTTCAAATATTTACATAACCTACAAAAGCCATGCTTTTTTGTGGGAAATAAGCGAAGGTAAGAATTTTGAATTTGTTTCTCGAGAAGTTTCTCTGAAAAACCTGCAATGGTATTTTCCCAGGGATGTAACCTTGACATCGACCCCGCAGTGAACAGGTAGTCTGGTTAATTATAATAAGGGCCAATCATGCTGAGGACATTAACAGATGGAGGTAAAGTCGTTAGGTGCCAGCAGCTACCTGCAGCGGCGGAATCACTACCTCTGCCTATACAGTCAAATTTAATTGATTTTAATTATTGGAGATTGAGATAAGAGAAATCAAATATTGTGTGACCACGGGCTGATCTTATCAGCAGCTGGTTGGTAGGAAGAGAATCTTCCCAGCCTGATAATCGATAAGAGAAAACTGTGCACAGTGCTCTACAATCTACACAGGAGCACGGGGGGGGGGGTGGGGGGGGGGGTAGGAGCGCAGGGTAGGAGCGCAGGGTAGGAGCACAGGGTTGAAACTCACATCGCATCTCCTCCCACAAAAACAGCAGTCTTATTATTATAATCTTAGTATTGTGGCATCTTTGCTGACAAAATAACTGCACAAACGAGAACTTGTGTTCTTGAAGATTGGGTTTGTATAAATTAATTCACCCCTCTGGCTGGTATCTCTATCCACCACTTAAACAGTAGGCATAAGTTTTGTAAACAGCGAGGGAAGAGTGAGATTCAAATAGATGATATAAATCTGGGGGATATTAAAACCCTGGAGATGATTCCGTCTCCACCAGGAATGTCTCCATCTACCAGAGTATAACTATCTGTGTTATCTGCTTCAATCCTACCTGAGAACCCACCGCACACCTATTACAGGGATATATACACGTACATACATACATACATAATACTGAGAAAGTCCGTGCATGTTCTATATGTTCTATATGTTCTATGTTCTATGTGTTCTATGTACTTCTTTGTCTATTTTTTCCAGTACATTTAGTTTTGTTATTGGGACCAGCTCACTGCTGAGATCGAATTAAAGTAATATTACATTGAAAAGCAGTATTTCCTGGTCAGATATTGAATTTAGCATACCACTTCTCATGGTTTCTTTTATTCCAAGTCAAACAGTTCATTTTAAACTCAGCAAAGCAACAGATTGTTTATTTATTAAGTTATACAGTTGTTGGAAGCTCATTGAGCACCGAAGCCTGATCATGTAGTGACGAGGATAACGGGAAGGAGAGACGTCAGATCGATACCGTACTATGAGAGGGAGGATAGAAGGAGGCAGAGAATTATACCGTATCTATCTGTGTTATCTGCTGCTATTAACTATGTTTTCATTTTATAGCATCCAGCAAAAAATAATAACATCAACTAGCATACATACAGTGTGGGAACATCCTCATATTTGGCACCAGCTTCAAACAACGACGAGTGAGCTCTGTCACTGACAATCACTGCCATGTACCGAACATTACACCGTCACATGATAATAATGAGCTCAGCCTGAGAGTGTACACAGAAATACCTCATCAGCAAAAAATAGTCATGTGTGTCAGTTCAGCTGAAATATACGATCACACATAGACAGGGCTCTTAGTGTATCTCATGTGCAGGTGGGAGGGGAGGGGGGTGTGTGGCCCCGTACTGCCTCTCACTAGCGCCTGCCCAGGTTGGAAGGTATGAAGGGACTCTTACTAATCTGTCCTTTTTTAGCCTCCTCCTGTTGTAGCTTCATAATATCACTCTGAGCTTTCTGTAAAATAAACACAAACATAGTAACACATATATCCCTGATAGATACCCTGACTCTATAAACCAAACACATATAGATCCCTAACAGAAACACTGCCCTGTGTACCAGGCAAACACACCTATCTCTGACAGATACACTGCCCTGTGTACCGGCACAGCTATATGGCGGTGTAACCACAGATTCGGGTCGGATATAGCAGGGATAGACTGAACCTTATCTAGAGCATAGAGAGTTATAATATTCAGATAGCTGAGACTGTGCCAGAGTTAATCGGTCCTGTTTACATTATTACATCTCTGTTAGCATGGAGACCAAATGATATACAACAAGTCGTCTGATAATTTTAACATAACCTGTTAAGTTGTGTATAAGTTGTGTATAAGTTGTGTATAAGCGAGGGTAAAAGTCAGAATTACTGTCACTGTACTCAGATACTCCATGGTAACTTCTGTAATTAGCTACATGACGATCTAAGTGACAGTCCACACTAAGTGCTCCTGTTTCACAGAAGTGGCTCGTATATAAAGTCTTCTGACAAGGCCAGCTGTTTTGAGACTGATATTAGCATTCTGGAATATTTGACACTCAAAGTGTGCTTCCTTTCCAAACATTCTAAATTTCTGAATTTTAATCTATTCAGAAGGATATGATTGTACCTTGTGTATGACCTGGACCTGCCCGCCCTCATCACACTTCTAACAGAGAACAAGTACATGTTGTAGTACTATATCTGCCTAGCAGCTTGACCCAGTTAGAATATACATCTTAGCGCAGGGGGTGGTGGAGGAGGGGGAGGGGTCAGGGTCAGGATGAGATGGTATAACTCTAGTCTATATCAGGTGATATTTTGGTACATTACTTGTGCACATATTGGCGGACAGGCGCGGTCCTCACCGCCGCCGTCGTCCCTGTCACAGAGTAACACAGGGCATCACACACTGAGAGAGAGAGCAGCCAGCCAGCTCGGCTTGTCTGAGGCGCCGATCCTCACTCCACCTAATCAGTATTATATTACTGATACTCCCTGCATGCCATACACTGGTACATACACTGGTACATACTCTGGTACAAGTGTTTTAAACCATCAAATTACCCCCTAATCACAAACCCCTAATCAGCGAGCGCATAGTTTACAAACATCTCAGCAAAATCACAGCAATCGACAAATTATAGAAATATACTTAAATAATTAATGGTTTGATACTAAAAGCAAAATGATACGTCGTCCGATCTCAGCCTCCATCATCTCGATCTCAGGCTTATGATATTCACTCTATTGTAATGTAATAATTTCTTACAGATAAAGTAGTAATTATACGTCAGGGTAGCTCCGTTAGTTTGCGGTGTCGTCAATGTTAGTTTGTGTGAGAGCTTTCCTCCCTCCCTCCCGCCGTGACTTAAAGAGATTAGCTGACAACCAGTCATTGTCTCCTTAGTTAATAAGTCACCTATATATCTTAGGCATGTATGTTTGGTATGTACTGATGATATTTTGTATGATCTGTTCAGGTGCATCTCTCTGTAGATTTATATCTCAGCTAAATTACCGAGAATGTTACAGCAGGCTAAGAGAACAATACCTACTCCAGATAGACTATTTATACACGAGGTCAAAACCCTCACCAACCCTCACAGACCAACCCTCACAGACCAACCCTCACAGACCAACCCTCACAGACCAACCCTCACAGACCAACCCTCACAGACCAACCCTCACAGACCAACCCTCACAGACCAACCCTCACAGACCAACCGAGATCTCAGCTACACCTCACCACACCTCAAACCAGCGGCTCGGACCCGCATCGCAGTGCAGCTCATATAATAATCAGCCAGCAGCATCAGAAGAGAAGTTACAAGCAGTCCTAAATTTGATATGTATATTATACACATTACCAGTACCGAAATCCACCTCTAATGCTATCCCTATCTATTACAGCTCCCTTTATTGGGGAAATCTAATGGTGTGTTACCCTATTTGTCCGCATGTATATCCTGAAAGTAAATTTTATGGGTCTTGCACCTTTTAATATTGGGAGGGTAGGAGATATTAGAATACTGCACATCTCTGAGATGCCCAGGTGTTGCACGGAGTCGAGGACAGCCATCTCCAGGTGTTACTCAGAGTGGGCATGGTATGCAACATGACAGTCAACTGTCTCCTTAGATCTGACAAATCTTCAAGTGAATTTGCATAAATTTGTAACTTTTTGGTGAATTTTGAGGCAGTTTGGATTATCACTCTTATGCTGCTCCTCCTCCTCCTATAGATCCCGCAGCACAAAGACACGTCGCTGCAGACGGGTAGGCCTATCTATATGAGCTCTAAGTGCTGTAACACTAACAGCTCACAGTTATATGGTGCTGGGTGTATTAACAGGGAGGGAGGGCATGTATTAGGCTGACTGGTTATTTTGTGCAGGAATCCTCAATTAATGAATCATACAGGAGAGAGATTTGAATACACTTGAATATCTGTGTCCATATATGGTATACTCTGGTGAGGAATCGGTGATGGCAGGTAGACATATAACTTAGGGTTGGTGTTTGGGAGGTGAGAGGGTTCAGAGTTGAGGGTGGGGTTGTGAGTTTGTGAGGGGACGCTGGAGTACTTACTGCTATTTCAGCCTGATTCTCTCTAAACTTCTGCATTGGATCATCAAACTGATTATAATAATCTAATACTGATCTGACATCTTCTACTCTGTTAGCTGCCACCGCTGTAATGATAACATACAGAGAAACACGTAACGCAAAACGTACAGCACAACGTACAGCACAACGTACAGCACAACGTACAGCGTGACGAGTAGCATAACATACAGTGAAACGTAATGGGCTGCGTAACGTACAGCACAATGTGCTGTAGTTCATATACATGGATGTATTACAGCGAGTTCCCATATGACAATGTTTCATTGAACAATAACTTTGTGAGGAGATAACTCCTAATACATGTTCTTTATTGGGCTAAGTTTGAATGCATATTATCATCGATTTTGGGGTACATCAAATAGAACACGGACTATCACAGCACAAAGTAAACTAATACAACAGCAGAGCTCAGAGTAGATAATAATACAGACTGTATAGGAAAGCAGAGAGATCGTATAGCTCTCTATCATCGTCCTTGCCGTTCCACTTATTTAGAGTTATACCAGATCTGGGGTTTAGTTTGTATGAGCTTTTACAGACATCGACGAGTATAACGCGGGATAAGTCTCTGTTAAGGCAGCTCAAATCCTGTAATAATAAAAAAAACATTATAATAAAAATACATTACACGGTAATATAGTATAAAACAAAATAATAAAATACACAATTATACAGTATACTAAAGTGCAATGATAATTTAAGAGATACGGTGAGAGATGCGGTATTTGATACTTAATACAGATTAAAGTGGGGAAAAATTAAAGGCATCAGATTTTGTGCAGGAAGCACTTCTCCCATAAATGGCGTGTATTTCCGTACCTCACACAGGAGGGGAATGAGTCCCTTGATCACATTATTTCCTTTGATATGAGGGCTGATATTTGGTGATAGAAAGAGATCAATGAAATAGTACTCATCATCCTACATGTTATTATTATATAAAATAGGATCTACAGCATCTGGTACTGAAACTTTGTAATTAAATAAAATCCACTGCACCTATCTACCAGGACCCTACACAGGAGCTAGCTAGAAGCACCTATAGATGGGCTTATAATTATTTTTGGTGATTAATGTTTTCTATGAAGGGTTTCTGGTGCCAGCACTGACACCTTTATACATGTTATGGTCTGATAATGAGTTTGCTCGCTCACTCCCTCCCTCTTCAGGGTGACGGACACACGGATGGAGAGATGGGGAGAGGAGGGAGGGGCCGGACCATTCCCAGCGCAGTATAATAAATGTAGATCTGTACGCACACAAGTCTCCTACTAATGTAGATTAATTACATAACTGTCATAAAGTGGTTTTCACAGTTTAATCACATTTTCTAGCCTATAATCAATAATTAGGTAGGGCTGGGGAGAGATCCAGCCGACTTTCATCCATTAAAACTTAGCTGTTTCCGTGTGCCAGAGTCTCACATCGTTAACAACCTCATATAAAACTGTTTTATCTACCAAGAATCTAAATTAAAATTACATCCAGCTGATTTTTATCATGGAGTTTTTTTCACAGCGTTAACATTGGTGGCCTGGATGGGCTGGCTTGACGTCAGAGAGAGGAATGAAACTCTATCGCCCACCCGAATAAAACGACAAAAACTTTTAATGATCGGATATTTTATTTTATTGGGTAATTAATAGGTTAGCGAGGGTTAGCGAGGGTTAGCGAGGACTGCTTCACACAGTGATGATGTATATCGTTGGTGAGATTATTAGGGTGTATATAATTGTAGGCGGATATGTAGTGGTTGTCGTGTCTCCAGTGTCTCTGATAGTTTGGGGTGATTAGCCTTATAACAAGAATCACCACAGAGTCCATGATTAATTCAGAGTTAATCTTCAGCAATATGAGGATTAATTATCTAATGATTAACTCTAATCTGCAACCAGCTCTGATATTCTACATAAATTCAGCTCAGCCCCAGATAGTCTCAGCTCCTTACCAACCCCCCCCCCCCCCCCCCCAATCTCATACAGATAGACTCAGCTCTAACTCTATTTAGACACAACTTTCCAACAAGGAAGGCTACAGAGATGGGGAAGTTTTTATTTAAATTCTGATAATGATTTAATCCGTAATCCATAATTATACTAATAACATCCAGCAGAATACCCACCCAGCTTTAGGCTGTATATTATACTAAGTCACATATAATAATATATTAATTCCAGATTTAAAACAGGAAATACAGCCGATAATCCCCTCACCGATCACACCAATCTAATATACTATGGTGGATTTATGATGATAGATTAATATCGACTTGATGTGATTATCTCGCAGATCTTATTGTGACACTCAGCAGTAGAAAGGGGACAAACAGACGGACACACAAACAGCCCAGCCAGCAGGAGAAATGAGGCGAACAAACAACCCGAATTGATGAGCTGATCTGGGTTTACTTTTCAGCCCAAACAAAATGTCCGTTTCCTCCGAGTGGCTTTCCTAATTAACATCAGCTGAGTCTAGTAGGATTCCATCCAGCACCACAGAAACTCTCACTCCGGGATGCTGTGAGGTTTTCTCTGAGGTTTTCCTATTAATTCCAATCTAACCACCATAAAATACCAGATAAAAAATCTGATACCACAGATATGAACATTGACTCATTACCTTACGAGAGAACGTCAGCAGAGAGTGTATATCTATACTATCTATAGCCTCTGATCTATCAGTAATTAAATCTAAATTATGTAAAATATTTGGGGAAAAGTGACTAAAGTAACTTTGTATTCCGACCAAAGTTTCCATGTTTATTGAGTGATTAGATAGTGATGGTTTCCGTATAACCAGTTCTAAACCATTCAGGAAGATGATATAATTATCTTACTAGCCTACACTCAATACTACAATCAAACCAGAGACTATAGATATATCCATAGTCTCTGATCGCCCTATAATCACACTAAACTTGACACATTCTAGACTACAATCACATTGAACTTGTGTGATCATCATTACAACAGCAATAATAATTCTGTCACAAGTAGGCACCAGCCATTGTTATTTTTTGTGGGAGATTTTTCTCCTCTGTTTTGTAATTTATCAAACAAATAAACAAAGAGAATGTCTGAGACTCTCGCTGATTCTGAGCAGGTGGCCGATGTTTGCTGAGTCTCCACAGGGCTGTTTGATAGATGAAGGTGTAATACTGTCACACACACAATCTCACATTACCATGGATACCACTATGACAAACTGTCCTATGTAATAACATCACATGTCTCACCATTGTTCTGAGATACTGGGGTAAAAACGTCCAGGATTTTGCGTACATATTTTTTGCTGATAGCAGACAGAGAGTAATAGATATTGTGGGTTGCTATTGTAACGATCTGATAAAAAGTGAATGAAGATTATGTTTATTCTCGCCGCCGTGTTTTTTTCTCACTCTGCGTTTGTGTTTTCCTTCTCTGTGTTTTCCTTCTCTGTGTTTATTGTTTTCCTTCTCTGTGTTTGTTGTTTTATGTTCATACCAAATACAAATATTGTGTCACTCTCCACACTCCATACAATCAGCATCGGGTCACTCAGTTTATGGGTGAAATAAAACTAGTGACCTGACCAAAGTACCTAGGCTATATCTATCGTGTAACGGATTGTTTGGTTTTGAGTATCATTGTAGCTCGATATAGAGCAGTCAGGATTGTGTGAGAAGGGAGTTCTCTCTCCTGGCTGTAGTCAGTACTCTGTAGGCTAATCAAAGACTATAGATATATCTATACTCTCTGTGTCTCTGTATGCTGACTGTGGGCTGACTTCTGTGTTATTTTTTACAAAGTAATATTTGTACTAATAACAGCAGCTAGGTTATTTATAGACTGATATACAGAAGGGGTCACTGTATGGAGTACTGAACTGAGTGTCAGATATTTATATAAGTTAGATACCTGGTGGATACCTGGTGTTATTATCATAATACTATCAGTATGACACGCAGTATTAATGGAGACGAGTCTATCCACTAAATCATCAAGTATTGAGGTTTCCCTGAATACCTAAACATTGACAATTCCCACAAGCATATCCTCTCTCTCTTTAAGTGCTTACACTGACGGCTTGCTTTGACTGCTTACTGTGACGGCTAAGGTAGAGCCACACGTAGAGCCACGGATAAACTCATTAATTCAAATTAAACACATTTTGGTGTGAAGAATGGGTGAACTTAAAACAACTGAGAAGCCACATAATTATGTCACTGGTAGAGCAGCGGAAGAAGGAATGATTTGGTTTAATGAATAAATCTGACACTTTGAATTAGAATTACAAGTTCAGTAAATAAGCAGGTAATCTGTTACTGTCAGCATAGCTGATCATCAGTGATATGAGCACATACTCAAAACAACACACTCAATATCCCCAATACCTACAGAATACGCAAACACAGGAGCACAGTCACCAAAACTCTCATATTTTTTATTCTTGTCACCACTTGACAAATATACAAGTCTTCATCAACAAAATTACTTCTCTGATTCTCTTGAGAAATCTGAAAGTTGATCATGATTTGATTATAAAATTTATATCAAAATTTATTGAGAATTTTAAAATCGAAAAGAAATTTAAAACCTGAATAAAACACACAGTTGTAGAACTTCGACTTCAGGATTGAGCAGCAGAATTCAGAGTTTGATTCGAATCAGTCCAAGGAGAGAGGGATTTTTTCTGTAACTACCCTAGGATAGTAAATATAAGCTAGAGGTTTAGTATAGCTAGTTTGGTGTGACTTAATATAAGCTAAGATGAGATGGGAGATGATATAGAGTGTAGAGAGGGTAGATTCATATCAGAGAGTAAAAGTAATCATACATTATTAATTTTTTGATCATTATTAAACTACGCGATCCCTTATATACATTATCGCCCTTCTTATAAATGTGAAATTTTCCCACGGGAATCAATGATCTAATATCAAACTCATTTCTATGGATTTTTTTATCCCAATATTGTGCATCTCTTTCAAAGTGCAAAAAAATGGTCAACTATGGAAGAAATTAATCTCATTACGTATCAAACATTAAATGTGTGAGGTAGTGATGTGTGAGGTTGTGATGTGTGAGGTTGTGTGAGGTTGTGATGCTTGAGGTTGTGATGCTTGAGGCGATTAACTTTTATATGGTATTTTACCAAGGATGACTCACATAATCGCGAGCCTTTAGATTATAATGATTTTTTTACAGTTATTATTATTATACGAGTGGGTATAATGTAGGTGAGATACACGGAATGCTCTAGAATCACATGACTTGTTGACACAGTAAAGGAAACCCTGACTCTGGAGGCAAAAAAAATGTCTGAGATGTTTTTACAAATAATCCCTGATATTTGTGAGGTTTGTGTAAAAGGATTGTGTAATGCTGGGTAAGGTAATGATATAAGTCAGTACCAGTGACTTAGTGGTGCTTACTGATTTTGATGCTTTATGTTACCAAATTAAGATTCAAAGCTACATATGCCCCTGCCCCCCTGTCTAGTCTACCATGCTTAGAAACAACTTACAGATAGGTCTAAATATCATAACCCAAGCTTGGTAGATAATTTTCACACCTGAGTTCAAAATAAGCAATAACTTTACTTTGGTCACCACAATTGTCATAATATGACCTTATGTTGATAACTTTGTATGATTTCTTATTACCAGCAGAATGACTATTAACGACAAAGGGTAACCCACTACAGCCAGGCAAGGGGTATAGAAACACTACCACTGCACAGTAAAAATATTAAATATTAAATAGGACGGTAAAAAAAGGCCTCGTGTATAAATAAGTAGATAATAATAAGCTAAATTTCGGCCAATTTAAACATTAAGCGTCTTTCACTAGCCCCAGCACCATAAGATAGGGACACCGACATCTATACGGGCCGTACAATGCTGTCCCTAGTCGCTGTTCTCGATAGACTAACATATATATATATATATGACTATATAAGTTCATACCTTTATATGCACTCCTGACGTATATCTCGTGTCCTCTTTAAATAATCTGTACCATACAGTACCCTGTGGGTCCATAGACACAGTGAGAGGAAATCCTATCTGTAATATAAAACATCATATATGGTATTACATTATAAATAGGCCACTTAATAATTAAACACAAGCTTTTACTGTTATTATGAAGATTGACCCTAACTTGCATTTTCCTGAGATTTGAGAGTTGTCCACTCTCTGAACCAAATGTTCAATTAGTGGACAACTCCAAATTGTTATAAAATGATAAAATTTTAATCAGACTTTCTGTGTAGGGAGAAGTTTTGAGTATTACAGGATGAGGGTCAATTGAACAGCAGAAAAATACTAATCCATTGTTATACAGATAAAAATAAATAATGTTAAGACTTGATATCGGAGATATTGAGGATTGAGATGTAGTATAAATCTCACGGATGCTGACTCGTTAGAGAAGATAACTATCTCATATCCATTCTGTGCACACTGCTGGAGAAAATAATCTAATCCTGGTCTCTTCTTAAATCTCCAACCCATCTTCATCTAAATTATGCATCAATATACAGATATTATAATCCAGAAAAGTCTATCACTAAGTACTCTACTTATTTGCACACATAAAATTAATGAAAATGGTGAGAAAATGACCGCAAGGAAGCTCGGAATCATTAGGATCTATTGGTGCGATCCCACTGGTACCAGTACTGAAGTATACAGTATTTGTGAGTCACAATAATTTTGTTTAGAACGGAGCCAGAAATATGAGACATTGTTACTTATCGCTTCGGTCACACTCTATTAGGAATAGTCTGCGTCAATATTATAATTCTAAGTTAAAAAATGTTCGAAAGTTTCACTCATCGAGATTTTATCTGTGACTATATTCTCTGAGATCATCGTGTCTGAACTTTAGTGATATTGTTTAGTTTATTTAATCTCTAGATTGGTTAGGAGTTACTCCTCTTGATGTGAGTAATGAGTAGAGAGCACAACTCCTACTCACTATCCATTAGATACTTACATCTTATTAAATACTTACATTCTATCATATACTTACATTTTATTATATACTTACATTTTATTATATACTTACATCCCATTCAGGTTTGAGTAGAAGATCTGTAATCTCTAGTACCAGAGTGTATGGAGGCTGTATATAAGGAGGCTTCAGAGGATCGGGTAACAACTTCTCACTCGTAGGATCTCGTACCATCTAAATATACATGTCAAGTGAATATACATGTCAAGTGAATATACATGACAAGTGGATATACATGTCAAGTAAATATACATGTCAAGTGAATATACATCTCAAGTGATTATACATGTCAAGTGGATATACATATCAAGTGAATATACATATTATCAAGAAAATAAATATCAAGAATATAATTATCAAATGAACATGGAAGTTACGGAAGGGTGAATGTGGATGAGAGCTAATTTAAGGTAAGGAGCTGAGAAGGTTTACTTGTTCAGCAAATTCAAAAGATACTAAATACTCAAGTCAATGGTATAATTCTCCAGTATATTCGAGTTGTGGTTTGTATGTGAGTGGACAACTTCTAATTATTTAGACAGACGATTCTGTGATGACATGACAAGCCTCATTGTATGACTTGAGGCCTATTTCTGGGACCTGAATATGATATTGATTAATTACCTGGAAGAAAGCTCTCATAGCCTGCCATGACCTCCTGATATAAGCTAGAACTAGAGGACCTGAAATAGAGAAACATCGAGTCTGCAGATAAAAAGTATCGGGAAAAAGTACAGCACAGACCAGATGATGTCACACATAATAACTTAAACATCCTCAAATAACCCATTCACTTATAATACGCTGCATAGCTGTAATATCGTCAGCTTCCCTCCGAAAACCAAAAGGATGTGCTAAAGCTTGATAAGCTCAGGTCTGGTGATGTATCCGTATGTAATAAATAACAACATATACCATAGACCATGTAACAAACTCCGGCTGAACCCACAGCTTAGAAAAATAGTGGCTTCATCTGGAGAACCATCTGCTGTATGTTAAACATTTATTCACAATCTGTAACTGCACCATTGAAAACTTGGACATGGTTTGGGGAAGAAATTTGTTACTCGTAAGCTTATTTATCTCAATACAAGTTTTGTTGACAGATTTTCTGATATTTTGTCATCCAAATTGAGATAAATCGGCTTTTAAACCAAGTCAGATCCCTGTGATTTTCTTGCAGATGCTGAATATGCAATAGATGGCTCCCTAGATAAACCTGTTTCAACACTTAATTTCTATGCTGCGTGTAGGATTTGATTAACCAAATATTAATGAGAGAGGACAACTCTTGGAGAGTAGTTTGGAAACCTACTGTCCATTTCAATACAGCAAAGAATAGGTCTCAAATACAGTAGGCCTGAGTAAGGTACATTAAGAGTACAAAACATACACACAGATCTGAAGATCGTCTCAAATTGTGCGGAATCTGGCTACATCAAACACTCTGATACCAAACTGATTACAAACTGTTCGCAGAAATGACCAATTATTACGACGCTTTAGTGAAATCAAGACAAATTCACCGAATCCAAAATACTTGATTCATTGGTTTAATTTTTATATTAAGCAATTTTTAAACAGTTTAGAATTTTCTTACAAATATCAATTTATAGAACTACCTATCATCAGAACATACAGGTGACCTCTATCTGACTTAGATATAGGTGTTGCGTGACTAGCAGCCGATTTCAAGAGGGGACAACTCAGCCTCTTGATAGTTCTTTTGCAAGAGTGGACAAGTTTTGTCCTCCTCCACAACAACGCTTGCCAAGACAGACTACCCCATCACCCATTTATATCACATTTACATTACTGCTTTATTCCAGCTGTGCTGAGGGTAAAAAGGTACTTACTGTCTGTATAAGCGTCCTTTATCTACAAAATATAAAAAAGAGAATTAATATCATATTAGAATTGTGCAATCAAATCTAAAAAAATGAAATAAAAACTAAGAGTAAAAACAAACTAATTTCTCTCTCACTCATAGCCCTAAGAGATGTGGGTGAGTTGCGATGTTTTGAGAAAGATGGAAGTATACTGTCAGATGCAGGCCTAATTATGTGAATGATCAATTTAAAAATTGGAAAACTTCAACAAACTATTATATTTTTTCTCAGCTGGTTTTTCTTTCATAATGCCAGATATTTAAGATGGCGAGCAACAGAAACAACTGTAGAAACGCAAGCAGGGAAATAATTAATGAGGACATAAGTTGTGGCTGTGTGAGTTATATCATGTGATAAGAGCCTCCACAGTTATATCATGTGATAAGAGCCTCCACATAATCAACAACTGATCATGAAGCAGGACTAGAAGAAATGGAAGGGGAGGCAAAAGTCGGAGGCGAGTCTGAAGCATCACCAAAAGGGGTGCTGTAAGCTAATCCCCAAGCAATTTTAGGTATATAATTAGCAGATGGAAGTCCCAGAGGAGCTAATTCTGGCATGGATTATTCAATTATGGTGGTTTTAGGCCACTGTGTTTAGCTTAGGGGAGGCAGTGCCTCCCTGCCTCCCCTAGAGCTACGGGCCTGTGAAGCTTTGCTGTTAGTAAATGTATGGATAATTTGTCAGAGCGTCTCAATTTTGATTATGCCTTTCCATTAAAACCTTGAATCAAATGCATTATTCTGTGCTAATCAGAAGAAATCTTAGAATATAATATAGAGATTAAACTCACCTCGTTCCCCTCCTCGTCTGTCTCAGGTGCACCTTAAAAAATAAGCATAAAGTAACATAAACTCATAATCGCTTCGGTTTGAGGGACAGGCTTGTAGATTTATACTCTTACACCATAAAATACTTCATAAGGTAAGTCCCTACATGTTATGAACTTAGGCATTGTTGTATTATCCAGACAGGCCAGACATTTAAAAGTTGATTTTTGGGACCAGCGGAGTAGGCCTAAATGTGAGAGTGAGACATAATATATCGGGTAACAACAAGGTCAATATATATATTTATTAATATGGGAACTATACTCTGAACTCACCATAGGAGCAAACAATGAAAACGCCTAGTGGAACCACATATAGGAAGAGTAGCAGAATGCCACCTTTCCAGGCATTCTTCCCAGTCCAGTTTGACCAGCGAGACTTTTTCTGCTCCTTTTCTTCTCCAGCTTTACTTGCAGAGCCAGTCCCCTCAGCATCAATAGAGGCTTGATGCTTTCTGCTATATATATGGAATGATCTATGGTTGAAATATATTCCTGATTTTGGGGTGAATCCTATGGCTGTTGATTTTAAGTCACTTTCGTATATAATTGAAGAAGTTGTTTGATTGAAAATCCCTCTCTGCTGAAGATGAATTGATTGGGATGGAAACAGCAGGCTTCTTTTTGTTGCTGGATGTTGTGGAGACTGGGTGGCAGATGATAAATGAGATTGTGAAATTATATTTAGAGCTTTCTTTGGTGTCATCATAGTTATCAAGTGACACCTTCTACATAGAAGGCCACCATATCTCAGACCTGTCAAGCTCATGTTGGGTGTACTGAGTTTACAATGAATTGATAGTGAAACAAATTTTGCTCTTGCAAAAGCAATTTCCGGTTAAAATGTATAATAAGTGTGCAGCACCATCACTCGAGGTATTTAGGTGGTGGGTTTCTTTTGTATGTCCGACTTGATCAGAAGTCTCGTAGGCTGAGGAAATTAAGTTATGAAAAGCTTAAAAGTGGGAAAGTGCTTGTACCTCTGCACTTTGACCTTTGATACATGACTGTCAATTTCTTGTGCAGAAATCTCAAAAACTTCACTCTCACTCAGTGTGTGATTACTAGAGCACTGCATCAGGTCAAACCAGCATTTGTCATATATTATAAGCTGATATGTAGTAAAGTTTTGGCTTTTGTAAGGCTAAGAGTAAGAGACATTCAGTGCTTGTTTGGATATGATGGGCTGGTTCATTATCATGTCAAAACCAACAATTACAATGCTATGCTTGGTACTAACTGTGACTGTCTCTTCCTTTTTGGTCAGGAGCAGCTCTAACTAGAGTAGTGTGGGTACATGGCTCCTCAGCAATGCCATTACATGTGAGGGTATGGTATTGGTTTCAAAGGGGTTACATTGATGGATCATTCAGCTGGTTGAGCTGGCCTTGCACCCATGGGGCACGGCCCCTGGGACTTACAATTACATGTCATTACTTTGCCTATGTCCACTATCACCACTATGGGTGGTTGATAGTGGACATTGGCAAAGTAATGATATGTAAGTCCCAGGGGCCCATGCTTGCACCCAAACAGGCCTTGAACTGTTTGTATCCAGTCAGTGGTGGTATACACAGTGTGCAATTGACCACTGGTGCACCAGGGTTCACTGACACACACTGTGTACAAAGTATACGCAGGTCCAGTAGCTTTGTATGTACACAACTACTGGATCTGCATATACTTCCATTCGGTTTGCAATCATTAGTATTGGCTAAATAATCTCCTGCTGAGCATTGATAATATGAGTCCTTACATAAATGGTGACATCACGCTAGACCACCTAGGGGGCGTAAGGGGCTTGCCTCAGTTTACAGCTGGGCTTGAGGTTTAGCAGTAGGAAATAGTTCCAGTTTACCATCCCATGGGTCAGGCATTTGGGTTCAGAGTAGGTACAACGACCTGTCCAGTAGTTGGTAGTCCTCTGGTGGCAGTCATAGCATTCTTCCGGAGGTCCCGTATCGTACAATGTAGTCACAGTTTCCAGTAGTTAAAGTTTGTATGGATAGACCAAGTAACCAATATATTATTCGTCGTTGTACATCTTGACAATTATTGTTTTAGATTACCAATAGATAAGTATGGGGGACAGTGTAGAGTACGGCAAGGTGGTAGAGGGTATGAGAGATGTGTTCAAAACCGGCAGGACAAAGTCTATACAATGGAGGACGTCACAACTACAAGCTGCTATCCGCTGCCTCACTGAACAGAGGGAGAAACTTTGTCAGGCTCTGCTTAAAGATCTCCGAAAGGTCAGTACAAGAGCTCAGTCTGCTCTGATATACAGTCCTACAGGGTGATAGAATACATTCATGTGTCATTGTCACACAATTTATGCAACTTTTGGTTTTGAGTCATGTAAAGCATCGGAACACATATAGGCTATACTAAACTATCTCTGTTTGGAATTACTGCATATCTTCAGTTTCCTTTGATAAGTTAACATCAGGTATGTGGTAGAATTGTACTTAGCTCATAATACGACCTGTTGACTACCTGTCTTAGTTATAAAACATAGTGTAATGTTTATGGAATCTTCACTATTTTGTATAATAAATACTTTGTTTATGTATATGTATGATATATGTATAGGCTTGCATATATATTTTTTATGTATACTATTTATATGTATGGTATATGTATATGCATATATTATAGGCTCTACTATTGATATGTATTATTATTGATATATATTAAGTTTATGATTGTTTTTCAGAGCGAGTTTGACAGTATGGTGGACGAGATTGTTATTTGTGTTAATGAAGCCAAATGGTTCATAAAGAACTTACCTCGACTTATGAAAGATAGAAAAGTGAGTAAACTTCTTTCTTCTAGAATTAGAAAACTCATGAGAACTTAATCCATTATTATGTGCTTTTTTTTCTGATGAAGATCATTTTTTCACGATTTTCTTGAACGCTGCCCTTCTGGCCGTTTTAGAAATATTAAATATCGCAGCTCATGGGGCAAGACTGTTTTTCAAGGCAAATGTACATCACGCTTGAGATTCTTTTAAAAAAAGCAAAGTACCATACACTAGTAGCAAGCTCTTTTATGACAAAGTATATGCATCCTTTTTACGCAACATTTAATGTTTGTGATAGCTAATAAATCAATCTGGAATGTGTTAATCTCTTATTGGTGTACACGTCTTTGAATTTGTAATGGCGGGTAGGTGTCTTAGCTTCAGCAGACAGGCCTGTGTTAGTATTACCAGTAATAGTTGTTTATGTGTAGCTGAATGTTATAGATGTTTGCTGATTGTATATATTGCTCTGTAGAAAAGTGTAGACATTGCAAACATAGGAGGATCAGCTTATGTACACTATGAGCCCCTTGGTGTGGTGTTAGATATCGGAGCCTGGAATTATCCAATACAGATACCCTTCTCTACCATGATAAATATCATTGCTGCAGGTAATGTAACGTCACGTAATGTGACGCGATGTTATGTGACTGATATATAATAATATTATCAATACCCCAATGTTCCAAGTTAAACCGAGTGTAGAAGAAGGGACTGCAACTGTAAATTTGCCTAACAAAAATGAGCCTACAGGTACTTGAACATTGTTTTTAATCCATTGATCCAAAATACAAGCGTATTAATGATTTTTATATTTTAGGTAACTGTGTTGTTATCAAACCTTCTGAGATATCTGTTAACTCTGCTCAACTCATAGCTGATATTGTTCCGAAGTACTTTGATACTGTAAGTACAATCTTAGTATATATACTAATACTAATACTAACTGAGGAGTATACCTCCCGGATGTTTAGTGTTAGTTGTTTATCTCATGCTGGTAGGATAGATGAGGATATGATGATCTCATCCTTATCATTGAGTGGACTTTGAACTCACTATCAGTCAAATCTATAAAACTGTCCCCCTGAGATGTCTGTATAATATGCCAAGTCTGACCCTCATCATACAAAATCCCTGACCGGCTAATAGACACACAGACAGACAATAATACAGCTGTACAAAGGACAACAAGCTGTACAAAGGACAACACAGGGTCATTATACATAAAATTGTATTACTGCGGGACTTGATGAATTGTTGATTCCTTCTTGGCATGCGATCAACGTCATGTGATCATATGAAGCCCATCAGTAACAAGGTTCATAGTTAGTGATAGGAGGCCATCTCTAAGTATGGAGATATTTGTACTCTGTGCTCATGTCTCAATTTTACATCTTACACAACCTCCATGTCTATTTAATCTCATCAACAACATCCAAACTGGGTGAAATTGTTTATTTCTGTGGGCGGATTAGTATGTCAATTAATTTTATATACCTTGAGGTTGGAGGAGGAGGGTAATGTAAGATAGGTCAGCTATGTACTTAGGGTCAGCTTCTCTTGTGTGGCCGGCCGTTTAGAGTATTGTCAGCTCTCTCCGGGGTTAGATACATACTTGAATACATACGAGGGCCTGGAATAAGTTTTGACTGCTGATTGCTGAGTTGTCCTCTCTTCATCTTGTTGCTCATAGACGCATACAATAGAGGAGTCAGTGGTGAATGTCTTACTCTGGAGAGCCGCTGGTCACATAACAAAAATCCTTCTCGTGTCAACATTTGGAGTCATTGAAAACTTGTATATAATAGTTTTACAAATCATATGTTTTGAATATCTTTCAAATTTTGTCAACACTTACACCTACATCCTGACACACTTACAACTTTGCCGATACTCTTGACTAAAACTTAAGATAAACGAGTTTACAAATAAAACTTTCACTTTTCTCTCAAGGTTTTAATGGTTCCAATGTTGAGACAAGGACTGATTCTTATAATGTGGACAGCGGTTACTCAGAGAAAGAAAGTTTACTCCCTTTTTCCTTTTGTGTGTTGATGAGTATCGAGTTAGAGTTAAGACATCTCTAGGGGCGTTGTTGGGAGATTACCCTCTGTAGTGTACTGATCTGATAGAAGGGATTTTATTACTGTATATTTATCTTATATTGACCAGATTGTGTGAAGGTGTTGACTGTATATTTATCTCATACTGACAGGATTGTGTGGAGGTGTTGACTGTATAGTTATATCTTATATTGACAGGATTGTGTGAAGGTGTTGACTGTATATTTATCTTATATTGACAGGATTGTGTAAAGGTGTTGACTGTATAGTTATATCTTATATTGACAGGATTGTGTGAAGGTGTTGACTGTATAGTTATATCTTATATTGACAGGATTGTGTAAAGGTGTTGACTGTATAGTTATATCTTATATTGACAGGATTGTGTGAAGGTGTTGACTGTATAGTTATATCTTATATTGACAGGATTGTGTGAAGGTGTTGACTGTATAGTTATATCTTATATTGACAGGATTGTGTGAAGGTGTTGACTGTATAGTTATATCCTATATTGACAGGATTGTGTAAAGGTGTTGACTGTATACTATATACTTATATTGACAGGATTGTGTGAAGGTGTTGACTGTATAGTTATGTCTTATATTGACAGGATTGTGTAAAGGTGTTGACTGTATACTATATACTTATATTGACAGGATTGTGTGAAGGTGTTGACTGTATAGTTATATCTTATATTGACAGGATTGTGTGAAGGTAATAGAAGGAGGAGTATCTGAGACAACAGCACTACTCAATATACAATGGGATCATGTGATATATACAGGTAGTGCTAATATCGGTAAGATTGTATATCAGGCAGCAGCTAAATATCTAACTCCCTGTACTCTGGAGCTCGGAGGTAAATGGTGAGTGAGTCTGTCTATTGTATTAATATATAGAGCTATATATCTGTCTCTGTATATAGTCCAGTACATATCTATAGCCCTTAGAATTTGTAAACAGTCCAACCATTAAATTCCATATCTGGAATAGCATCATTAGCTTTCTTTTGCAAAACAAAGGGCTTGCAAAAATAGCCAGTCCCTAGTAGCAATCTAGAAATGCCCTAATCATCGACACTGTAGGGGTATAATTACTGTTTGCAATTTTGTAAACAAGACAATTTCTCAGGCTAATTATTCATGCTACTAGGGACAGCCAATCAGATAACAGTCAGATGGGTCCCTGTGTTTAGTGTCCTAACCGTATAACGCTATGATACTATTTCCATTCTAAGAGAAGAATCTAATTCAGTGAGTCCAACACATTCCTTCATGTCAAAACTAACAGGTTATCATGACCCTATCTAACGCCGGGGGACGTCGGGCGAGGGCAAAAGTCTGGGGGGCTCAGACTATATTAAACGTGATTATTGTCTCATATCCGTTGAAAGGAGAAAACATCAGATCGAGTCTGATCCAGTTTGCAAGCATTTAGAGTTGTTCTCCCTCGAGATACCCGCAGCTTACCAGTAGGTGGTAGCATCAAAAGACGGAGTTAGCGATAGAGTCTCTATCTCCTTGATCAAAAGACGCTGCAAATTTGATTGAACATGATCTAGGTCTTCCTCTAGTGAATGTGTAAAGGTCTTACTATAATGTGTGTGTATATATATATATATATTATATTACAGCCCCAGTTATGTAAGTGAAGGATGTGATTTAGAGGCTGTATGTAACAGGATAGTATGGACTAAGTATAAGAATGCTGGACAGACATGTATATCTGTAGATTATGTACTTGTACAGGAGTCTGTCGAGGTGAGTCATGTCTTATATATACATGTCTATTATATACATGTCTATTATGTACATGTCCATTATATACATATCTATTTTATACATGTCTATTATATACATGTCTATCATATACATGTCTATTATATACATGTCTATTATATACATGTCTATCATGTACATGTCTATTTTATACATGTCTATTATAAACATGTCTATTATACATGTGAAGAGAGACTGAAGAATTTCTACTATAAACTGAACAATCTACACATGAAGGAGAGGAGTGTTTGAACTCTGATATCAAAATGATCAGGATTGATCTGTAGTTTCTGGTCTTTGCTTTGCACCCTCTGGCACTAAACAGATTGTGAGTTTTGAGGCTGCAGTATCGTGAGTTTTGAGGTTATTATTATGTTTGTCTATTTCAGGAGGCTTTTCTACAGCAGATGGTAAAATCAGTGAGACAACAGTACACAGACGATCCTCTCAATGCAGCCGACTATTCTACAATAGTAAACGAGCGTCACTTCTCTAGGATTATGGTAAGTTCTCTCACATCTAATACGTCTAACGTTGTAGTGCATGACATACGTCTATGTGATGTCATATATATATCTTTATGGTGATATACATCAGCTTTCTTACGTCTATGTCTAAGCTGTGTTATACAGTTCACTCGCAGCACCATCCTTACAAAGATTTACTATGGATATCTTGTACTTCTGTCCTATCCTACCTGGATTTAAGTTAGAGACTCCTTGATGTGATGAGTTTGAATCCTTAGTTTTTTGATTTTCTGTTGTGAAAGTAACTATGTACAATAGTTTATTAGTCTAGTCTCTGATAAGTTAGTTTGGAATCACTCTATCTGTACAGCTATGGATGTGAGAAGTCCACAACGCCTGCAATTCAGCTACCTACCTGATGGATTTCATTCTGTATTCTCACATGATAGACTTGTAGCTGATGATTATTTTTATAGGGATTATTAGATGGTAGCCCTGGTAAGAAGATAGTATTAGGAGGAGAGAGTGATAAGGGGCGTCTCTATATCGCCCCGACTATGGTAACAGGTGTAAGACCTGGGGATAAGCTTATGCAGGAGGAGATATTCGGTCCCATACTTCCTGTTCTGTCTGTTAGAGATCACAAAGAGGCTATAGAGTTCATCAATAACAGGTACTGTAACATTGTGACACTGTGACATTGTGATTCTGTGACACTGTGACATTGTGTCGCTGTGATTTTGAGACATTGTGATACTGTGACGCAACGACGCTGATATATAATGACACTGTAACATTGTGTCACTGAACATTGTGTCACTGTAACATTGTGTCACTGTGACATCGTGTAACTGTGACATCGTGTAACTGTGACATTGTGATACTGTGACACAAAGACACTGATATATAATATCATTGTGACATTGTGACACTGCGACATTGTGACACTGTAACATTGTGACATTGTAACGCAACAACACTGATATATAATGTCGCTGTGACATTGTGTCTCTGTAACATTATGTTACTGTAACATTGTGTCACTGTAACATTGTGTCACTGTAACATTGTGTCACTGTAACATTGTGTCACTGTAACATTGTGTCACTGTAACATTGTGACATTATAAATGACATCAATAAAAATAATCCACTGCTCACTGCGAGCCGATTTATAAATTGAGAATAATAATGACTTACACTGTGTTGTTACATAGAGATAAGCCTCTACACCTGAATCTATGGACTAAGAATCAGGCTATTATTGATGAGTTTGTGTTGAGAACTTCTTCTGGTGGAGTCAGCGTTAATGATGCTCTTATATTCAGAGTGGGTAAGTGCATTGTGATATTAGTACAGTACGTGACATACTTTATATATAGACTGAGTTTATGCTCAGCACGCCTGATAATATCATACATGTACTCTAGTTGTTTTATATCTACTAGACTCTACTTTAAATATAATTTGCAGTTCGAAGTGCATGTTTAAGCTTCTAGCTGCTTCTTTGTAATCTCTACATATGATAGACTACATCCTGATGCCCCCTAATTTAAGCCTAAGTGATAAATTTGAACTCACAATCAGCTCAATCTATCCTGTCCATCGGCAGCGCTTGAACAGCTCCCTGTGCACCGGTACGCGGCCCTCCTCAAACGCTCACATATTGGATCACACTTGATATGTTAGACGCTCCGGTGATTTGATGGTATTTATGTATTTATAGAGAAGGGATTACCGTTTGGAGGAGTCGGCCAAAGTGGCTTCGGTTGTTACGACGGAGAAAGTGGGTTTGAGAATTTCTCTCACAAGAAAGCTGTCCTTGTGAAGTCACAGGGTATGGAGTTTGTAAACAAGTAAGTCAATAAGTAAGTAAGTCAGTAAGTAAGTCGATCAGTAAGTCTACAAGTGGGTTAAAAAAAGGGTTAAAATCGCAAGTTGCCAAGTTGCTCTCAGTTTGCAGGCAGGTCGGAGCACACCTGGGACGTCACATGAGCCCAGTAGTCAGTAGACCGCAGCGGGATTCGAACCCAGGACCTCCCACGCTTGCGCGTTAAAGGGCAGGCGCTCTAACCAACTGAGCTACCTCCTACTCCTAAAGTCCTCAAGTGTTAAAGATTATCTGTATTGGGAGGTCCCTGCTAGTATATCTAACCCAATATATGGATTCTCCATGTCTTTTTACATCTATAGGGCCAAGTTCCAAATCTCTGTGACCATTCTATGAGGAATATTGACCTGCAACAGAAGTGCTAACTTCATTTGTTAGAAAACTTTTCATCGTAGGGGCGGAGCACACATCATCGCAATTACTATAATATTAGTGATTTCTGTTGTTGTTTTCTGCTCATGAAATACCTTTATAGTCTCTAGTACCCATCTCCTTACTAAACTTGAGGACATTCCAACTCTTCTGGAAGAAGATAATGGAGTGTTACAAGACACTAAAAGTGTTTCATTGGAAGAAAACACCAACAGAAAACAACCACTTTTCAGCTTGTAACATAGCAACAGCGGTAATGTTACTTCCGCCAATACGTAATCCTGAAGGAGGGATTCCCAAATGAAAAGTTTTCTAACAAATAAAATCAGCACTTCTGATTCAGGTCATTGTTCCTCACAGGATGGTCACAGAGATTTGAAACTTGAATCTGTAGATGTAAAAAGACATGGGGAATCCATATATTGGGTTAGATATACTACCAGGGACCTCCCAATATAGATAATCTTTAAACATAAGCTACATGTTCTATAAGGAGTTATCTTATCTGGTGACTGAGTATTAAATCCTTTAAAGTGTTTAGGAGAGCAGAAAAAACCAGTGTTCATATCAAAGTAAGCTCATAGCAATGAACAAAAACATTAATGATATAAACGATTTCAAAGTGCAAAAACCCAGGGTATAGAATGATCTAGAGTATGTTATCTCCCCTGTTATAGGTAAACACTAACATATCTTAGACTCAGCTACCGGGGACCAATGCTGTTTTGTGATAATTTCTGGTGAATGTATATCAGCCTAGTAAGTGGCGTAGGCAAGCCAGGACTAGACTAACTGTTATAATGTTGATAAATCATCATTATTAGTGTTAGTATATAACAGGGGAGATAACATACTCTAATCCCTTCTACACCCTGGGTTTTAGCACTTTGACAACAGTTACATCATTCAATAATGCCCTTCTTCGAAGAAATTTAGTTTATTTGTTCATCGCAAGAGATTGCACTGATATAAAAAGTGGTTGTTTTTTGCTTTCCTAAACACATTAAAGACTTCCGAAAGACCAAACCAACAAATGTGGTCTTTCAGTAGTCTGTAAAGCTTACCCAGGTTTCTTGTATGATGGATGCTCTTGTATATTATACAGAGCCATACGTTATGATGGATGCTCTTGTATATTCCAGATCCAGATTTTTTATTAGTGTTAGATCTCTAGAGCTAGATTTTAAAGGCACCTGATTGGTCAGGGTCAACTTTTGTCATCACTAATGGTGGATGGCTGGGGAAGAAGATACTCCCTACATTATGAGAGCTCATATAACTCCATGCAAAGCTACTGGCTAGATGTTTTGATACCACAACTCTTTATTTAAATTTTTGACTGGTGGCTATGCTGGGCAAAGCCCAGCTGTGTCAACAGTGGTTTAAATCTTACCCAGTTTTCTGGTATGCGCTGATGATGGTTATTCTTCTTGTTTTATTTCTCAGAGCCATCCGTTACGGTCCCCACACTCCTGAGCAGCTGAAGAGACTTACTACTCTATTAGAGCTGCCGGAGACTCTGTGGAAATACTTTAAAGGCTTCCTGGTGTTCGTCCCGATAGCTGTCCTTATTGGAGTAGCTTTTGTCTTCGGGTTCGGAAGAGGTGAGAAAAGTAGATAATTGAGCCAGATTAGATAAAACTGTAGGTCGATGACCTACGACCTTATACCAGCAGCGAGTCACCATCATACCCTCAAGTCTTAAATGTTAGCATAGATTATACAAACTTAAGTCTATGTAACTTATACTGATATTTATCTGCTCAGAAATTTCTCAACTACAAACATAATCAACTCTTTGACTGATTCGAGGTTGATTTGCCACTTGCATTTTTTTTATCAGGAGTGGGAAATAGGTTAAAATATTTCAATTCAATTATTTGAAGATCTGTGTTTAGTAGCTATGCTGGGCTTTTTTGGTGTATAGTAAAACGCTAAGTTATCATATACTGAGTAGAGTAGGTCAGTATATACTGACATCTCACACTAAACTTATCCACCTACTTGGATACATTTGTCTGAATCTGGTAGTTTAGACTGAGCTTCTGATTCTGTATCTTGTTTACTGTTGACCAGGTACGATTTGGGGAATGCATTGAGCGATAAGGTAAACCTAAAGCTAGGCTTCTCTCAGTATATCTGCTTAGCATGAATCAAGGCTTTGAAATAATTATATTACTCATGAATGACGATCGATAAGCTGCGATATATATACAAATATGTTATACATGTACCTAGGGTATTTCTCATAACTACCTATAAGCCGGAGATGCCTCCTAGCCGGTTGTGCCTGCTGGTCCCCTCTGCTGTTTGATAGACTGACAGCTCTTGTTAACTCAGCGCCCCGCCCCCATCAGCTCTATGTTTATCTGACTATGTCGTCTAACCTCACATCTATCTAAGACTGAGAACCTGGGTTCTAGGAACAATTTGAATACACACATATGAGAATCACTCCTTGCTATAAATGGTGGTTCGGCAAATGCTTTGGGTCCTGGTTATTAATTTAAGTATTCTCTAAGAATAGTTATATCTTAAAACATGACTGATTTAATGAACCTATTCTCAATGGTGTAAGATCATCTATTTAACTGTTACTTAAACACTACCGAAGGACCAAAGCAATATAATATTATGGTTTGGCAGCTAGATCTGCAGTTGTTATGCAATAATTTTACACTGAAACACTTCATAGGAATTCTGAGTAAGATATATGTATAGTGTTAGAAATTGTCCCCCTGCTCATCCATGAGGTATTTTTGTAGAATGTACTGTACAAGCCCAATGAACTACCACTTCCATATAATTTTAGTTACTGATTTTTTCCACATGAATTGAAGTTACACATATTTTTATTGTCAGGAGACATTGAACAATAGTATATAAACTCATTTATAAACATTTGTCAAGAAAGTCAGCCTTTACTGATCTCTTAAGTAGATAGAAGTGGTAGCTCAATGGGCTTGTATTGTACACACTATTTAAACACCTCAAAGATGAGCAGCAGGTACAATCTCAAGCATAATGCTGACCCAGAAGTGCTATGAACTTTACGATGTAAAATCTGCCAGACTATACTTTTCTTTGTTCTTTTGGTAGTCTTTAACCTCCCCATTCTTTCTATGTGGTATCATACCGACTAAATGCTAAACGTATATTTGCTTCTGGCAGCGAGCTAGATTTGAGTTGGAGTTGTGTTGCCTCAATCATTATTGAAAGAGGGTTGGGATCGCAATACAATATATTGGGATTGTCTGACATATTAAAATTGACATAACTTTATACTGATTTTTAACTACCCGGTCTATGGGGACTAGTTCCTTATACATCACCCAACCTTATACCTTCCTTCACCCTAATCACCATCTAAATAAGTATTGAGAACTATGTGAGGTTTTCCATGAAGTTTTTTTTGTGTTACAGATTCTTCCAAGGCCGAGTTGTAAGAAGCGACAACAGAAGTAAATATCTGAATTACTATTCCAATGACACATTCACACTGAACTGATAACGACTCCTCACAATCAGCACCTATTTACCCTGTCTAGATCTCTCTCTAGTCATGGTGATCTCAACTAGCAATGTATGAAAAGTACCAAGGTTTGACTTCTAGCAACACAAGCCAATTAATCAACTCAATATGGATTGGTTTTCCCTAACACGTAGTGTTTTTTGTCATCACAAGGCTTATTGGAGTTCCGATATAACTTTGCTGTCAGATGTATTATGGGTAATGCTCATGGTATAAACTTGCCACATATTGAATTATGCTTATGATTTGTGATTCTTTTTTAGAGACATCTTCATATTGTGATTTACATCATTGATAGTAGTATACTAATTTGTAATCAAATATCTCCAAGTGAATAAATTTTATATTTTCATGACTTGTTTCAATATTTCTCTCTACACATAGTTTGTGTTTGTTGGTACCCCTCACCTTCACAATTCATAGAGTCGTAGTAGGCAAAAGCACATGTGCCTGGAGAGAAAATTGATATTAAAATCAATATAAAAACCCATAAATCATGGTAATTCCGGAAAAGAAATTAGTCAATGAAAATCAATGGTGGAAGTTAAACATCATAATATGTATGATAGCACTGTAAGTATTATGAGCATATCTACACAGGAGAATAGTTTGCAGTGGAAATATGAATTAATTATCATAGTAGACTCACCTAAAGCAGCTATGATCAGGGTTACGAGAAAAACGACCTTCATTTCTAAATAACATCAATATGGACAGTCAATTTTACAATAGTAGATATTTGAAAAGCTTTCGAATTCTAAATCTGATAGATTGTGAAGATTACTTTTATGACAGGATTGAGGAACCTGCAAATAATTCATGAACTTGTTTAATCTTGAAATTCAATCATGTTTCCCTGGTTAACCACAACTGGAGCAAACTATATTTGACATGAGGTTCAGATTACTGTAAAGTAGGTATAATGATGTCGCTCACCTTGACATCGGATGCTAATGATGACGCTCACCTTGACATCGGATGCTAATGATGACGCTCACCTTGACATCGGATGCTAATGATGACGCTCACCTTGACATCGGATGCTAATGATGACGCTCACCTTGACATCGGATGCTTACTTTCATGTATTATATATATTGCAATGCTTGTACTCACCTCATGTGCTGCTTGAGATGGTAAGAGGAGAAATATGACTTCTATCCTGAAAGGCAGAGCTTATATATGCTGAGGTTTGACACCGCCCCCTCCTGCCTCCGTCAACCAGCCTCCTCTCCACAGCCGTCACATGGTATCAAGATGACGACATCATAAGTGATGTCAGTCCATCCTGACCAGTAGAGCTGACACAGACTGGTTCTGCTAGATAACATTCAATTACAATTATAGCTGAAAGTGAGTAGTTTTTTCATGCTTATGTTGACACTCATAACAAAGAGGTCAGAAAATCACAACATTACCGTTGCCCATTTCTGCCATGCAGTGTTTTGGAATATTAGGAAGCAGGTGCCAAGAAAAAAAATGTGTTTCTTAAGTAATCGAGCAGTTACCTAAAAACTTAGGAGGCTTGGTAAAGTTAACACGTAGCTGCCTAAAAAGAAATTGTGTTTCTTAAATAATCGAGTAGCTGCCTAAAAACAAAATAGCCTTTGTAAAATTAGCATGTGGCTACCTAAAAATATAATGTGTTTCTCAAATAACTGAGCAGCTGCCTAAAAACAACAGACACCTTGAAAACTTTCAATTCAGCTTTCTACAAATAAATGCTGATTCCTGAATTATCTACCCACTACCTAAAAAATCATAGACGCTTGCCTAGCAATAAACCATGGTTTCCCCTACAATCACCATTATGCTCCCTACAAAAGTTGCATGCTTGCCTAGAAATATACAGGCCTTGTTAATAATACACACTTGATTGAGTTTATAGACATAACAGACCTGCCATAGATTGTCGATGCACAGCTGAAATCAGCCCTCTATTGAAATGATTTATAGCCCTCCGGCTATCTCACGTTTGGTGTACTATTGTGGGTCTTGAAGCATTGAGCAGACCACCATACTGTGTTCTAGTATGGAGTTTTACTTACTTAACTTATTAACCAGTTTTTTTTGTGTGAAGAGATAATGAGTCTGAGATAGATAAAATAATAAGAAAGTGATACTACTGATACTAAGTACTTTTACAGTATTATTATTATTAGATTAACAGCGAGTCGCTACCACCAGAGATTGGTGACCCCTCTATCATCACCACATTCCCAATACTAATATGATATGATGATAATATCTTAAATTGAATTATATAATATATTGTACTATATAATTCAATTTAAGATATTTTTCTTATTATAATGATTATTACTAGAACTGATAAGATCAGAGACCACCGAAAAGGAGCAAAACTATTCGACTCAGTTGGACAGATCGTAGCTTAGTTCACTCATGGTTCACTGGTCAGAGTGAACATATACACGATTCATTTGTCTGTATTCGGAGTTGCTCCCCTGTCCATTGGAGGAAAAACAGCTCCGAATTTAGGCGAATCGATCAATATTGATCTAGAGCAGCTGTGGGCAACCTGCGGCCTTTTTGCCAGTGCGGCCTAATGGGTAATATTTTGCGGCCTAATTGTGGCCTTATGCCTGTAAAACTTTTTATACATTAATTTTGATTCCCCTTTTTTATGTGGCGAACCAAGTATGCATAGCGCTCTGTAAGCTCAAGATTACTATTACTCAAGATTACTATTACTAAAAAAAAAGGTTTGCAGCAAGCTTCTAGCTTTGAGATCTGCTACAACAATGTTTATAGTACTGAGACAAAGCGCTGCCTGGTAAATAAATACAAAATATTGTGGCAAGCTTCTAACGATGAGATCTGAGATAATAATTAGTGTCCACTGCTGCTTTCCAAAAAATAGAGCAGCAAACCTGATGAGGGACCATACGGGAGGAAGGTGGTTTATATAAGCCGAAACTGGGTGACACTCATAGATTATGATAAATACAATGCGTATAAACTATGAGGCATAGAGTGATAATGATGCGATAAAAAAAATGAGTAAAATATAGCAGTGCCTGTGGTATATGAAGAGCGAAGTGAAAATGTAATATAGTGCTGGCAAATTAGAGTATGATAGAGAATTGCCTAGTCCTTTTCAAGACTCTCTGATGTTATAATTGGAAAAGTGTACTCCCTACTGATTGTTTGCTTATCATCTAAATTGTCGTTTTGTCCTATGGTTCTACTCGGATGTTCAATAATAGAGATTAGCAGTGTACAGTTTTAATCTTACAAACGCCACTTATAACTGAGTTTCAAACCCTATGAGATCTGAAAATTAAAATGTTGATAGCTGCTTTCCAAAAAAAAAGTGCAGCAAACCTGGGAGATTCAATCCCACAGCTTACCATGCAGCTTAATAGCTCATGCTTACTGAGACATGATAACAGAGCTAAAAGTCTGTCATGATAAGTGCTGCCTGATAAATAAAAAAAAAACGGTTTGCGGCAAGCTTCTAGCTTTGAGATCTGATACAACAATGTTTATAGTACTAATAACCTACCTACTAACAAGCTTCCTGTTTTATCCAATGTCACTGTGCATTTTTTATAAAAACATTTTTGGGGCTTTGTTGTTCAGTTGATTAGTTCATGTATTGCAAGTGGGTCGGGGCCCCTGTGAATGTTTGCAAGCACCACAACCGCCCCCCCAAAGTCATCTTCCAGTCGATTCTAGTTTAAAGCACAGTAAATTGGATCATAATTTGCTTTACAGTAATTATTTATAGCAGATCTGTTCTGACTATAAATTCAATCAAGTGTGTATTATTAATAAGGCCTTTATATTTCTAGGCAAGCATGCAACTTTTGTAGGGAGCATAATGGTGATTGTAGGGGAAACCATGGTTTATTGCTAGGCAAGCCTCTATGATTTTTTAGGTAGTGGGTAGATAATTCTAGGAATCATTATTTATTTGTAGGAAGCTGCATAGAAAGTTTTCAAGGTGTCTGTTGTTTTTAGGCAGCTGCTCAGTTATTTAAGAAACACATTATATTTTTAGGCAGCCACATGCTAATTTTACAACGTCTATTTTGTTTTTAGGTAGCTGCTCTATTATTTAGGAAACACATTATATTTTTAGGCAGCTACGTGTTAACTTTACCATGCCTCCTAAGATTTTAGGTAGCTGCTCGATTATTTAAGGAACACATTTTATTTCTAGGCACCTGCTTCCTAATATTCCAAAACACTGCATGGCAGAAATGGGCCACGGTACAACATAGAGGAACGCTTTGATAAACCAAGCAATACACTACATCGGTTATTAATGACATTGAAAATCTGTTATTATTGTTGAGGAATTTTCTGTTTTCCCCCTAGGATTTTGGATACATTCCAGGAGTGGGTATTAGATAAGCCACTGCCTCATTGCCTACACGGAGAAAACCTAGCTAGATAAGAGCCCACAACGGAGCCCACAACAGAGCCCACAACGGAGCCCACAACGGAGCCCACCCACAACGGAGCCCATCCGCAACGGTGCCCACCCACAACGGTGCCCACCCACAACGGAGCCCACCCACAACAGAGCCCACCCACAACGGAGCCCACCCACAACGGAGCCTACCCACAATGGAGCCCACCCACAACGGAGCCCACAACGGAGCCCACCCACAACGGAGCTCACCCACAACGGAGCCCACCCACAACGGAGCCCACCCACAACGGAGAAATCCTAGAAGGAGAATAGGGGACAGATAAATCTCAGAGGCAGGTTTATTGTGCTCACCCTCACAACATTGTGAAATAATCCATGTGGTTTGGTTTTAACCATAAACATATATAATAGTATATAATATATATATATATATAATAATATATATAATAAATACAGGGCGTCCTCTCTAATTCAGCAACACAACGTCACTGAGCTATTCACTTTTTCACTGTTGCGCTTGGGCCAGAATAGGAGTTATGTCCACATACATGTAATATAAGAATAAAACACCTTCTTATTTCTGAATATGGCCACTAAAACTAGGTACACCCGGTGAATTCTATAGAACATATAGTAATAAAGTATGAAATGTGATCAGTATATCGTGCAATCAAATATTGTCCGTGCAATAACAACTTACGTTATAGCTGCTTCTGGCCCAAAGCATTTGTATGAAAAATGGTGCATCGACTAATGTGAATTTAAGGTTTTGTCCAGCATTTTTACTTAATTAACTGCACCTGATCTTTCCAATTGTCAGACATGTAACTGTAAGATGGATAATACTGATGGTCCTTCTGGTATTTTGTCAACTAAAGGCTTAAAATCTGAGCTCAGGACACTGAGTTTTTGCTCTTCATATCAATTCAGTGATTTTGCATGATAATATTGTTGGAGATTAGCTACTTCTGGACCAATCTTACTGACATTTTAAACTAGCATGAGCTAGAAATTTTGGGCTTAGATTGACATGGTATTCCTACACATCCCTCCTTGATACACATGTATCAATCTGTGTAAAGATCAACAAATGATAAGCAGTGGAATCTTTCAATAGCGTTGAGGGTTTGTAATCTCACATATGACCAGGATGTCTAGTGTTTCCCCGACATTTGGTGGGTATTCCTCTTGAGACTTTATTTTTGAAGAACATTAACTGGAAGAACAACAGGTCTCTTCATCGTACAGGAAGTAAGATTTGATACAATACCACAATTTAACTTACCTTGTGCGAATAATCCGCTGGCTTGCGACAGGACATGAATAAAATATTTTAAATATCCCTCAACCACCACTGTCCTCCGAGGGAACAAACTAGTGTTATATATATCACCGGTAAAGATAAAATAATCTGATGCGCCATACACTACTACGCAGCGGTCAAGGTGAGTTCCTTGTGTTGTATCTATAGTTCACTTGAGATGGCTGCTGAGATGTTTTTTTTAGTTCACTGTACTAAAATTCCATCAGTGGCCAAGAGCAAGAACCATGAAGAACAAGTACTAAGTGTTCTGAGCTTTTAAGCATTCAGTTGACAAAAATACATATGAAATCGAACCTTACTCAAGGACCATTAGTGTTTTTCATCTTTCATTATGTCTGACAGCTGGAAAGATCAGATGCACTGATTAGGTAAAAGTCTGAGCAAAACCTTGAACTTTGAAAAGTTGACGCACCATTTTTCATACAATGTTAAGACCAGGAACTGCTATAGCATATGTTGTTATGGCACACACAATATTTGATGGCACTGTATACTGATCACATTTTTATACTTCATTACTACACGTTTTGTAAAATTCACCGGTTTTACCCAGTTGTAGTGGTAATATTTAGAAATAAGGTCCTTTATAATTCATACATTACATTTAGGTGGAGATAACTCCTATTCTGACCTATGCACTACAGAGAAAAAGTGAATAGCGCAGTGACGTTGCTTCACTGAATTAGAGAGGACACAGAGCCTGTATCAAATATCCAATAGTTTCCAGTCTAGAGTATTTATGTGTTTATGGTTTTAACTTTCTAACCACACCACAAAAATCTGCCTCGCTTTGAGTAATGCAATATGGTGTGGCTGGGTATCTGCTCTTGACCAAAAGAGGCAAACACTGAACATGAACAGACAGAGACACTTTTAGATTACCTGTTTGGTTGCTCCTCAGATCTACATACAAGCTTGGATGATAACTTCACTCTCACACTAGACATTCTGAGTGACTCCCCTTCAATTCTGAGATTTTATTAAATCACAGAGAAGCTGTGTTTGTAAGTAATCCGGCGGCAGTCTATCGACTGCTTAGCTGAATTTACGCCCCAAGTGTGCTCCGACTTTCCTGCAAACTTAGATCAACTTGGCGCCAAATACGACAGCCGTCCCCTTAAGGTTATGATACCAACGTTGCCCTACTTGGACATTTTATATATCATCGGAAAGCTAATCACTAATCACAAACACTGATTCTGAAAATATTGGTTTCAGCATGACGTCATGTCATGGCTTTGTGCTATTTTGATAAAAGGCAGGATAATCGTCTTTGAGGAGGATTTTTAGTACGATGTGGTGCAGATACTATGGTTCATATCAGACTTTCAACTGCACGATGATCCATGAGCATTCTTACAGAGACGGCATCTCTTAATATAATTGATACCGATGTTATTTACTAGTTGTGACATGTAGCATGAGGTCTCCCACACTAAATAACTTGTCTCTCCTGAATGTGGTTTGCATCACTTTGAATCCTCATCAATTAAACCAAAGCGACCTAAATGAGCTAATAACCGATGCATAAAAGATGGTTTTCCTCCGGAGCGCAATACCACAGGATCAAGTAATTGTCCCTCATGGGTGCGTCTGAGGTGTCTTGTAAACATTATTCAGTTGAAAGTCTGATATGAACCATTGTATATGAACCACATTGTTTTAAAAAGTCCTCCTCAATGACACTTATCCTGCTTTTTATCAAAATAGCACAACGCCATGACATCACGTCATAGTGAAACCAATATTTTCAGAATCAGTGTCCGATTAGCTTTTCAACGATATATGAAATTTCCAAATCGGCCAACATCGGTATCATAACCATAAGTCACTGTTATTTCTCAGTCTACTGACAGAGACATACTTGCCAGTTTAATCTACATTAACCCCCATCAGTTACCTAGTAGAGGAGGGGGGGGGTCTTAAACAACTCAGTGGCATGAAGCTATTTTATTAGAAATACGTTTGCCGGTCATGGCATGGCGTACAGTATGGTATCTGGCTGGTATCTGATTCCAATCAAAACAAAACTGAAAATATCGCATCAGAGGTAGTTAAAGAGCTCTAACTCCGGTGGTTCAGTGGCATTACATGATAATGTAATGCCACTGAACCACCGGAGTTAGAGCTCTTTAACTACATCAGAGGTATCAAAAGTAGATTAGATCACAGCAGCTAACATATGCAGGAAAGATTGTTCACATGATTGACAAGACAATAGCAAGGAAGCCCATACAGAGGTCATGTTGAAGGTAAACGGTTTTATATCGATGCCATCCTCAATATTCAAGACAGTTCGGATGATAAAAAGGCAAAAGTGGACATATTCAGTGGAAAGATAAATTGATTATTAATAAACAATGTGAAATCCCAGGTACCAGATCATAAGGTCTAAATACCATTGAGCATAATGCCAGAGGTGATAGCACAACTGCACACTAGTGCTGTCAAAATTTTGGCATCGATTTTCCCGATTTCGATGTTTTAATTTTACACCTTCTATTTAAACCAACCCATGCCCGATTTCGATTTTTGATTTCTCCTTTTTCGGTATTTTTGATTGTAGGTATCGATATATCGTTTTAATGATGTGGCAAGAGTAGCAATGACTATGAGTATTTATAATCTTTGAGATTAGTTAGCAAGTGAATTGAAGTGTGATAAGGTAATGTGTGAATGAACAGAGGAATCGGAAAACCATATATCTGACCATAGTAACGGGGGGGGGGGGGGGGGGGCAACCATCACACATTAATTGATAGCATGCATATACGATTAATTGATAGTCCTGCATATACTTTAAGAGAGTATACGCTGTGAGTAATGGAATTGGGACTATCCTATACTAAAGTATATGCTGTGTACTATTAGTATGTATAGTTGTTCTATAACCGTCCTACTTTCAAATTTGGTTCTAACTATGCTTCTAGTAATGGTTTTAAATCTTGCACGCAGGACACTTCTAAATGTCACTTTATTGTTGTGTAATTTATTTGTAGTTCTAATTTGGAGTTACCTCCTCTTTCATGCACTGAAGAAAGACAAGATCGTCAAATCCGGAAATTTTTGCATATCGGTAGCAAAATAGTGCAAGCAGAGAGGTATTTCAATAGCTCACTGAGCTGTTGGGTACTTTCAGAAAACAACTCAATAGCAGTAGAAGAATACGGTAAAAATGCTCCAGTTATAAAGCACCCATTTGAAAAAAAAACTGACCGAGACGGGAATCGAACCCACAACAATCTTATTAACAGTGATTAATAGGCGGACGCTCTACACACTGAGCTATTCAGACACTCACGGAATGTGGGCCGTGAGTGCTAATATACGCCACTGCTAGCACTCTAGTGAGTACGAGGTATTTAACTTATTAATTTCTAGTGACGAACAGCTGGTTCCCACTACTCCACAAAGTAATTTACTAAGGTGTTGTTATTGAGCCTGACCTTTTCTTAGCTTCACTAGAAGTTGCCTTCAAGCTGTTTAAGAAATGTTCCTGCCGATAACCTGCTAAGACCCCTGTCTCGTTCTAACAGTAAAACTCTTGATGAGTTTTGAGAAAATGCTCTTGCACCACAAAGTCAATATTATCTTTAGATGTTAGTATGACACAATCACTATTTATGAATGTGTTCAGGTGCGTTTGATATTTTTGTTATTCAACTTAGGTGACTGATTTTAATTATGAGCACCTACTTGATCTCAGTATAGTGCCTGGAAGCCCAATCAGGTAATCAAGGCGGTATCACAGGCCTCTTAGCCAAGTTAAATTAGCTAAAGACTCCAACCAAATTTCTAGTGAAGGAAAGAGGTATCAGTCTGTGGTCACCCTGAAATTGATGTTCAAATTCTCTATTCAATGTTGAATTAATGTTTCACAGATTAGAGGTATCTTATCTTAAATCGGTAGCGTCCTACTTCTTTAAAACACAAGAATCTAATCCTAAACTATTATTCCGAAAACGTAATCTATTTAACTCCCAAGCAGATATGACTACTACTTAATACTGTCCTGCTTTAAACAGTAGTTCACAATGATACTTATCTATGATTCAAACTCAATATGATTTCCGACTTGATATGAGCACAGTACGCGAATGACCTGCGTTTGACTGTGGGTCACAATGATATCCGACTTGATATGAGCACTGACGCGAGTTACCTGCGTTTAACGGTGGGTCACAATGATTAAACCTCCTAAAGTTAATTTTGAATCCTGTTTCAGAGTGTTGTTATAGTAACAATTAATCACGACTTACTTCAGTTGATTGCAAAATGTCTTATGAACTCTTAGTGAATTTGACCTAACGTATGAGTATCTGACGAACTGTCCCGAATTACTTCGCCAATTACTATATGCATAGAAATCAACTACGACAGTTTATTCACTAAGGTTATGGTTTATTGTTTTGATACTTATAAAAAAATGATAATGTAATTCAAATGATACTCACAGTGTATATTGGTCCTAAGACTCCACTTTAGTTTTAGCGTTCTAACAAAGATCTCCGATTTAAAACTAGTATTTATTAAATCAAAATTATAATATCTTCTACTAGCTATGTAAAAAGTTAACTGTGCTGCTCAAAGAATTAAACTGTACTGATTTACTGTTCAAAATTTCGGCCTTTATATAGGTGCCGTTTTTTGTGCTGACTTTGCTTGTTGTCGTCTGATTAGCTGTCAGCGGATTAGTGGATTAGTGTCTCTTGTGGCTTTGTTACATGAAACCGTTCTGTGGTCACGTCACGTGGTATATTGCTGCTGTTCCTCAGTCTACCCTCTGGAATTTATTGTTCTATCTTTGGGCTGACTTTGTTGTTGTTAGTCCATGATTGATTACTTCCATGTCACCCTGGAGGTTACTTGGTACTTGGTACTATAACGTATTGGAAAACCAAATTACTGCGTCACTGGAATTCCTATTTTCTGACCGGATTAGCATGCTCCGGTTGTCTTTGTTACATCTTTGATGGATCACTTCTGTATCTCTCTGCTGTTGTTTATGCTTGTGATTACTAAATACCACGGGGGGGGGGTCACTGGGTGCATTTGTTTTCATATCCATCTGTACCCTCTGACTTCTGCGGCTGGCTAAATTTAACTACATATCTCAAGTGCCCATTTTCGGTACTGACAATTCCCGATATAAATCGAATCGTGACAGCACTACTGCACACTATACCATTGCCAATACGCCGGCTGTATTAAATTACCAGTGGATATATTGCCGTATAATGCTGTATAATGCCATATAATGTAGTTAAAGAGCTCTAACTCCGGTGGTTCAGTGGCATTACATTACATTACATTACATGATAATGTAATGCCACTGAACCACCGGAGTTAGAGCTCTTTAACTACATATAATGCCTTATAATGCCATATAATGTCATATAATGCCATATAATGCCATATAATATTGCCATCTTTATTTCTTAGCATGATGGGTTTTGAATGGTCTAGCCTGATTCTATTACTGGCATCATGAAGGCTACAATGATTGTGGAAAATTCTGTTCATGAGTCCATGAGTATGCAGTTTAGCATGAAAATACAATCTTTGACAGCTCCAAGACACAGGAGGAAAAGTGACAAATTTGATTAAACCTACACAAACTTCTGAGGCTAGGCCTTTTCTAAAACAGTCATAATGATTATGTTGGTATTGGATACTTTTTTATATTTTGTGTATAGGCATGTAGCATCCGTTTTTATCCTTTCTTCATTGTTCGCTACCTTGTCTCTTAGTCATTGTTTTAGCCATTGTAAAACATGATCTTATTTGCTTCCCTGCACTGATCAGCTCAATAGTTCATACTATTATTATTATATAATTTATAGGTTTCAACATGATACTGATATACATATGATGCCTATTTTTTCACTGCTTGTATGATTGTCGTAACACATTGCTCTCGGTTTTTCTAAACAATATGCTTTTATATCAATTTTCACTGAAATGTTATCATTTCCAATAAATGACTAAGATTAAACGAATGAACTATTACTCCGATAAACTCCTTCTCGGAGGGACCGTTCTATCTAAATATTTTTCACATGATATTTCAAGCAGGATGGGTTGTTTTTGTTTTGATCCATGATTATTAAGCACCGTCTCTTTTGAACACTTATTGTTGCCCAATCCCCTGAAAATTTCTCAAATATAGTCACCTTTGGTCACCTTTGGTCACCTTTGATCACCTTTTGTCACCTTTGGTCACTTTTCACCGCCGTGGTCCTGCGCGGGTGGCGGGTTTCTGCTTGATCTCATGTTCTACCAACCTCTTCCATTGCACTTGATCTTCAGTATCTGATCCATCTAGATCAAGCCATCTGAGGTCTGAGTTCACCATGTCGCACCATCTTTGTTTTGGTCTACCCGTAGGTCGCACTCCTTCGACTGTCATCTCTGACACTCTCTGGATGTCGCCCTCATTTTCGCTCCGTCTAACATGCCCATACCACTGCATTCTCTTTCTCCTCATCAGATCTTTAATTGTCATCACTCCGGCCTCTGCAGTTATTTCCTCATTTCTCTAGACTTATGCCCATACAATATCTCACATTCACATCTCGCAGGATGACATCTTATCCCCCAGAGATCCTGTGATTGGCCATGTCTCATTTCCATACAGCAGAGCTGGTCTGATGGCTGTTTTATACATCAGTACTTTCAGTTTAGTAGGCATTTTCTTGTCACAAAGCACGCCAGTCAAATTTCTCAAATATGTCATGATTAATTGAACCCTAGATCATATAACAATCCAGGACCAGATGCAGCTCTACATTCTAAGTTAACCATCACCACCACATGATAGACAGGAAGCATGTCATTATGACACCAAGTAACTGCAGCTAAGATAAATGACACAAATCAAGATGTTATTGGGTTTGACATTTACAGTGTAATACACCAACAGAGAGAGTGCAGTTTTGTCTGTCTATCTAGCGGGTGTGAAATGTTGGTGCTCATTCAGATTGCAGTTTTGGTATTATTCCTTACTATACATGTGGAAGGTGACAGATATACAGGATGGCCACACAGTCTCTATGGAGACCAGCAGCAGCAGAGATACAGGAAGCCTAATATTGTCTTCATTATGGCTGATGACTTAGGTAACTATTATCCAGCTTATTAACTATATTCGAAAACAATGTGGGAGTTCTCAACTATTACATAATTGCAAGCTGATCTATATACTTTTATTGGCAACCAAAGTCATATCATTCGAAATGTTTTGCACTCAGTGCCAGAAAAAAAAAGAGAAACAGAAAGGAAATAATATCATCAATGATGTTGGTCAAATCGATAATATATGGTTGAAAAGTAAAGTTTTGAATGAACTGAACTTCTCTTTAGATCTCAAATGTAACAGTAAAGAATTGTATGTAGCAGAAACTTTGTATCTTAGATTGTCTGTATGATATAAAAGTAAATGTTTATCACGAAAATGATTGATGTAATGGATACGGTTGGAATGAGATAATATGGGATGTAATGCACATTTGCGATAATGCGTAAAGCCCTTTTTGCAAAAAAAATAATCTATTGAGGGCATTATTGCTGGACAAGTTGCCAATGATATGGATACCATAAATAAGGTGACAATAGATAAACTGGAAGTAAAATGTGCGGGCACTTGCTATATCCAAGAAGTGTCTCCAATTTTGAAGTAGGTAAACATTTCGTTGTACCTTTTTATATACATAATCTAGATCAGCTGTGGGCAACCTGCGGCCTTTTTGCCAGTGCGGCCTAATAGGTAATCTTTTGCGGCCTAATTGTTGCCTTACACCTGTAAGATTTATCACACATTACTTTTGATTCCTCTTTCATTATGTTGAGAAACAAGTATGCATAGCATTCTGTAAGTCCAAGATATTTCAAAGTAGTGGCCATTCTGTATCATGCATGGAGCCAAGCATCCCTAGCCACTCTACACAAAATCATCATAATATGATGATTTGCCGAATGCCAATGACTTTTTCAAGTTGTTTTTCTTTCGAAATGACACAAAACAGTGACATTGGCATATTAAAAATTACAAAGTTCTCTAACATAATAGTAATTATTATTTTTTGCAAAACTGCAAAATTTTGGACGAAAGTGTTACAATTTGTCACAATTACTCCGGCATTATGCATTCATTTCACAACCATTTGCAAAAGATTTCCCCTCTTGCAGGAGGGCAGGCGCTGTCAGACCAAAATTATAACAGGGCGTCAAAATTATTTTTACGCTGCGCGAAATTATTTTTTCCCAATCGCCACTTTTTTACACTTTGGCTCCTGGGAGGAAACTACAGCACCCCTCCCACACACATCCTGCCCTTTGTCATACACATGAAACATATATGTACACAATAAAATCATGAGGTAAAACGACATCACAAAACTCCTGAAGATTAAATAAACCGGTATATCTGCTTGGTTGATGTTTCTTGCAACATACTGCAGTTTTTATAAAATAGAAGTGCCAAAATTGTTACTCCAGTTCCAATTTTATCCCTGGAAGATATGTTGCGGCCTTTTGAGTTGAGCCTGCGTAAAATGTGGCCTTTTTCAATAAAAGGTTGCCCAGCCATGCTCTAGATGATCCTGCCATGAAAGCGAGTCATTCAACACAAAACCCAGAAGCCTTGTAGTTCTCTGTCTGTTTAGTTTTTCATACCCTATGTACAGTTCCAGGTCATAAAGCGGATCTGAGATATTGAGTAGCATGTAATGAGATTTCTGAACATTTATAACCAACCGGTTACGATTGCACCAATCCAAAATGCCACTTAAATTTTCAGATGCCTTTGCCTTTAGTTGCTGAAGGTTTTTATTAGATGACAGGAACACTGTATCATCAGCATATGCATATGATGATGAGTCTGATTTTGATGAAGTTAATAAATCATTTATGAAGATGAGAAACAAAGTTGGTGCTAGGATTGAACCTTGAGGGACCCCTATTGTGATAGGCAATCTACAAGATTCAATATTAATGAGTTTAACAAACTGCCTTCTGTCTGTCAGAAAAGTGTCAAGAAGTTTTAACATATTTCCTCCGATGCCGCAAGCCTTCAACTTATTGTGTAGTAAAACATGGGATACACAGTCAAACGCCTGTTTAAAGTCCAGAAAAAGTAAGGCCATAACATTTCCATTAATTTTCTCCACCAAAGAGTCTGAAATAATTTTAAATAAACTGTCTGAACAAGAATGGCCTTTTCTAAATCCACATTGAAGCTCATGGATGATTTTGTTCTTAGTGAGATATTCTTGCAGATGGTGATTTATGTGTTTCTCAAATATTTTTGAAAGAACAGGCAATACTGAAATTGACCTATAATTTGATGGGTTATTTATATCCCCAGATTTATGTATTGGTGAAACTCGAGCTAGTTTCCATGTTGAGGGGAACTGTCCTTTGCTTAAAACCCTGTTAAACATATCGGTGACAATATCCACAATATAAGGCCAAACAAGCTTCAACATCTTCACTGTAATTCTGTCAGGTCCTGTACTTTTACTATCAGGAATGTGGAACAATATTCTTGTACATGTGAAAGGGGTGAATTGTGGTATGTCTGTCAAATTATGTTCGGATACGGGAAATGTCATCTCATCCGTTACAACAAGGTTCTTTGTGATTGATTTTGCAATGGATGTGAAATGGCTGTTAAATTGATCTGCACTCAAATTTGTCGCAGGTAAAGTCTCCTTCTTTTTATTCTTTAATACATCCCAAACAGGTTTTGTATTACCTTTAGACTCTTTGATAGTATTAGAAATAGCTCTTTTCTTCTTTTGTCTGATCATATTAGTCACATAATTACGCTGTTTTTTATATCCTTCCCAATCACCGTTTTGTTTGAGTTGATCTCTGATTTTGATGTTCATTTTTACCTCATCATCCAACCATTTTGGAAGATTATGCGTTCTTACAAAACAAGTTTTCTCAAACACGAGTTTTGATAAAAGATGATTCAAATAAATGAACTAAAGACAATTCTAGATCCTAGATTGGAAGGGATGATTTTTGAGAACCCAGTTGAGTGGTCACGATTGAGACAAAGAGTATGATGACTTGGATATTTTAGTGCAATTTTGGTTTTTGTTTATTTTGCAAGCTTCATCATGCTTGGCCAATTCCCCTGTATATATGTATTTGTTGTACCTTCAAGTTCCCTCTCCCTCATTAATACATTTGATGAGGGAATGAAAAAATAAATAATAGTAATTGCGTTTTTGTTCTCAAATCACCTTTTCTCGGCAGATATTTTCCCAGTAGGCTGTGATGAAACAGCTGGCTGATTATAAATGTGGACAAACCCTATCCTAAAGTGAAATCAAACACGCCCGTAGTCCTAGTGTAATTAGTGGATTCATTCATGTGCATAATAATACAACACAAAACTCCCACTCTCAACTGTTTTAACTTTTCATAGGTTGGAATGATGTAGGATTCCATAATCCCCTTGTGAAAACCCCTCACATTGATCAAATGGCGCGGGACGGCATCGAGCTGACCAATTACTATACCCAGTTCACTTGCACTCCGTAAGTACATCATATCATATACGTTTTTTTATTGACATACTCACTATTCCTTTGTAAGACTGCAGTTCGACATCCCACTCCCCCTCCCCGCATCATATTATACACTCATTTGAAATTCACCAATTTAGTGGATTAGCTCAAAATTCCTTCACAGGCTATTTTTCCAAGTTTGCCGTAAAAATTAAAAAGTTGTTCTGACAACCCATGTGACCAGCAATCGCGACTAACCGAACCCTGAGGCTGCATTGGTTCTGAGACTGGTCTTCAACAAGCGTATAGTATAATACATTCAATAATAACACCCTTCTCTTTGCGGAAAAACCAGACTATTCTCAAAATGAAATTTGGATTAGATTAGTTTTATATATTTATTTTTACACCCTATATCAGGGGGTGGGTAATCATAATCGCTAAAATGGGGGAAAAGAATGAATGAGACAAAAAATTATTAAAACTTGATAGTTATAATGAACGAAAGACAGAATCGTTTAGTCTTAAGTTAGCATTACAGCCAGAAGATTGTCTTCTATAGTTCTTGTATAAGTTGCGGGTCATCACTCTTAAATAAGATTAAAGCCAAGCTCTACATAATTCTTGTAAGGCTTAATAGAGTATATATGTATATATAATCCATTGTGAAATAAATAAATTGTTGGTAGATGTTCCTTTCCCAAATGAATTACTGTGTTACAAAAATAATGGTTTTGCTAAATACCTTTTTCTTTATGTTTGTAGGAGCCGCTCAGCTCTCATGACAGGGAGATACCCATCAAACAACGGTCTTCAGGTACTCAGTGAATTAAATGCGATTTTCCCCCCAGATTAGGGCTGAGCATTGCAAAAGATATTTTTTCCCTTTGGCGTTTCTTTTTGAAATGAAAATGAATTGAGACTTATTCCCAATTTATAGGTTATTGAATTTAACATTGAAAAGTATATGAGCATTGTTCAATGGATTTTGAGTGACCTGCACAGTATGAGCAGAATAACATTTTGGTATTGGCGCAGCCCTAAAACCATGAAATTAGTTTTTAGAGATGTTTTCCATAGTTTGTCCATAATTCAAAAAAGAAACCTTCAAGAGTTAGTGGCTCGGAAAATTTTGTCAAAAGTTGGTGTGCCTAGATGAAGCAGGACCGGAAATAATTGATAGTAAGAAATCGTATATGTTAACCATTAGCAATGATAGCGTTTTAATTCACTGTGTAAGTTATATCACATCCACAATTTAGAGAAAAAGAGATTTTTAGCTAGTTGTCTCAACATTAAATGTGAACCCTTTGTGCGCTGCAGCTTTAATCTCAACAAAATAATTACTTTCTGTACGCGCCACACGTAGATGGCTGTAGATTTAAAAAACATTTCAAATAAAATTTGATTCAATAATGTTGCAACTTTTATGTAAGAAATGCAAAAGAAAAGGCTTTTTGTCTCAAAAGATTGAGAGTTGAATTGATTGCAAGGCATTTGATCAAACATTAGAAATTAAATGCTTTTGTAAAACTAGCATCATCTATCATGTGTTGTGGTTAAAAATGATATGATATAATATTAAAAATCTTTATAAATATTCCCACCAAAAAGTCTTTAGTGGTTTTTAAATAAATTATGTAAAAAAAACTCTTACATGGGCCCTCAGAAAGCTTATATGGCAGCTGAGCCCTATATTGAACACCTCAAGTTTTGTCAATCCAGCTTCATATAAAGCCAAGTGTACTAGAGTCATAACTGTTCTTCTATTTGGGAATAGTATGAAATACAGCAGTTGATGCTATGGCATAGAATACTTCCAAAAAGTAGCACCACCAATTTTGCAAATCTCATTCCACAATACGAATATGAATGCGCCAATAAACTTGGGTGCTCGGTATCATGCCAAACAATCTTAAAAATCACCAAAATTTAGGTTTTGGCATTCAGTTTTACGAATTTCATGAAAAACTGACTTGACTTTAATAATAATAATATTGAGATGACTGCCGAAAAGTTTTCCTTTTGTGAGAATGATAGAGTCACTGAGTAAGGATATATAGACGGGACACTTTAATTATAGTTATAGTGCCGGAGGATTTCGGGAAATACTGCCAATCTGGATACCTGCCAGTTTTACTTTTAATAAGCTATACATCATATTATTGTCATTTTTTGCTGGGCCAATTGATAGAGTCTTCAAAATAAGGTAATGTTTGTGTACTGACCCAGAAGTAAATTTTATTTCTTACAGTAATTTTTTTAATCTGTTTTCTGAGTTGCCATTTTCTCTATGACTCGGAAACTATAAAAACATAATGTCCTGAATGGTGATCAAGTCAGTGCCTATTTAGGCAGTTACCCAGCGCAATAAGCTGTACTTCGACCCGGCCCGACCCGGCTTCCAAGGCTGATTAATGTAATCAGACCTAGAAGTGTAAAGTCTCTTTCAGAAAATTCCACTAATCCTTAGATAATCATGGTTTGTGTCAGATTTAACAAGTTGTATAGCATTATGACATGTGTTTTGATCTTTGTTCAAATGATAGCATGAAGCAATGGATGTTTTTCTGTGTTTTAGCAACAAGTTGTTGTACCTCTTGCTAAAAGCTGTCTTCCGCTGGAATTCAAGTTGCTTCCAGAATATATGAGAGAAGAAAGCTATGTGACCAAATACATTGGGAAGTGAGTCTACTTTGATATGTTGTGTTGTTTCCGCGGTGGACTGCTCTATCTGTGTGAGGTTCTCAAAATGCTTAGTTTAGTTTGGTTTATTTAATTTTATTTTATTATCAGATTCTATATTCCATGTAATAATAAAAATGGATCAGGGTGCTCTAGGTAAAATGTTTATAATCTTGTGAGGTCCTTGAAAACGGATATATCATGAAGTGGGTGGGTGGGTTCATATAATCTGAGGTAGATTAACAATAAATCAGCAATATGTGAACTCAACAGCAGATTTTATCATGTTTCGAAAGTTTTACCGCTCACTTTTTCCTTTCTGACTGTCCTGACATGGATTTCAGGAAATATTTAAGGTCAAGTGGTATAGTCTAGTATAGACACAGATACATGCTGTGCATCTGTCACTGTAAACCAGAGCATTAGTCTGGTCTAGTTCAAGAAGACAGGTTTCTCCCTAATTTGAACAAGATTTTTTGTTCTTTATTTGCTTCTTTATTTGCAGATGGCACCTTGGGTCTTGTTCCACCCAATGCTTACCAACAAACAGAGGGTTCGACGAGTACAGGGGAATCATCGATGGATCAGCAGACTACTTCACATATGGCATGTGTCTCATCCTAAATCCGCTATGTTAATTTCAGACCTAAAGCACTAATTAATATTTGCAGAGATCAAGTAGATTCTGCTAACTTCAATCTGGTAATGCTAAATTTTATTTAAGCATTACAGATCTCCTCAGACAGTTCAAACAATCTGGCAGCTATAAATTCTGGGTTTCTTGATTAACTTCAACTGTATGTTTCGCAACCATCACTCTCCGTTACCACTCTCTGTTACCACTAGGCGGAAACTTCAAGGAGAGATTGAGGTTGTGCTGTAATTCCCAGTTTTACAATTGACTCATTGACCATAAAAACAGCTAATCGCAAAAAGTAGAGACATTTTTAAATCTTAACCTGTGATATAGCTGTGATATAGCTGTGATATAGCTGTGATATAGCTGTCATCTATCGATGTGTATAAGTATAGGACCTTGTAGTAGTCTCTTTTGTCCTACTTCATACCTCCATTCGCTTCCCCAAGCTAAAACACCTTTCCTTAGACTGGTTTGCAAAAAAGACTTAATAACTATTAAATTGTATGATTTCTGAGAATCTTTTGAACACAACGATTCAAAGATATTCAAGATTTGCATTGACAACAATTTTTCATCAGAATGTGGTTCTGAATGTGCCAACAAAAGTTTTGATAGTTGGATCAAGTAGAACAAGTTCTTGTGTACTAACTATTCTCTATATATTCAGTATTTATTTGTATATTCGTATATTTGATGACTATCATTGTAGTGGAGAGCCAACAGACACTATACGCTAGATATGTGAATGAGACGCCATCCTTTGATCAGATTGGCACCCACCACTCGGTAAGTTACCATCATCACTGATTAACATACAAAATAATCCTGATGTGATATCACCATCACGTTTTGCAAAGTAGGAAGTATGCACTTGAGGGTTTTTGTTGATTGAAACAATCAATTAAGAATGCTTCCTCCAGTAGGTCATTTACCCACAACTTATGTGTGCCTGGATGCCAAAAGAGAATGGGTTGTTGTTGCTAATTGGCAGGCCAACTTCTGCGATTTCTGAATGAAGGCAAACTTGGTTGACCTTGTTCTATGTCCTACTGTACACATGAATAGGTGATAGCTAAATCACAGTGTTTTTAGGGTGCATTGCCACCTAACCCAGTATATATGATTGAATTGGAAGATCTATTTGCATTTATTCATTATATATTCCAATCCTATGTTTGATTTGATTGGCTCATCATTACAGCTTGTTGAGAAGAGTGATGTCAGAGAAATTATTGCTAAACACAAACAATATCACAATGAGAGGCCTCTATTTTTGGTAGTTTCTCCCACTGCACCACACTCACCCTTGCAGGTAAAATCTACAACATTACCTTAGCTTATCACCAGCATATTGTGCAGGTGCAGCTCTGATCTTTGCAAAATCGAGTCACAGATTTCTGAAGTCATTTGGTTGACCACCTCTCCCTGCAATGAATGCAGAATTGCTAGCGAAAGTAGTCTTATATTGTAATTATCTTTCCCTGTTGATTTCCAGCTCACATAAGGGCTGTCTCATTCTCCCTGACCAATATTACTATCAGAACGTGAACTTAACTTGTCGTAATTGATCATGTGCAAATCAAAGACGTGCATGATGACAAGAGACAATAAATATCACTGGTAAAGAGATAATTTACATTTAAGCCTGACATCTAGATCACCAGCATTAGAAACTGGTGGGTTGAAACTGAGTACCCACAAAGAAATATATAGGGGAACACTTAGAAAATATTTCCGTGGAAAAAAATGTGTGAAACTGTCTCTTTTTTGTCTAGATATCAATCATCAATCATACTATAAAAGATTTATATTGCTGCACAAATGTTATGCTAAGCATGCATTACTTTGCACAATCTGATAAAGATGTTGTGAAAGTTTGCAAGGTTCCTTGCAGGCTTCATCGTGGAACGCTGGGCTGCTTTCGGCCTTGAGAGTAGAGTACCCGAAAGCAAAGAAGTTCACTGAGACCACTATTTTGTTAGCTACACTGTATGGTATGATGCGCAAGCTGACTTGAAACTTACGCTTCTCTTATTTTTTAGGTTACAGACAACATGTTTAATGTCCATGATACACTTACAGACACAAATCAAACAGAGAGGAGAACATACCTTGGTAGGTTGATATTTTAACTGAGAAATGAATATGTATATCAAATAGAAATTCATTACTGTCTTATATTGAGTTCCCTACAAATTTTTATGATGACTCAACTCAACGAATATCTTGAAAAAAAATGATGTGGCCAGGATATGATGGACTGACATAATGGAAAGGAATCAATGCCAATCAATGTCACACAAAAGTACCTATTGTGGTACAATGAAACAGAAACTAAATTAATTTTTATGACACTGTGTATATCAAGTTGTGCTTTAAGGAAAGTACCTTTCTCCCACAAACCAATCAGGGTCAACTCAACACATTGGCTAATGATGATGGTATTCTCAGTTATTATTTTCTGTACTCCAGGATTGGTGTCTGCATTGGATGATATTGTCGGAACGACGATCCAATCACTTAAAGATGCTGGATTATATAATAACAGTATAATTGTCTTCACATCAGATGTAAGTTATCCTGTTCATATATTTAATTATTGTCCTTCGTGTTGGGACCCCAGCATGGGTTGAATTATTGTGTTCACCAATTTAACCTCAAAGCTTTCAATCATTTGGTTTCAAATTCTCTAATGCTGAGTTTTATTTGTTTGAAGTTGTATTAGCTACATAAGATTGTCTATTCTTTCCCTTGACCTTGACTACAGAACGGCGCTGCAAACACAAGGATTCTTCCTTTTCTGCCTGGGGCTGGAAACAACTATCCCCTCAGAGGTCAGAAGGGTGATTTCTATGAGGGAGGTGTACGTGTCCCTACAGTCTACCTGGATACAAGACTGCCAGCAAATACTAGAGGCACTAAAAGAGACTTTCTGATGCACATAACTGACTGGTTACCAACTTTCAAAAAGATGGCTGCTAGCCGTAGAGTGTGGAAAGGTTGGTCAAAGCAAAGTTTGTCTGAATGCCTGCTGCTCCAGCATGAAATGGATGCTCATTTCTGTTCATCATGTTGCGATTAGCAACCCTTGACCTGTTCAATCCCCTCTTAAAATATTTGAGAGCCTTCTCCTCAGAACCATCTAAATTATTAAACGACGGGCTTGTCTGACATTATTCCAGAAGGAATTAAAGTCATGAATTTAGTTTTTTACAAGAAACCCCCTCGTTTCATCAAATTTATTGCTGAAGTAACTGTTGAGATTACCAATTGATGTCTGGGGTTTCGGATAGAGAAAAACACACATAAATTCGAGAATTTTAAGATAAATGACAAAAGAGGTAGAGATTATGACAAAATCTTCATATCATATTATATTATATTGTTTAATATTCTAATATGTTTATATTTATGTTTTATACTAAATAGATGATGGGATAAATGGCATAGATCAAGGAGGAAATCTAAGATCCAGGTACGGCAGTAACCGTAAATACAGGGTGAGGAAAGGAATGCTGATTGGAATAACTGACAGAACATCATGGCCTAATTTGAGTAACTGCAGTGACTCCAATGCTGCTGTCAGGTTTGTATCGTAAACTGTTACACATCGAAAAATACACGCATGTATGTAGTTTTGAAACATGGGTCTAACTTGGAGTTATGCTTTCACAGTTCTATTATGCAAGTGTCAAAGATGGGATTATAATTGCAAGGATCTGCAAAGTCAACAAACCGTTGTCAATTATATGTATGTACAGGTAATGTGGAATAGGAATATGGAATATGCTCATGACTAAAATTGATAGCTAAAGATAATTGAGCAAATTATGAACATGTATAAAAAGGAAGGTGGCATGGTGCAGCACATGTGTGATACCCTACAGGATGAAAAATTTCATAAGAATAAATAATTTGCGATTTCGCGAAGTTGTCTTCTCGCGATATGTTTGTCCCCCATGATTTTTTCTTCCAGATGAGAGTTGTCCCCTCAAATTTCGCGAGGGGACAACTCCGCGAAACTTTTATGTCGTGAAACCCGGTCGAGAGAAAACAATCGCGAATTTTTTTTCCGTGAAATTTTTCATCCAATAGTGTAGGGTATACTAAACACATGAATTGTGGAGACTCAGATACTTTCATGGTCCATAAATTTCCTATAGCCTATGACTACATGTAAACTGGCTACAAACTGAGAGCAAATTGGCGCAGACATTGCAGCCTCGCCCTTAAAACACACACTATTTTGCCCTTGCCCTTGCGATTTTTACCAATATTTTCGACCGACATTATTTAATAAATATAATATTTATGAATAATAACATCCCGGACCCCATTGTGGGCTCACACCACTCCTAAAACCCCCAGGTGAATCACTAGGGTGCTTTGCACCCTCTAACCACCGCAATGCAGTGCAGCATCACTGTAAATTGAGATCTCCCACTTTTGAATTTAGATAGCTTGGCAATTTTGCACGCTGCCAGGCGCACAGACGTAACATTTTAAACATAAATGACTATCGGTGCAGCCAGCACTTCTAGCTCTATCAACATGACAACAATAACAGAAGTGCATATATCACATCCCTGATAACTACTGATGGCCAACTGTGCCTCAACTGGGTCGGCGTCTTGTCCACCGTTGGGCGCGTTGGCCAAACACACCACCACATCACCAGACTCTGGCTTCCAACAGCACGCTAAAAAGAGCGCTACAAAACAGATCAAACTCAAACAATAAACAAGCTAAATGTATATGTCTATGTCCAATTAACCCTTCACCTCAGCCGGCCTGCATTGACCAGCGACTGGCCTGCATGGCTGGAACTCTGGCCTAACTAACACGAAATCCTCAAGGGTGTTTGCCTCACCTGTCCATTTGTCCCAGTATTCATTTCAAATCAATATACGAAGGAAAAGTAATATAAATTTCCACATGTTCAAGGACTACCCTTTGGCAGCTTGAAAAAATCAATCCTATGCCCACACCGTGAAAAAGTGCCATTAATTATTTTCCTTTCCTAAAAGCGCAAAAGAATTAATGTAGCAATAGCAGTAATTAAGTGATGAGGATATTTTTAATGGTGACGGCTAACTAATTGAAGGCACTACAGTCGATTATCCCTGAAATCTCTTTTACGTAATCCATGTTTGTTTACAAGTTAGATGCAGTAATTTACACTGGGCAATAGCTTGCTCAAATACAACAGACAATTAATCCCTTAATTACAGAATCAAACAATTAAAAATCAGCAAGAATCCATGATGCGTAGGGGTGGAACGGATCAGGGTTAGGCAACCTCAGATCGGATATCGGATCGGTCGATAAATTCAACCTCGGATCGGATCCGGATAACGCGTACAAGCGCTAAGTCCAAACAGCTGTATTTTTGCGCCATAATATACAGTTAAGGTAATTGAATACATGGATAAACAGCGTCAACAATCTTTTCCCTGAACCATTACTCTAATTTAAATGCGCATGTATCTGCTTGGAATTTGGATATAATACTTCAGAAGGACCAACTTATCACTCAAACAGCCACGGTGCAAGGATCACACAAACAGTTTATTTGAAAGTATCATTTAATGAGTACAAAGATCTCTCGACTCAATTTGCCAGGATCACTCAAACCCCGATGTTTGTAATCACTGAGTTTGAACAAACTCCCTGCTCATATGTCCCAAACTCTCTGCTGTGATTAGGATAGGAATTGTCCTCCTACTTTGAAGAAGAGGATAACCTTGTACATTAAACTAGATAGTTTGTTACAGGGAACATTATTGGGCAAAAATTATGTCCTTATTCACAACGATCTGAGTAAAGATGCTTCTCTCAATTTCAGCAGAAAAACACAGTCTGCGCATGTGCGAACTGTTGAGGCATACGTTCGTCTCTGCAGCATAGGGCTTGAACTAATTCACCTAGTCTGAGTACCAAAATTGGGAAAACAATGGAAACCCATATTTTGGATATATTTGAGCCTAAATGGAACACTGGTTTTGATATCTCATAACCTTGAACCCTGGGAGTTGCCTTTCTTGATGGAAGGCAGCGCCACCACTGCTGTGCTGCAGAGATAGACTATGTCACAAGGCTATCCTGCAAGCAGAATGAGAAAAACACATTCATCAAATTTAATCAGCAATAATATACTAAGCTATGAAAATAAGATAGGTATTGATTGCCTACTGATCACCACTGAGTGCTTTCAGCCAAATTCCATTATCTAATCTGAACCACAAATTAATGACTATCATACTTCTTTCCTTGTCATTTTTAGTGAGATAAATGATGCTAAGTAAGTGTTGATTAATTAAAAACGTATCATCTTGGATCAGACATAACACATATCCGATTGGGTTTGTGGTTGAATCCGAGGTCAAATATCCGAAATTCAACTCTTGGTTTCATTGTTCCATTTGTGATAATCCAAGTTAATCTGAATGCTAAAAATGACTGAGCTAAAAACAATGCAACCAGATTTAACCTTGTGAATATTATGAATTCTCCCAAGAAACAAGCCTCATTTAGTTTCAGCAAATTAAATGCCAATACTCAGTGTTGAGATTAGTGTATTTCATGGAAGGAATTTTGTTATTACACAATTGGAGCAAGGCTTTGGTAATACCAGTAGCAGATTCGGTGCTTTTCTTAATCATCATGTTTTCTACACCCACAATAAATTGCTGTCTTCTCACCGAGCGAACATTTATAGACCGACCTTATATTGGTACATGAACGTACTCAATATCTAGCGAAAATTGCCTCAATCCATATTGAGTCAGGCCAATATTGCATTGTACAAACTGTCCAACAATGTTTGTGGTTTTCCCTTGTACCAACAATGATTCAGCATACCTAGCTTAATTGGTGTTGACAATTACCCACACAGTTTTCTAAGGTACCTGTCCATGACTCACAGGTCAATGGTGAAAATTTCTGGTCACTGATAAGAGAGCGAACAGCAATACAATATTTTGAGTTTACTGCAGCTACTCTAAAAAAGAAGTTATGAGCAGGTGGCCTTCAGCATCCATTCAAACACCACCCATGATGTTCAGATTTTTAGAGGAAAATAACTCCACTGATGCTGAAGAGGCAATAATCCTACAGCTACACACTTGTCAAACCTTGATAATACTAAGCCATATGTCAACAGGCAAGCAAGCTTGAGGATAAAATCGTACAGGCTTTCAAATCCTTGATTTGCGTTTACTGCTAAGTCAACAATATGTGTAGTTAGTATGTTAATATTGCATGGGCCAGATTTCCTGACGATTTAAGTAAGTTTCTGGTGGCGTTGCAATTTAATTTTGCCTGACAATACATAACTTTTCTGCAGAGGGATTTTTCATTTGATTTATTGCCAGCAGTCCTTACCGCCAACCAGTTATGATGTTTCACAAATGTATGGCAGCTGTCCTATTCCGGGAGAGAATAATTTTAATTATAGTAATCAACGCTCTGATGCCAGGCATATCAACTCCACTATTTGGCAGGGGCTAATTTTGCTTTTGTGTGATAAAGAGAAATTTTCACTGCATTTATGGAAATTAGTTAAGGATAGAATAAAAGTAGAAAAATTAAGCCCATTTAACGACCTCTGATAGAGATGTTACTCTCATAGCACTCTACGTTGATTTTCCAAATTGAGATTGATATCAAGTGAAATGTAACATTGATTGTTGGGACAGGGTTACTGAAGACAATTTCAATTGAAAATTTAGGGTATTCAGATCCCTTTGTTTTACCCACTGTTTATCATTGAGACTAATTCTGACACTTCTCGCTTGTGGGTGAGCAAAACTCCCAAAATATAAAAATCAAAACTACATACATGCGATGTAGTTTTCAATGTGCTATATCTTGAAGTCAGCGCTTAATGATAACAAAAGCTTGTAGACAGCAACCTGAATAGATCAAAAACAAGCAACCCATAGAGTTGGGATTGGACACAATAGTTCTGTAGTGGAAAAATATATTAGAAACCCTGAGCGACTATGTGTAATGACCACTCAAAATGATGTAATATTTACAGTAGGAGTTTGCAAAATTATGGAAACGCCTGTAGATGTTCAACATGATAACTCAGATAGAGACGACTTCATTGTTTGGGATAAGCCCCTCCCCCTTTACTGACTTATGGTCACACCACTAGTATTAATCAAATATAAATAGAGATTAAAGAATAATTTAAGTTTGTACTTTGTAATTTGTATCAATTACGCTCAAATGACTGAAACAAAGATGTCACTATCTGTATGTCTGTCTGTCTGTAGATATGGAGACTGGAAGCTAATCATAGGAGATTTTTATCCAGGAGGTGATGGTAACTATGTAAAGCCCGCTGAGAACCAAGCTTTACCTACACTGGAAGGAGACAGCTGTCTCAGAGAGGAGGACGGAAAAACTGTAATAAGATGTCTCTTCAACCTTAGGGGTAAGTTAAGTGATACAGGAAACCTTCTGCTGCTGTGAAACCTATTGTGTGTGGAGTTTCTCATCAAAGCTAACAGCAAAGTTAAATGAAAAAAATGTATGGATATGTTCAAAATTTTTATTTTCGCCCGATGTTGCTGGCTGTTGTGAGGAAAACTAAATCGAATGAAATCGTGAATTATATCACTACGTCTGTCCAGCCATTTGTCCTTGGTTGGCTTTTAGCACAGCTTATATAGCAGCAATGGATAATATACTCAATAATTGTATCGATTAAATAAACTATTATTTTCTTCTCTTCTGCAGATGACCCTTTGGAGCAGAGAAACCTTTATGACTCAAGGACAGATATTGTGAGAAGACTTAAGATAAGACTAGATTATTGGCGCAGAGTAAGAGTACAAGCTGTCTATGCTCTTGGAATGGCTAATGAAAACACCACTGTTCAGATTGGAAATCAGACTGTTGCAAGAATTGGCTTCTGTGATCCAGCTACAGACTTTCCTTTGCAACCTGTACAAAATCCAACTTGTTTTCCAAATAATTGATTAATTTATAAATACTGTTTACTTTCTAAACAACTGAAATCGTTTATTTTTCCTTTAACGTTGGTAACTTGATACTTAACATATCACAAAATTGAGGATAAATTAAATGATAGTATTATTGTTTGATTTTTGAGACAATTTCATACCACCATACACCATACAGATACACCAGTGTGAGTCTGTTTGTCTTCGGTTTATTCAAAAGATTTATTATCATACCACATGAAAAACAGATTTAAAGAAATGTTTTGAGAAAAAGGTTGGGAGGTCAATAGATTTACAATATAATACAACATCAATATTTGAGGCCATTATTTTATAATTGTTAATTTTCTACGCTGGTTTATAATACATTCAGCAGTTCAATCCTCAATATATCCGAAGTTCAGTTTTAAATATTTTCATGTTATAACTTGCGCGAGTCGGGAGATGCACAAACAAAGATGCATCGACACGCAAGAAGCTGGGATTGGCTCCAGCTCTGCGGCCGACACGCAGCCGCGCGCCGTGAGCGGGGCGGCGGGACACCCGCTGGCGCCAGGCTACGACTAATGCGAGTGAGGCCGGCCGCGAGGCCGGCGCTCCGCGCGTTGAGGTTCAACGAGCAAACTATTTATTGCAATGCTTGTACTTGCCCTCTGCGTTATTTGAGATGAACAGAGGTGAAATATGTCTTCTATCCTAAAAGGCAGAGCTTATATATGCTTAGGTCCAACCCTCCCCCCCTGCATCTGTCAATCAGTGTCCTCTCCACAGCCGTCACATGATATCATGATTTCATCATTGGTGATGATGTCAGTTCATCCTGACCAGCTGCAGAGTTGACATAGAATAAAAAGATTTTAATCATCACACTGGAGTAATTAGATAACATTCAATTACAATGATAACTGATCGTGATGAGTAGGTTTGCATGCTTATGTTATTACAAAGATGTCATACTATTTGACATCACTTTGACACTTTGACACTTTGACACTTTGACACTTTGACACTTTGACATCGTCTCTGCAGTATAGGGCTTGAATTAATTCATATAATACTGAGAACCTAAATTGGAGAAATAATTTGGAAATATCTTGACCTCAATCGAGCAGAGATAGACTACGTCACAAAGCTATCCTGATTTGTCATAGCAAGAGGAGAGAGAGAGAGAGAGAGAGAGAGAGAGAGAGAGAGAGAGAGAGAGAGAGAGAGAGAGGAGAGAGAGAGAAGAGAGAGAGAGAGAGAGAGAGAGAGAGAGAGAGAGAGAGAGAGAGAGAGAGAGAAAAATCATTTATTGCTTAGAAATAAAAGTCTTCACTACTGCTGTGATCTAATAGGCCCACAATCACCATGTCATCGGCATACTTATGAATATTTATGTTAGGGTGATCAGATTGAACCATGTCAGTGTAGATGGAAAATATCAATGGAGATAAAACACACCCCTGTGGGCAGCCAGTACTACTAGGTAAAATATCAGATTTGTGACATGAGATTCTTTCATTTTATTGCCTATCACTGAGAAAAGAAATAATTAATTTATCATAAGGAAAAGGTATACACATATCAATTAATTTATCTGCTAAAAATTTGGTGATATCGTAATAAATGCCAAAGAAAAATCTACAAACAAACCTCTTGCATACCTCCTTGGTGTAGCAAGGTGCTGCCGTGACTTCCTATATGCAAATTGGCTTTGATCTAACTTCAGTGAAGCACACAGTCTGTCTTTTACCAAATGCTCGAAGGTCTTCATAACTACTGAGGTCAATGCGATAAGGCAATAATCATTCAGGGCTGACGGCTTAGGCTTCTTAGGAACAGGAACCACCTCTGATCTCCACCATAGTTTAGGGATGTAACCAGCAGCCAGGCAGCTAATAAACATGGTGTGGAATATATCAGCGAGTTGGTTGGCATATGATTTCAGAATCTTTGTTGGTTCCGGGTCAGGTCAACTAGCTTTCCCGGGTACACACCTCCCTAAAGCAGCGTTAACCTTAGAAATAGTGAAGTCTGGAACTTCAATGGTGTGTTGTCATGAAGCTGGAATTGGTGAGGTGTCTCATCATGTCCAAACCTCAGGTAAAATTTGTTGAGGTTATCAGAAAGTTAAGGTAAATTGTTTTCTTTTAAATTACCAGTGAGAAATTGAGATGATTGTTTGATGATGATGTTTGAGTTTTATCCGATGAGCAAAACCTACAGAGCTGGCCTGTTCAGTTGCTCATCTCTTATTCATGTTTGTTTATTCTGACTGTTTTTGAGTCACGCTTATTGCCCAATTCACTGGAAATTGCTCAATATGATAAATTGAACCCTAGATCGCATAACCATCCAGGACAAGGTGCAGCACCACAAGCCAATCAGGAATGCATAAGTATGTCACTAAGTAACTGCAATTAAGATAAAAAGCACAAATCAAGACTGGGTTTGACATTTACAGTGTAATACACCAACAGAGAGAGTGCAGTTCTGTCTGTCTATCTAGCGTGAAATGTTGGTGCTCATCCGGATTGCAGTTTTGGTATTATTCCTTACTATACATGTGGAAGGTGACAGATATACAGGATGGCCACACAGTCTCTATGGAGACCAGCAGCAGCAGAGATACAGGAAGCCTAATATTGTCTTCATTATGGCTGATGACTTAGGTAATTATTATCCAACTTATTAACTACCATTAATTATTAAAGTATTATAGATAGAACGAAATCACAACTATTCCATATTCAAGCTGACGAACTAAAGACATTGCTATTGAGCAGATTCTAGATTGGAAGAATCAGTTTTTGGAAACCCAGTTGAGTGGTCGCATTTGAGACGAAAAATAAGATTACTTTGGATAATATCGAAATTCTTTTGGTTTGGTCCGATTGGCCAATTAGTATAAGATTCCTCTGTATTTGTCATACTTTCCTGCTGTCTCATACTCCCTCTGCCATATATATATGAGGCACTCAAATAAAGTTATTGGGTTTTTGTTCTCAAATCACCTGTTCTCAGCAGATATTTTCCCAATAGGCTGTGATGAAACAGCTGACTGTTTATAAACATGTAAAGACCTATCCTCAAGTGAAATCAAACACATGTAGTGAATGCAATAAACATTTGTTCAATACTACAGCATGGTAATGCCCACTCTGAACTGAATCAACATTTTATAGGATGGAATGATGTAGCATTTCATAATCCACTTGTGAAAGCGTCACACATTGATCAAATGGCGGTGAGGGCATTGAGCCGACTAATCACTATGCACCATTCACCTGATCTCCGTAAGTATATATCACTCCATGTATGTTTTTATCTATATACTCAGTATTCCTTTGTAAGACTGGGTTAAACATCCCACTCCCCCCTGCATTATATTATATGGATTAAGTGGATTAGCTCAATATTCCTTTTGAAGACTCTTTCAAGTTTGCTGTACAAAGCTGTTTTTACAATTCACATGACAAGCAACTAGCGAAACAGCAACTAAACGAACTCTGAGGTTGCATTGGTTCTATGTATATATGTAGTATGTATCCATCATTGAATGATATAATAACAGTAATAGATATTCTCAAAATAAAGTTTATTATTTATTTATTTATATATATCTGGAGGTAGGTAATCATGAACGCTAAACATTGTGGAAAATAATGATTAAGACATAAGATTATAAAAAATTGATATAAAGAAAGAAAAACAGAATCTTTTCGGTTGCAGCCAGAGGATTGTTCATGTTCATAGAATGCCTATTTATATAATCAATTTGAAGGAGCCAAGTGCACTCCGCTCTAAAGCAATGTTCACGGCCATTCACTTATTGTCTTGGAATGTTGAAGCTAATACCTTGCTGCGATACCATCGAACTATCTTACTACCTTACTTTAGACATAATTAGGGGAGAAGGGGTATTTTACTCACTAACTACTACAAAAATTTAGTTTGTGCAATTGCCCGACACACCCTCCCTCAAGCTTGATTCCCATTGCTCTCCATAATATATCATTCCGCGGCAAGACTTGGAATCACACCCCAAGCTTAGTATACGAAAAACTAACGAGCTCGGTTAGCATAGAAAGCGTTGCCTTATATCATGAAGATATTTTAGAGGCTTTAAGGGGAGGATGTCATTTATCCCAAACACGTGTGAGAAGCTTGTTATATATAGGTCACAAGCTCATATAATTCCAATTCTACCTATTCCGAGTGTCAGGACAGGAGTTATCTGTTTACGGAAAAGAGGAGGGCAACTCCGAACTTGATTGAGATGGTCGGTCCAGGCAAAACATTTGCGGTCTACGTTCTTGGCCCAGGCAAGGGCGGCAAGGGCAAATTCCTGTGCCCTTGGTCCAATATGATAAGTCACGACCTATTTAAATACTTGGTATATACTGTTCCCATAATCATATACCTCATCCGACAAAGTGTGATTGATTGCAATCCAAGAAGGGCATGAGCTTACTATATCGAGCTGCATTTGTGTGGATGAGGTCTGCACCTCACATCCTGACAGCCTAACTGCAATGTTCATGAATTTGCTATCTTTATGGCAACTTGTGATATACATGTCTGGCTGCACACTCTTTCCTTGTAAAACCGAACAACCTTGATATTTGGGATTCTTTCAGATGGAAATCTATAACAAAATGACCAGGGCATATGAAATGGAAGTGGATCATCGCCAGCTTATCAACCACGAGGGTCTCTACAAACTTCTTCAAGATACAGCCAACCTTGCATCATGTGAAATCGACATGTTTTTCTTGCCTCTGATTTCTACCTGCTGCGGTCTTATGGGAAAAGATCATGTTTGAGGAGCCGAACATTATATGGACTTGCATCGCAGCCGAGCCAGGTAACAATGACTAACAGTATATTCTCTTTAGTTCCGAAAATCGCAGTCAGTCCGCAATTAAAGCTTTTTCGAATCAAGGACTAACTGTCTATGGCCCGAATGTCGACCAACCAGACAAGATGGTTGCTAGGTGAGCCAGTCTTTGTGGTTAATCTTTAATATACCCTTACACAAATACAATAAATGAATGGTCCTACTAAGGATCCATATTGCTCTACTTCGAAGTGAAGTTGTTCAGGATGTGGTAGCGTCTCTTGTGTAAACTGAAACCCATATGATAAATTTGTTATATTTTGGTAGGATCAAGAAAGTCGCCTGCAATGCAGATCATTACCTCGAGCCTTGAGGAGGTAGAGAAGGGTCTTGGACCTGAGTTCTCCAATAACTATTCTCAGGAGTCAGCGGGTTCATCGAAGCAAGAAATCGAGCTTCATCCGATTTTCATTGCCAATGAGACTGTAACAATGGCAAAGCTCCACAGCCTCATGGAAAAGAACAAGGGGGTGTATCTTAACATAATGGATGAGATAGAAGGGCTATTCAAGAGCCTAGAGATAAACACAGGGCCTGATGCCAAGGACAGACGAACATGGCTATCCTTATACAACGGCCATGGGTGGTCATGGGCAACGGAAAATGGACGGGTCAACATACCAACGACCAGACTTAACTACACTGGTGAGTGTAGCAGTGTAAATGTTATATACAACATCTTGACTGGTTGGCAAATAGGTAACAATGTCATTTGTGACCACAAGAGCAGAGGTAGAAGATAAGACAAGAGATGTTAAGTCCACACCTGAATAGTGATTTAATAGGAGAGCCTCAGTTTCTAATCCTCCAATTTTAGCCAATTGGAAACTTCCTCCTTGAGTCTGTTGTCCGAGAAAGAAAACAACAATGATGACACTTGAGTTTGTGGCATCCTCAAATTCTTGTGGTGAGAAACCTTGATATGTTGCTCTCATGAATTCATTGTGGTCGATTTTGACAGCAGAGTTCAGCAAAGTCATGTCTCAAGTGTACTATTTTACTAAAACTTTATAACTGAAACTACAAATGATACCTTATAATACCTTACAAGGCTGATTTTTACCACCCGTGCTGACAGCTACTGTCAAACTTGCCACAATAAATGTTAATGGAAATTACAGGATACCTCCAACCAGAGCTGCTGATTGACAGGCTGATGAAAGGAGATGTCGATGGTCTGCTAGACAGGCACTGGTGCTGTGTTGTAAAGAGAAAGATGGTAAAATATATAAGGATATCGGTGAAAGGGTGAGTAGTTAAATAATTAAATTGGCATTTTACCGCAAGAATGTTGAAATGAAAGTTGGATATCAGATGTTTGTACATAATCAGCTCTCATATTGCTGGCCTATCCTCAAACTTGCCCCAGTAATGTATATATATATATATTGCTATATGTTATGTAAGCTGAGTTCCTTTCGGCCATGGTAAATACCTAATAATGCTGTTGCTGCAGTTGTATTTCCTTCTGTTTAGCATTTGGCTATTTTCACTCAGTCTCACACAATTCAAAATTCAAGACCTATGATACATAATAATATATTACTATGGTTTGACTTTTCTCCTGTTACAATAGATTGAAGATAATGGAATCACGCTGGCCAAGTTATTTGGAGCCATACATGAAGAACATCAAAAGTCTAATAGCAATCAGTACAAGCTCTCACCCGATGCAGGAGAGGTGTTTGCTACCAACTATAACGAAATCGAAGATCACATAGAATCCTTAGGAAGCCAAGGCTATCAAGGCCACATGAAGAAAAAAGCAGTTGTTGGCATGCTCAACAAGTCAGCCGTGAGTATAATACTGAGCTTGCACGTTGTTGATTACAAGTTGTCTTCTCCCAAAAGTTTCTGTCTCTCAGGCTAGACCCTGAGAGCAATGATCGTACACCAGCAGGTGGTGGTGGTGTATAATAAAAACCTTGTTTACAGGCAGAATAGTTCAAGATCACGCTATGTTAGCCCTTTCGGCGCTTTACTGGAAAACTCTGGCATGCTTTGTCAGTCCGACCTCAGCCTAATGTTTCGAGGTTTTGAGCTTAGGAAACAGCTAATCTCTACCTTGTTCAAGATTGCTGTGACCATGCCTGGTTCAGATCCTTTCTCAGATTATATACTTTTCAATTATGACGTTTAGGCCAAAATTCAATACTTCGCTTGTATACATTAGACATCAAGGTCTATTCAAATCTGAATAAGACCTAGCGGGCATCAGAAAATACTCCAAATACCCGTACCATTATCGATTGCATCTGTTTTACAAAAGTATTCTTTTGAAGGGTCAATCACTGAGACTCGCGATGGTTATACAGTCTATGAAAAATGCTGCAGACAATGTTACTGGTCGCCGAGAGATTTCTAAAGAGACCATGGAGAGTGCCTTAAAATACACAACGTACTACAATTCCTTCAAAGAGCTCATGGTGGAAAGCACTGAAGCAAGTGTAGCCAATAAAGAGAGTGCTGTAAGTGTAACTGTTTAGAGAGTGCTACCATCTGAATTAAGTGACTCAGACTGAATGAGAGGCTGGTGACTTTCTTCACTATAAGTCACAATAATAGGAATTGACTTTTCCTAGAACTTCAAGATTGAAACCTATGCATTCTGGAAATTATTTTAGCACAATGCACAGAGCAACTGGCCTGCTCTACAATTTAGCTATAGAATAATGTGATCTTCGATTTTGTTATAGTTGGTAGCAAACGCCTCTCCTGCATCGGGTTAGAGCTTGTAATGATTTCGATTAGCTATAGAATAATGTAGCATACTTTTATGCCGGCCCAAGGAAATGAGCTCTGTTACGAAAGACTTGTTGATTATATCGTTTATAACAGAGGTTGGCAATCTTCTTCTTGGGTGCAAGTTATAGGTTTTAAAATTTGCTAATTTTAAATTTCAGGGTGTTGACATCGACCAGAGTCACGGACCATTCGCTATGATCGTGAGTTTTTTGAATCTACTGGAGATGCCATCAAACGTCTCCTGACTCGCCCTAACACCAGCAGCCCAATGGAGTTGTCAAGCTCCCAGGTACTCACGGCAAAGAAATGCCCTCCAAACTCGGAAAATAAAAGCAAATACTCTACCATCGTTGCTAAGGCTTTCTTGGCAAAGTTATGTAGCACCGGGATAGGCAAGCTAGCCTCCGGTGCTACAAAAAGAAGCGTAACATACTCTATTCCTGCGGTACGCCCAAGGGGCCTAAGTAAGGATACAGTAGAGTTTCTTGACAACAATGACCTTTTAATGACACTCGCCTCATCCCCTAGAAAGCGGGCAGCGAGCCTCGAGCGTCAAACCAAGTCTCCAAAAAAGCAGCAATAACATTGAATTGAATGCCACATATCAGTTTGAAACATATGAAACAATAAGCCTTAGGTGAGCTCCGCCCCCAAACTCTTTGAAGTTATCTCCTCTGTGTGTTTCACTTTGCAGAACAATGTTAGGTGGGAGGATAAACATTTTCTTTTCAGTTTAAAGTTTAGCACTAAGTAACCTATTCCAATTGTCAATCCCCGACCTTTATTGGTTATGAAATAGAACCCTTCTCTTAAAATGCTTGATTTTTAGTTATTATCATTGAGAGCATTCGGCAATACCTGCAGTTTACATCAGCTTGTAATTCTTGGATTCTCTCAATGATAACTTATATGAATATTCAGCATCTTGGAAGGCGCCTATTTGCAAACCAATAACAGTAGGGGATTTAAATTTGGAATAAATGTAACTTTGTGGTCAACTTCAAAACTGATGAGAATTATTTTTCTCCTTTCTCCCACATGTCCTAAAATGTGAAAGACACAGGAAGGAAATAACTTGAAAGAGCTTGTGGGCGGAGCTCACAGAAGTCGAATTTACGCACACTGTGCAAGACACACCTTTTCTTCCTATATTAGTATCAACTGACGATCATGAGGTTACAATCAAATCAAATCCATTGCCATTGTAAGTAAGCAGGAACGCTACTGTATGCCATTTTTTGGTGAAATTAGCAACTTAGACAGATTAGTCCATTTTAACATACATTGTATACCTAGCAAGTTTCTAAACCTGTACATTTACTGTAGTGCAATTAGGCTGTTCAATTCTGTTACCCCTACAACAGAATTAGACTAGAATAAAGGAATAAGAAATTTAGACATTGTAGCGTATATACTTTCTCAGATTCTAAGTTTCTAAACTGATATTTTACTGCATCGTGGCTATCTTAATCTGTAAACCCTCCATAAACTTAGATTAGAACACAGAAATTAGAAACTTAGACAAATTTAGACATTGTAGCATATATACTTTCTCAGATTCTAAGTTTCTAAACTGATATTTTACTGCATCATGCCTATCTTAATCTGTAAACCCTCCATAAACTTAGATTAGAACACAGAAATTAGAAACTTAGACAAATTTAGACATTGTAGCGTATATACTTTCTCAGATTCTAAGTTTCTAAACTGATATTTTACTGCATCATGCCTATCTTAATCTGTAAACCTTCCATAAACTTAGATTAGAACACAGAAATTAGAAACTTAGAAAAATTTAGACATTGTAGCGTATATACTTTCTCAGATTCTAAGTATCTAAACTGATATTTTACTGCATCGTGGCTATCTTAATCTGTAAACCCCCCATAAACTTAGATTAGAACACAGAAATTAGAAACTTAGACAAATTTAGACATTGTAGCGTATATACTTTCTCAGATTCTAAGTTTCTAAACTGATATTTTACTGCATCGTGGCTATCTTAATCTGTAAACCCTCCATAAACTTAGATTAGAACACAGAAATTAGAAACTTAGACAAATTTAGACATTGTAGCATATATACTTTCTCAGATTCTAAGTTTCTAAACTGATATTTTACTGCATCATGCCTATCTTAATCTGTAAACCCTCCATAAACTTAGATTAGAACACAGAAATTAGAAACTTAGACAAATTTAGACATTGTAGCGTATATACTTTCTCAGATTCTAAGTTTCTAAACTGATATTTTACTGCATCATGCCTATCTTAATCTGTAAACCTTCCATAAACTTAGATTAGAACACAGAAATTAGAAACTTAGAAAAATTTAGACATTGTAGCGTATATACTTTCTCAGATTCTAAGTATCTAAACTGATATTTTACTGCATCGTGGCTATCTTAATCTGTAAACCCTCCATAAACTTAGATTAGAACACAGAAATTAGAAACTTAGACAAATTTAGACATTGTAGCGTATATACTTTCTCAGATTTTAAGTTTCTAAACCGATATTTTACTGCATTGAGGCTATCTTAATCTGTAAACCTTCCATAAACTTAGATTAGAACACAGAAATTAGAAACTTAGACAAATTTAGACATTGTAGCGTATATACTTTCTCAGATTCTTAGTTTCTAAACCGATATTTTACTGCATCATGCCTATCTTAATCTGTAAACCCTCTGTAAACTTAGATTAGAACACAGAAATTAGAAACTTAGACAAATTTAGACATTGTAGCGTATATACTTTCTCAGATTCTAAGTATCTAAACCGATATTTTACTGCATCGTGGCTATCTTAATCTGTAAACCTTCCATAAACTTAGATTAGAACACAGAAATTAGAAACTTAGACAAATTTAGACATTGTAGCGTATATACTTTCTCAGATTCTAAGTTTCTAAACTGATATTTTACTGCATTGAGGCTATCTTAATCTGTAAACCTTCCATAAACTTAGATTAGAACACAGAAATTAGAAACTTAGACAAATTTAGACATTGTAGCGTATATACTTTCTCAGATTCTAAGTTTCTAAACCGATATTTTACTGCATCGTGGCTATCTTAATCTGTAAACCTTCCATAAACTTAGATTAGAACACAGAAATTAGAAACTTAGACAAATTTAGACATTGTAGCGTATATACTTTCTCAGATTCTAAGTTTCTAAACTGATATTTTACTGCATCGTGGCTATCTTAATCTGTAAACCCTCCATAAACTTAGATTAGAACACAGAAATTAGAAACTTAGACAAATTTAGACATTGTAGCGTATATACTTTCTCAGATTCTAAGTTTCTAAACCGATATTTTACTGCATCGTGGCTATCTTAATCTGTAAACCCTCCATAAACTTAGATTAGAACACAGAAATTAGAAACTTAGACAAATTTAGACATTGTAGCGTATATACTTTTTCAGATTCTAAGTTTCTAAACCGATATTTTACTGCATCGTGGCTATCTTAATCTGTAAACCCTCCATAAACTTAGATTAGAACACAGAAATTAGAAACTTAGACAAATTTAGACATTGTAGCGTATATACTTTTTCAGATTCTAAGTTTCTAAACCGATATTTTACTGCATCGTGGCTATCTTAATCTGTAAACCCTCCATAAACTTAGATTAGAACACAGAAATTAGAAACTTAGACAAATTTAGACATTGTAGCGTATATACTTTCTCAGATTTTAAGTTTCTAAACCGATATTTTACTGCATTGAGGCTATCTTAATCTGTAAACCCTCCATAAACTTAGATTAGAACACAGAAATTAGAAACTTAGACAAATTTAGACATTGTAGCGTATATACTTTCTCAGATTTTAAGTTTCTAAACCGATATTTTACTGCATTGAGGCTATCTTAATCTGTAAACCCTCCATAAACTTAGATTAGAACACAGAAATGAAAAACTTAGACAAATTTAGACATTGTAGCGTATATACTTTCTCAGATTTTAAGTTTCTAAACCGATATTTTACTGCATTGAGGCTATCTTAATCTGTAAACCCTCTGTAAACTTAGATTAGAACACAGAAATTAGAAACTTAGACAAATTTAGACATTGTAGCGTATATACTTTCTCAGATTTTAAGTTTCTAAACCGATATTTTACTGCATCGTGGCTATCTTAATCTGTAAACCCTCCATAAACTTAGATTAGAACACAGAAATTAGAAACTTAGAAAAATTTAGACATTGTAGCGTATATACTTTCTCAGATTTTAAGTTTCTAAACCGATATTTTACTGCATCGTGGCTATCTTAATCTGTAAACCCTCCGTAAACTTAGATTAGAACACAGAAATGAAAAACTTAGACAAATTTAGACATTGTAGCGTATATACTTTCTCAGATTTTAAGTTTCTAAACCGATATTTTACTGCATTGAGGCTATCTTAATCTGTAAACCCTCCGTAAACTTAGATTAGAACACAGAAATGAAAAACTTAGACAAATTTAGACATTGTAGCGTATATACTTTCTCAGATTTTAAGTTTCTAAACCGATATTTTACTGCATTGAGGCTATCTTAATCTGTAAACCCTCCATAAACTTAGATTAGAACACAGAAATGAGAAACTTAGACAAATTTAGACATTGTAGCGTATATACTTTCTCAGATTCTAAGTTTCTAAACTGATATTTTACTGCATTGAGGCTATCTTAATCTGTAAACCCTCCGTAAACTTAGATTAGAACACAGAAATTAGAAACTTAGACAAATTTAGACATTGTAGCGTATATACTTTCTCAGATTCTAAGTTTCTAAACTGATATTTTACTGCATTGAGGCTATCTTAATCTGTAAACCTTCCATAAACTTAGATTAGAACACAGAAATTAGAAACTTAGACAAATTTAGACATTGTAGCGTATATACTTTCTCAGATTCTAAGTTTCTAAACTGATATTTTACTGCATTGAGGCTATCTTAATCTGTAAACCTTCCATAAACTTAGATTAGAACACAGAAATTAGAAACTTAGACAAATTTAGACATTGTAGCGTATATACTTTCTCAGATTCTAAGTTTCTAAACCGATATTTTACTGCATCGTGGCTATCTTAATCTGTAAACCCTCCATAAACTTAGATTAGAACACAGAAATTAGAAACTTAGACAAATTTAGACATTGTAGCGTATATACTTTCTCAGATTCTAAGTTTCTAAACCGATATTTTACTGCATCGTGGCTATCTTAATCTGTAAACCCTCCATAAACTTAGATTAGAACACAGAAATTAGAAACTTAGACAAATTTAGACATTGTAGCGTATATACTTTCTCAGATTCTAAGTTTCTAAACTGATATTTTACTGCATTGAGGCTATCTTAATCTGTAAACCCTCCATAAACTTAGATTAGAACACAGAAATTAGAAACTTAGACAAATTTAGACATTGTAGCGTATATACTTTCTCAGATTCTAAGTTTCTAAACTGATATTTTACTGCATTGAGGCTATCTTAATCTGTAAACCCTCCGTAAACTTAGATTAGAACACAGAAATTAGAAACTTAGACAAATTTAGACATTGTAGCGTATATACTTTCTCAGATTCTAAGTTTCTAAACTGATATTTTACTGCATCGTGCCTATCTTAATCTGTAAACCCTCCGTAAACTTAGATTAGAACACAGAAATTAGAAACTTAGACAAATTTAGACATTGTAGCGTATATACTTTCTCAGATTCTAAGTTTCTAAACCGATATTTTACTGCATCGTGGCTATCTTAATCTGTAAACCTTCCATAAACTTAGATTAGAACACAGAAATTAGAAACTTAGACAAATTTAGACATTGTAGCATATATACTTTCTCAGATTCTAAGTTTCTAAACCGATATTTTACTGCATCGTGGCTATCTTAATCTGTAAACCTTCCATAAACTTAGATTAGAACACAGAAATTAGAAACTTAGACAAATTTAGACATTGTAGCATATATACTTTCTCAGATTCTAAGTTTCTAAACCGATATTTTACTGCATCGTGGCTATCTTAATCTGTAAACCCTCCATAAACTTAGATTAGAACACAGAAATTAGAAACTTAGACAAATTTAGACATTGTAGCATATATACTTTCTCAGATTCTAAGTTTCTAAACCGATATTTTACTGCATCGTGGCTATCTTAATCTGTAAACCTTCCATAAACTTAGATTAGAACACAGAAATTAGAAACTTAGACAAATTTAGACATTGTAGCATATATACTTTTTCAGATTCTAAGTTTCTAAACTGATATTTTACTGCATCGTGGCTATCTTAATCTGTAAACCTTCCATAAACTTAGATTAGAACACAGAAATTAGAAACTTAGACAAATTTAGACATTGTAGCGTATATACTTTCTCAGATTCTAAGTTTCTAAACCGATATTTTACTGCATCGTGGCTATCTTAATCTGTAAACCTTCCATAAACTTAGATTAGAACACAGAAATTAGAAACTTAGACAAATTTAGACATTGTAGCATATATACTTTCTCAGATTCTAAGTTTCTAAACCGATATTTTACTGCATCGTGGCTATCTTAATCTGTAAACCCTCCATAAACTTAGATTAGAACACAGAAATTAGAAACTTAGACAAATTTAGACATTGTAGCATATATACTTTCTCAGATTCTAAGTTTCTAAACCGATATTTTACTGCATCGTGGCTATCTTAATCTGTAAACCTTCCATAAACTTAGATTAGAACACAGAAATTAGAAACTTAGACAAATTTAGACATTGTAGCGTATATACTTTCTCAGATTCTAAGTTTCTAAACCGATATTTTACTGCATCGTGGCTATCTTAATCTGTAAACCTTCCATAAACTTAGATTAGAACACAGAAATTAGAAACTTAGACAAATTTAGACATTGTAGCATATATACTTTCTCAGATTCTAAGTTTCTAAACCGATATTTTACTGCATCGTGGCTATCTTAATCTGTAAACCCTCCATAAACTTAGATTAGAACACAGAAATTAGAAACTTAGACAAATTTAGACATTGTAGCATATATACTTTCTCAGATTCTAAGTTTCTAAACCGATATTTTACTGCATCGTGGCTATCTTAATCTGTAAACCTTCCATAAACTTAGATTAGAACACAGAAATTAGAAACTTAGACAAATTTAGACATTGTAGCATATATACTTTTTCAGATTCTAAGTTTCTAAACTGATATTTTACTGCATCGTGGCTATCTTAATCTGTAAACCTTCCATAAACTTAGATTAGAACACAGAAATTAGAAACTTAGACAAATTTAGACATTGTAGCGTATATACTTTCTCAGATTCTAAGTTTCTAAACCGATATTTTACTGCATCGTGGCTATCTTAATCTGTAAATCCTCCATAAACTTAGATTAGAACACAGAAATTAGAAACTTAGACAAATTTAGACATTGTAGCGTATATACTTTCTCAGATTCTTAGTTTCTAAACCGATATTTTACTGCATCATGCCTATCTTAATCTGTAAACCCTCTGTAAACTTAGATTAGAACACAGAAATTAGAAACTTAGACAAATTTAGACATTGTAGCATATATACTTTCTCAGATTCTAAGTTTCTAAACCGATATTTTACTGCATCGTGGCTATCTTAATCTGTAAACCTTCCATAAACTTAGATTAGAACACAGAAATTAGAAACTTAGACAAATTTAGACATTGTAGCATATATACTTTTTCAGATTCTAAGTTTCTAAACTGATATTTTACTGCATCGTGGCTATCTTAATCTGTAAACCTTCCATAAACTTAGATTAGAACACAGAAATTAGAAACTTAGACAAATTTAGACATTGTAGCGTATATACTTTCTCAGATTCTAAGTTTCTAAACCGATATTTTACTGCATCGTGGCTATCTTAATCTGTAAACCTTCCATAAACTTAGATTAGAACACAGAAATTAGAAACTTAGACAAATTTAGACATTGTAGCATATATACTTTCTCAGATTCTAAGTTTCTAAACCGATATTTTACTGCATCGTGGCTATCTTAATCTGTAAACCCTCCATAAACTTAGATTAGAACACAGAAATTAGAAACTTAGACAAATTTAGACATTGTAGCATATATACTTTCTCAGATTCTAAGTTTCTAAACCGATATTTTACTGCATCGTGGCTATCTTAATCTGTAAACCTTCCATAAACTTAGATTAGAACACAGAAATTAGAAACTTAGACAAATTTAGACATTGTAGCGTATATACTTTCTCAGATTCTAAGTTTCTAAACCGATATTTTACTGCATCGTGGCTATCTTAATCTGTAAACCTTCCATAAACTTAGATTAGAACACAGAAATTAGAAACTTAGACAAATTTAGACATTGTAGCATATATACTTTCTCAGATTCTAAGTTTCTAAACCGATATTTTACTGCATCGTGGCTATCTTAATCTGTAAACCCTCCATAAACTTAGATTAGAACACAGAAATTAGAAACTTAGACAAATTTAGACATTGTAGCATATATACTTTCTCAGATTCTAAGTTTCTAAACCGATATTTTACTGCATCGTGGCTATCTTAATCTGTAAACCTTCCATAAACTTAGATTAGAACACAGAAATTAGAAACTTAGACAAATTTAGACATTGTAGCATATATACTTTTTCAGATTCTAAGTTTCTAAACTGATATTTTACTGCATCGTGGCTATCTTAATCTGTAAACCTTCCATAAACTTAGATTAGAACACAGAAATTAGAAACTTAGACAAATTTAGACATTGTAGCGTATATACTTTCTCAGATTCTAAGTTTCTAAACCGATATTTTACTGCATCGTGGCTATCTTAATCTGTAAACCTTCCATAAACTTAGATTAGAACACAGAAATTAGAAACTTAGACAAATTTAGACATTGTAGCGTATATACTTTCTCAGATTCTTAGTTTCTAAACTGATATTTTACTGCATCATGCCTATCTTAATCTGTAAACCCTCCATAAACTTAGATTAGAACACAGAAATTAGAAACTTAGACAAATTTAGACATTGTAGCGTATATACTTTCTCGGATTCTAAGTTTCTAAACCGATATTTTACTGCATCGTGCCTATCTTAATCTGTAAACCCTCCATAAACTTAGATTAGAACACAGAAATTAGAAACTTAGACAAATTTAGACATTGTAGCGTATATACTTTCTCAGATTCTAAGTATCTAAACCGATATTTTACTGCATTGAGGCTATCTTAATCTGTAAACCTTCCATAAACTTAGATTAGAACACAGAAATTAGAAACTTAGACAAATTTAGACATTGTAGCGTATATACTTTCTCAGATTCTAAGTTTCTAAACCGATATTTTACTGCATCGTGGCTATCTTAATCTGTAAACCTTCCATAAACTTAGATTAGAACACAGAAATTAGAAACTTAGACAAATTTAGACATTGTACCATATATACTTTCTCAGACTCTAAGTTTCTAAACTGATATTTTACTGCATCGTGGCTATCTTAATCTGTAAACCCTCCATAAACTTAGATTAGAACACAGAAATTAGAAACTTAGACAAATTTAGACATTGTAGCGTATATACTTTCTCAGATTCTAAGTTTCTAAACCGATATTTTACTGCATCGTGGCTATCTTAATCTGTAAACCCTCCATAAACTTAGATTAGAACACAGAAATTAGAAACTTAGACAAATTTAGACATTGTAGCGTATATACTTTCTCAGATTCTAAGTATCTAAACCGATATTTTACTGCATTGAGGCTATCTTAATCTGTAAACCTTCCATAAACTTAGATTAGAACACAGAAATTAGAAACTTAGACAAATTTAGACATTGTAGCGTATATACTTTCTCAGATTCTAAGTTTCTAAACCGATATTTTACTGCATCGTGGCTATCTTAATCTGTAAACCTTCCATAAACTTAGATTAGAACACAGAAATTAGAAACTTAGACAAATTTAGACATTGTAGCGTATATACTTTCTCAGATTTTAAGTTTCTAAACCGATATTTTACTGCATCGTGGCTATCTTAATCTGTAAACCCTCCATAAACTTAGATTAGAACACAGAAATTAGAAACTTAGACAAATTTAGACATTGTAGCGTATATACTTTTTCAGATTCTAAGTTTCTAAACTGATATTTTACTGCATCGTGGCTATCTTAATCTGTAAACCCTCCATAAACTTAGATTAGAACACAGAAATTAGAAACTTAGAAAAATTTAGACATTGTAGCGTATATACTTTCTCAGATTCTTAGTTTCTAAACCGATATTTTACTGCATCATGCCTATCTTAATCTGTAAACCTTCCATAAACTTAGATTAGAACACAGAAATTAGAAACTTAGACAAATTTAGACATTGTAGCGTATATACTTTCTCAGATTTTAAGTTTCTAAACCGATATTTTACTGCATCGTGGCTATCTTAATCTGTAAACCCTCCGTAAACTTAGATTAGAACACAGAAATGAAAAACTTAGACAAATTTAGACATTGTAGCGTATATACTTTCTCAGATTTTAAGTTTCTAAACCGATATTTTACTGCATTGAGGCTATCTTAATCTGTAAACCCTCTGTAAACTTAGATTAGAACACAGAAATGAAAAACTTAGACAAATTTAGACATTGTAGCGTATATACTTTCTCAGATTTTAAGTTTCTAAACTGATATTTTACTGCATCGTGGCTATCTTAATCTGTAAACCCTCCGTAAACTTAGATTAGAACACAGAAATTAGAAACTTAGACAAATTTAGACATTGTAGCGTATATACTTTCTCAGATTCTAAGTTTCTAAACCGATATTTTACGGCATCAAGTCTTTCTAGTTCCATGAACCTTAGATTAGAACAAAGAAATGTTATACAATTTAAGGTTGGAGATTTTTAAAAATTAGATAGGAAATTAACATGGGGTAGGTCTAAATATCTCCGATGCTGCACCTGCCTCCTAAAGGAACCCTCCTGTATGGTATAGCTCTATACAGCTGGATGCTGTCTTCAGCCATAGCAGCTCTGGCCTTGTAGCTCTATGCTTCATGCTGGGTTAAAGCTTTCAGTGGTTGAAAAGGGGCACTAACGACTTGGAACCCTAGACGTCACTATAAAAACCTTTTCCTAGCAGCACCTCTGTGCAGTCCTCATCTACCTAGATAGACAGCAACATTATTATTATTATATTCTACTATATTATAATATTATATCATATTGAATAGATGATGGGATTAATGGCAAAGATCAAGGAAGAAATCTAAGATCCAGGTACGGCAGGAACCGTAAATACAGGGTGGGGAAAGGAATGCTGATCGGAATAACTGACAGAACATCATTGTTTAATTTGAGTCACTGCAGTGACTCTAATGCTGCATACAGGTTTGTATCGCAAGTAATAATATCTTGAAGTAAACATTTAATAAGCTCGAATATTCTTTTGAATTTTGACAATTTATCTGTACAGTACAAACACTTGCTTACTGCTCAACCAACAAGTTCCCTGCATGCTTTTCATTTTTATAAATTTTATGACATCATCCAGTACATTCTGAATTAGAATTAAACTCAGAAAACACGTAGACAGCAATCTGTATAACCAATCCAAATAGTTGGGATCAGGGGCGTATATTCTAAAAAATTTCACTCACTGACTTTATAGAGATGAGCATAATGATCGGGCGCAGCCCGATCCATACGCCGTAGGCGTGGCGGGGAGGGTGTGGGAGGGGCGCTCAAGCGCCCTCCGACCACGGAAATTTTTGCATATCGGTAGCAAAATAGTGCAAGCAGAGAGGTATTTCAATAGCTCACTGAGCTGTTGGGTACTTTCAGAAAACAACTCAATATCAGTAGAAGATTACGGTAAAAATGCTCCAGTTATAAAGCACCCATGTGAAAAAAAACTGACCTTGAAGGGATTCGAACCCACAACAATCTTTTTACCAGTGATTATTAGGCCGCCGCCCAGAGATCCACGATACTTTCACCTAAAATTGAGAATAATTGAGAAAATTGAGAATCCTGCCAGAGTGGACAACTCTACTATCTTAAAATTGAGAAAATATATCCCTTCAATACATTGTCTCGCATTTTCTCAATTTTTATTTTTCCTCGATTCTCAATATTTCCATTAAAATATTTAGTTATAAATGATTGAGATATTATTTCAAGTTGAATTGTTATTGAAAACTACATGTATCCCTTACTATCCTCCAAATTACATTCCTGCTCAACTATTATGAAGCAAACCGAGTGGTTTTGACATGAGAATAGAGACTGAAAGTGTTCAAGCAAGCACTGGGCAAATTCCTTATACTCTTTTTATGATGAAGCAAAATAAGCTTAGCTGTATGTTTTACTCATATGAGTGGGTTGAAGACTGGACAGGTACAGCATGTATAAAAAACATCTGGCCTGATGAGAATAAGTGTGGTTAGTTTTGAACCAAAGAAAGATGATGATGTGAGTATTTTTTTACTACTAGATACTAGCTAGTAAGTAGTCTTACACTTACTCTTAGCAAGGAGTTAAAGGGCTGGATAGCTGTTTAGGTGGAAGCTTGTCTTGACAAGCTTTGTCAATCTTTGACAAGCTTGTCAAGACAGGTTACTTAGGTGGGTAGTAGCTTAATTTTTATCTCCAATAATTGATTGATTGATTCCTTGCTGGTGGACTGACTGAGTTACCTCAGTTACTAGCCCTGTCTTTGGAACTGAGGGACAGTAACGGATTAGGGCGAAGTGATGGCGACATATTGACTAGCGTAGTTTGCTCATTCTCATTGAAAGAGATCCTGATTCAGCGATCAGTTGAGTATTTACGTAGTCTTTCTCTTGCTCAAATCTCCATTGTATGATCTTGTAGATACACAATCTATATTTCTGGATGTACTTTTTGGGACAAGGCTGCCAGCAGTTAAGTTGAAGACCCGAATGCTATTCAGAGGAAGACATGGTTCAATGCAGAAATGACTGATGGAGAGAAGAAAGTGTCCTCCGCTAAGCGTAAGTAGCCTAAGCCTAATCAGATGTATAATATGCATTACCAGTGTTTTTGTCAGTGGAATTGGTAACAGTAGGCCCTATGTCTTGTGACATGTCTAGCAGGCATACATGGCCACAGATTGGCTTGAGATTATAACACCCTTACCCTAGTTGTTACAAGCCTCATCTAATACAGGTAATGGGTATGTCATCTTGCCGATTGTGAGACAATGACATAATCAATATTATATACAAATTATGGCTTATCGGCGACAAGGTGGATGCACGCAATTATTATTCTCTTCCATGCTCCAACTTTCTAATTAAGTCTTTTCTGCTAAAATTGTGTTACAACGATACTCATGACATAGTAGTATTTGACCATTTCAACCTCATGTGTAAACGTGGCTTAATATTTTGGGCAGAGAGGTCATGGATTTATTTAGCGTTGTACAAATGAAAGGACAATATACTGAAAAATCGGCTGGTGTGTGCTTTCCGTTTATATCTAGTTTCCTTGATGATGCAAAGAACGATGGGATCACTTAGGCAGTTTTCCACTAAGAACTCAACTACTTCTCCATTACCTTACCCGTGAACACACATCAACTCTTTGCAAATGGTACGTTGCTTTCTTAAAGCAAAGTAGCCCAATGTTTATTGCAGTGTTTGATTGGAGGAACTGCATCATACCTTAGATGAGTAGGAGAAGCTCGCCGTTCCGCACATCGGCTATTTGAATGAGCTAAATCTAATTCTCGCAAACATTTACACTTTACATTAAAGGGATAATACACTTCTGATCTCTGTTTGGCAGCCAATGGAGCACAGAAAAATGTATTTACATACAAAAACTCCTTATTTGTAATTCAAAACCCCTTGTTCTGCTCAAATGTGCATTCTAAATTGTAGTTGTGCATCTCCAACAAGAAATAAGACAACTAACAGAATTGCTTGTGATCTGACAAAAGCTGATTTTGTGAGCAGTTGTGTGCTCCTACCTCTTGGTTAGTGTTTCAATTGTCCAGATACTCAAAGTGCGCATGTGCAATAAGGATGACCTTTTGACTTAAGCTTGTTATTTTCTAACAGCCCAGCTTAACACTTTTATTACCATATCCGGTTATGGTAATAAAAGTGTTAAGCTGGGCTGTTAGAAAATAACAAGCTAAAGTCAAAAGGTCATCCTTATTGCACATGCGCACTTTGAGTATCTGGACAATTGAAACACTAACCAAGAGGTAGGAGCACACAACTGCTCACAAAATCAGCTTTTTTCAGATCACAAGCAATTCTGTTAGTTGTCTTATTTCTTGTTGGAGATGCACAACTACAATTTAGAATGCACATTTGAGCAGAGCAAGGGGTTTTGAATTACAAATAAGGAGTTTTTGTATGTACATACATTTTTCTGTGCTCCATTGGCTGCCAAACAGAGATCAGAAGTGTATTATCCCTTTAAATATACTCTCACTTCAATTAGCTAGAATTAAGTGCTAGCTAACATTAACTCATCTAGCTGAATTTATTTCAAACAAATATTTACTCCTCTAGCTTGATTTTTAGACACTTTGAATAGTTTTCATTCTAACGTAGTACTGAGGCGACCGTCACATAGTATCAGCTGAATCAAATAATATGTGCTATTACAACGTAAAATGGCAAAGCTCACGCAAAAACAACCAAACCTGACAATATCACATCTGATCGGACAAGAGATACTTTTGCCGATGTAATAAATTAGAAGAAATATCTTTTGTTCGATCAATACTTTCACACTGCCCCTTTTGCATAATATAAACATTCTCCTCTCGCAGGTATAGTGGGAGTCTTGTTGACCAGATTCAGAATATCACACTGTCACATCTTATACGTCGACTGCACGCTGCCAACTCATCACCTGCTGCAAAGACACCTCAACAAATCTTGTCCACATTAGTACGGCCATACGAGCTGAGCTGCAGTCTCATCCAACTTTATATTAGCCTCAAGTTCTGCATCCAGCGTGCAATGAGGTATTGTGAGGCCGACATGATGTCAACATACATATTGTATGAGTACCTACTAAGGATTTGCATATGAATGACTGCTGATCTGTACACAAACATAGCACTGTGCTTGATATTTCCTGTTGTATTATTTTTTTACTTGACTCTCATGTTCTAGCAGCAACTTTTCAGGCTGAATAATAGTATTTGTTTTTTTGTTGAGGTCATCATTGAGGTGCTATAATTATAACGTTGAGAAATAATCTGTCTAAAATTTTATCTTGTAAAATACAATATAACCAATCTTATAGGCTTTGTACCCATGATGTTGATAAATATTTGGCAAAATAAAACTCTTTACCGTTTCTGTTATATCGCTGATCAAGTTGCTGCATAGATAGACATTTCTATCTAACACAAAGGATTACTTCAGTTCATTTTATATGATGAACAAGCGGTGTTGCAGGCCGTAGCTAACCTTTATTGGCGACTATCAAATCATTAACGACCTGGTCAAATAATTCAATGCTGAGAATTTCTTTGCCAGCCATCAGAAGTCAGTTATTTAGATGACTCACAAGACAATAAATCCTCATCTGCGAATTGAAATGGCATTTCTACTGCCCATTGTATACCTCCCCCTATGCATGCATGTTAACATAATACTGTATATCTATAAAAAACTATGAAATATCCCAGGAGTTGTCATGACACGTAAAATGAGAAGACAACTAATTCTCTTTCTTTCCTTTGCCCCTCCCCTTTTGTCTCTTTTCTCCTCCCCCTTTTCCCCACTCTCACCGAGAAGTTTATCCCCGAGCCCGCGGACGCTCTACACACTGAGCTATTCAGCCATTCACGGAAATCCGTGGGCCGTGATTGCTAATATACGCCACTGGTTGGGATCGGACACAATAGTTCTGTAGAGGAAATATATATCAAAACCCCTGAGCGACTATGTGCATAGACCGCTCAAAATGATGTCATATTTACAGTGAAATTTTGTGAAAGTGTACTCTCAATTGTAAATGGTCAAAGGTGATAATTCATTGCTTTATTAGCCCCGACCCCCTCCCTTTTTACGGAATCAGTGGCACAGCATTAGGTATTTTATCAAATATAAATGGTGATTGAAGAATTAGCTTGAAATTTGTATAACATTTAGTATCAATTATGATTTATTGACTGAAACAAAGATGCCACTATCTGTACATGTCTGTCTGTCTGTAGATATGAAGACTGGAAGTAAATCATAGGCGGTGGTTATCCGGGAAGTGATGGTAACTATGTGAAGCCAGCTGAGAATCAAGCTTTACCTACACCGATGCCTGTTTCCCCTTGAGCAGATCGTAAACTTCAACACCAGGAATGATAGATGCTTAGATTTGGTGTTTACCGACATAGAAGAGTATAAAACATGTGGATGTAGAGCTGAACCGCCACTCCTTACCAACGACCACTGTGCAGTTTCCATTCCTGTAATGAACCGCATACCAAGTTCTTCATACCAAACTGTTGAAAAACATACCATCACACCTCAAGCTAAAATAGCCCTCACAAACTAGCTCACAACAGTTTCTTAATTTCGATATATATCAAGCAACAACAGTCGATGAAAAAGCAGAGGTTTTTCACACAAAAATCTGTCAGCTCTTTGAAAAGCACTGACCGGTGAAGCGGGTCAGGGTACCTGTTGGTAAGCCTTGCATCACATCACCTGTGATTAGAAAGCTATCAAGAGCTAAGAAGCGTGCGCATAAAAACAATAACCCTGCATGGAAGTTCCTTAGTAAGCTTCTAGCTTCACATCAGGAAAGCGCCCTTCATCGACTATCGGATAATAACATAAACAATGCAGTCAAGGGCACTAAGAGGTGGTGGCAGGATATTAAAAAGCTCACTGGTGAACAATCTAACAACGCCCCTGTGATCTTCATTGAAGATAGCTGGCTTCCGATAGCGGAGTTCACGGACAAGCTGAATCCCTATTATGTCCAAGACCAAGAAGCAGGGGTTTCCCCGGAAATTCCAGATAACGGAATTTCCCTGTAAGTAAATGACCAGGAGGTTTTCAATCTCCTTGGACAAATAAATACTCAAACAGCAACCACCACTGCTGACTTCCCAAGCTGGATCTCAAAGAATAACAACTACAATCTATGTGAGCCCATAACGCACATTATCAACGCAATACTCTCCTGTGGTATTTATCCAGCAATGTGGAAGAAAGCAGAAGTGATCCCTTTGAACAAAGTGAAGCATCCCACACAGTTTAAGGATATGCGCCCTATCAGTCTTCTCTACCATCTTGGGAAAATAACTGAAAAGGTCATATCCTCACACCTTAGATCTGACATGCCACCGATGCCTGAAAAGTTTGCCTATACACCATCCCTGGGCACCACAGACGCATTGGTGAAGCTCACAACCGACACAATAAACGCCTTAGACAGTAAGGATACAGTTGCCACTCAAGCCCTTATGCTAGATTTCTCCAAGGCATTCGATCGAATGCAGCCGGAGATCGCAGTAGAAAAGATGCTCAAGCTCAACATCAATCCCTGCACAATCAGACTCGTGCAAAGCTTTCTCTCTGACAGGTTCCAGTGCGTAAAGTATCAGTGTCATACTTCGCAGTATCTTCCTAGCCACATCGGCGTCCCACAGGGCGCAATCCTCGGACCGATCCTGTGAAATTGATTCATTCACGATCTAATGCCTGATGCAGAACGCATCAAGTATGCGGATGACGCCACAATTTACCATCACCTATCTAGAGCTAGTACTGTCATCACTGAATCTACTGCTCACAAAGCAACAATATCCCTGTCGCATAATCCACTACAGGAAGCAGCCAACTATTCTGCTAACTTTCTGATCTGATCAAATAATCATCAATGATTCTGTAGTCGAAGAACACCAGACCACTAAGCTTCTCGGTGTTACATTTGATCAACATTTGCATTTTAGTAAGCACGTGGAGACAATCGTTGACAAATGCAGACCAGCTTTCCATGCCATCACTAAACTGCGGAGAGCTGGAGTGAATAATGACAGTTTGTGTACATTCTACAAGTCACGCATTGTACCTCTATTGACATATGCCGCACCTGCATGGTACCCAAATATATCTCTGAACGATCAGGAGAAACTTGAAAGTATCAGCGGCTCTGTCTACGTATCATGTTGCCTAATATCGATGGCAGCGAAAACAGACAAATAGTTGCTGGCCTTGATGGTATCAATGTTGTGCTAGAATGTATTTGCCGTGGCTACGTTAATAGAGTCAAGACTGAGCCATACCACCTGCTCCACAAATACACAAACACTCACCGAGTTTCTGCACACAGCGGCAGATATATTCTGGCAAAAACCCGCACAGCCCTACTATCAAAAAGCCTTTTCTATAGGTTTTTCTAGTTAAAGTGTCATACTTTCTTTCTTTTACCTGACCAGACCATTTTTTATATTTTGCCTGTATGTAATTCATGAAATACGAATAATGTCATCATGATAGATAGATAATTACTTTTAGTTTTCGCTCCTTTTTCTATTAACATGATCTTATTTGCTCCGGCATTGATCGGTTATTAAAGTGCATACATAACATAACATAACACTGCAAGGAGACACCTGTTTCAGAGAGGAGGACGGAAAAAATGTAATAAGATGTCTCTTCAACCTTAGGGGTAAGTTAAGTGATACAAGAAAGCTTCTGCTGCTGTATAACCTATTGTGTGTGGAGTTTCTCTTCTAAGCTAACAGCAAAATTAAATGAAAAGGACTTCCTTTATTCAGCATTTATGGACATTTTCAAAACTTTTATTTTGACCTGGTGTTGTTGGTAGCTGCGAGGGAAGGTAAACTGAATTAAATTTGATATTTTATTTTATCGCTCATGACATTAAATTATTATCAATAATTATATCAATCAAATAACTTCTTATCTGTTCTCTTCTGCAGATGACCCTTTGAAGCAGAGAAACCTTTATGTAACTCTGTGATACACAAATCATGTAACTCTGTGATACACTAATCATGTAACTCTGTGATACACAAATCATGTAACTCTGTGATACACAAATCATGTAACCATGTGATACACAAATCATGTAACTCTGTGATACACAAATCATGTAAATCTGTGATACACAAATCATGTAACTCTGTGATACACAAATCATGTAAATCTGTGATACACAAATCATGTAACTCTGTGATACACAAATCATGTAACCATGTGATACACAAATCATGTAACTCTGTGATACACAAATCATGTAACTCTGTGATACACAAATCATGTAAATTTGTGATACACTAATCATGTAAATCTGTGATACACAAATCATGTAACTCTGTGATACACAAATCATGTAACTCTGTGATACACAAATCATGTAAATCTGTGATACACAAATCATGTAACTCTGTGATACACAAATCATGTAACTCTGTGATACACAAATTATGTAAATTTGTGATACACTAATCATGTAAATCTGTGATACACAGATCATGTAAATCTGTGATACACAAATCATGTAACTCTGTGATACACAAATCATGTAACCATGTGATACACAAATCATGTAAATCTGTGATCCACAAATCATGTAACTCTGTGATACACAAATCATGTAACCATGTGATACACAAATCATGTAACTCTGTGATACACAAATCATGTAACTCTGTGATACACAAATCATGTAAATCTGTGATACACTAATCATGTAAATCTGTGATACGCTAATCATGTAAATCTGTGATACACTAACTGTTTCACTCCGCTTTTATCTGAAAAACATCTATATCAAATGAAATTTATGCCAATTACATTAAAAAAAATATTTGGACATATTGAAATAATCGGTCATTATTTTGTGAAGGAGAAGGTAACTCACGTGGAATGCGCGACTTCCCTGCCTTGAGTTACCACAAAGCCATCACAGTTTGTGAGATTAAGGTGCCTCTGTAGGCACCAATTTTAATTCCTAGCAGCTCTCCTCTTGTTTCTCATCACACAGACAGGTAACAGATCCTGATGCAGCAAGGTTTTGTTAGAATGAGACTTCATTTATTCCGTGCTCTATATTTATAGTGATTCATAGAGGCTGTAGAACTGAATGACGGACCGGCTTTGATTCAATCGTTGTTATCCATGAATGTTTATTGTTACTCATGAGGGTATAAGGGAGGGATTGTTACCACAGAGTTCACGGGTCAGGACAGCTTAACTAAAGTTTGGAGTTGGAGGAATTATTATATTAGAGCAAGGAATTAGTGTGTAAATGTATTACTAGGAAAATTGTGATTCATCTTTCCTCTTGCAGTTAGAGTTACATTCCAAGCTGACTATTCAACAAATAGTCTGCTGTGGTGTGAAGGCTAGAACTTACTACTCATTAATGCTGTTACTCCTTGTAAAACTAGCCTCAGGAAGGAGGGGCAGTTCTTACAGAAAATTGACATAGATGTAACAGCAACAATGATGAAATCACAAATTTTTACAAGTTCAAGGTTGTTGCTATGGTCTCGTATCACGTCGGTGTCAAAAATTTCTACCTAAGACATGCGACGGATACGCGATAAAATTTCTCTTTCCGGGAGAAGAAAATTACGAGATTTTGCAACCTCTCTATTATTGATGATGATGATGAACTCTTTATTGATGAAAATAATACATGAAACAAAACAGAATGCCTCTTTTTGCAGGCAAAGGTGAAATGATAATATTTGAGAATGTATAATATTACAATCTACAGGAAAATTGTTTTTTCTACAGTTTTTACAAGTATTATAATAATGAGATAATGAAATACAGTTTGAGGCTTGAAAATAAAAAATTACATCATGAGTATTTGAGTGGCAATTATTTGAGATTGTGATGTCTGTGATTGTCCTGCGTACTATCTGAGATCGGTGTCTGCGGCGCTGGTCTCCATTCCTCATGCATCAGACGGCCCTAGTCGCCGCAATACCAAATCTCAAGCACTAGTTTGTAACTATAGGCTATAGCTTTGCCAGTTAATCCCCAGTGGAGGTATATTGTTATAACCCGGTCCCTGCTGTCATCTGAACTGGGTAATCAGAACATCAGTCTCCTTGCGAGAGTTAGGAACAAAATGACTGATTCCCAGTTGTCCATGGAGGGGTTAGTATGGGCTCTGGCGGCACCATAGTTCGCACATGTGTATAAGTAGTGGTACGCTGTTTCTTCATCTGCTTAACAGGTGCATACTGGGGTGTGTGTTAGGTTAATTCTGTACTGAAATGGAAGGATCCTGCTGTGTCCGGTGAGTAGGACACATAATGCTCCAACCTCGTTTCTTTTGTTGTTCAAGGCAGTGGGTTGTGGAACAAATGTTCTGGCTTCATAGCTGGGATTAGGCCATATAGGCATATCCCGTTCTTGAGTTGTGCACTCCATTGGCGTGTTCATTCTGTAATTATGCATTTGTTGATCTTACACCTTGTAAGACCCGATTGTTGTAGATCATTTGTTTTTGTTGTCCGATGGACTATCTTCTTTAGTTCCTGTCAGACATGAAGAAGATAGTCCATCGGACAACAAAAACAAATGATCTACAACAATCGGATCTTACGAGGTGTAAGATCAACAAATGCATAATTACAGAATGGACATGCTAATGGAGTGCACAACTCAAGAACGGGATATGCCTATATGGCCTAATCCCAGCTATGAAGCCAGAACATTTATTATAATATATTTATTATATATATTATTATAATCCAATATCTTTATACCCTAGTTTAGTATGAATAACAATTATAGCTAAGTGGCCTGACGGTGTATTGCAAGCAATGACAGGCACATTTAAAGTGGCAGACAACCACAAAAGTTGCCTCAGACAAGTTAGCACTGTACTCTCGCAAGCTTTACAACATGGCAAGTGTAAGTAAACATTACCAATAAGACTGTTCCAATAGCTTGCTTTGTACATGCATATGACTGGGTTCTGTGTCACTCAAATCCTTTATCTGAATTAACAGCTCAAAAGTTAAATAATGGAGAGGACTGACACACTAACAGCAAATTTTAACTGCACATGACTATCAAAATAATATAAGGATATCATAATGGGACCTGCAAACACATTCTAACCCATATCTAAGCATTGTAACTCTCCTCCAGCTGTTTGACCGTGACCAAAACTAATAGGTGCTTCCACCTCCTTATTAGAAAGCGTGGAGACCAACACTTTTAATAAATAAAGGCCAACCATGGACACATAGACTTGGGATCTGCAATGTGGGTTTTTTTTATAAGCCGTCACATTGGTGAGGACTTTGAAATTAGTTGCCGCAATTTGATATAGTTGAATGCCGTCTTTGTTAGTGGCTTAGGGATCTGTATTTTGTGTGGATACCAGTTTTTTAATTTCACAAAGCATGACAATATGTGGTATGCCTGGCCAAAAAAATACCCCTGCGGGTCATTATTATGATAACAACATTATTTTTTTCCAGAAATCAGTACAAGAGTTTTTTTTATAAAAACTCGGTTATTTCTTCAAAAACAAAGTGTTTTGGTTCCTCTCCCTTTGTTTTTGTTCCAGTTTGATTCGCAATTCCGTGAAAATAAAGTTTTACGTGCACATATCTGTTTTTTTTTATCACTTTATTGTTTACGAATATGTTACAGGCACTGATAACCGGTTCATCCCATTTGCGTGAAATCGCCAAATCTAGCGCAACGACCCAGCAGATAGAGGAGAACCTCAATGGTATCTCTGTTGATTTTAAATTGAAAGGAGGAGCCAAGACAAGTTTTCTATGGGAAGATCTACCACAGCCATTCTATGACATTATTGTGATAGCTATAGGGTCAAATAACCTGATGCAGATGGACCCTCAGGAACTTTTTAATAGACTGAATTTTCACGCAATTTTCACGCATGAAAAATCATTGGTGCAGAGAGGTGGTGATCATGGCGGTGGGAGGGGGGGGGGGGTGGTGGGGTTATGGCCTCGAGCCAATTCAGAATTTAATCTGAAAATGTGGGCGTTCAATTCCCTGAAAGATGTTTTTTTCTGGAAGTACTCAAAGAGACTACGTGTAAAAATTCTTCCTGATAAAACCCATCTTACAAAGAAATCCTATGACCGGGTTATCAAGTATATGTGTTCCCCTATTTTATATTATGTCCATAAGTATTTCCTGCAATAAATATTGAAAAATTTGAACTATTGTAGACCAGTAATTCTATTTACCAGCAGCAGCATCCAGCGAAGGACCCGCTCAGGCGGCCCGGCTGAGTTACTTGAACTCCAACCCCCCAGTAAGGAGAAGAAGGCAGCAATGCAGGCAGGAGAGGAAGCGGCGAGCTCCTACAGTGAAAGCCTAGCCAGCAGCGGCAGTACATCAGGTAATCCGCAGTTTGCCATTTCACCTTACCAGCCATCGGTGAGCCATGTATCCCAGATAAAGGAAGGAAAGCTGGTTGACCGTAGAAAGTTATTGAGAAAAGATGCCGCCGATTTCGGAGTCAATGAAGGTACACCACATACCTTCAAGGACGGTAAATTCCAGTTAGCCAGGATAACCAAGGATATAAAATCTTTCTACACATGGATAGATGCATTTGTTGTTTTTGTGGCCATAAGAGGCCGTTTTTTCCCTAATGAGATGATGGCTATGTTAAAACACATTGAGATTGTTAAGCAGGTTTACAATGAGGGATGCGATGGTTTTTATGAACGACCACAAATTCAGGGCATGGAAAGCGGATTTCTCCACGTTGGCCTGAGGGGGACTATAAGGCTGAGTTTGTTCATCCCACCTATGCAAAACCAACTAGCCAAGCCCAAGCCCAAGGACAGCAGACCGGTAAAAAAGGTTGCAGTGTCGCATACACTGTATACTTCACACTCAAAGGTCATGAATTTTGGGTGTATACTGCACTGTCATGGCTGCTATGGTCCTAATCCGATTAGTTGTTTTACTCTTCCGCTTTAATTTTCATTTTTTGCCAATTCACTACCATCTAAATGTGAAGGTTGGCCATCGAAATAATGACGTATCATCCCACCCTTTTCTATTTTTACGACCTATTTATTCAGGTCAGTATAAAGGACAGTGCCGTTTTTGCTAAGGATCAGTTACGTGTGACAGTTACAACTTGACGTTACAATTTACCAGTTGCCTGGGGCATTTGCCCCAGGATGTAGTTCAGTAATAAAATCATCAAACTGCCGAAAAACTGCATTCGATATTACACAGTAATCTGATATGAACTCTGCCGTGATCTTTCCTGATCCGACAGCAGTAACATTTATTGTAATTTTTGCACTTATGGGACTTGCTCTACGAAGCTGTGCAAGTTCAGTCACACCTGTAATAGATGTGGTGACAAAAACCATGGCGTTGCCAAGTGTACAATTAGAAGGACCAGCTAAACACTTGCACAGCTTGGTAGCTATATATATGACATTTGCTGATATGACTGGACCCTATTAATAGCACAATAGCATTCAGACTATTTTTGGATAGCTGTTTCAATTATGTATAGCTTCAATTGTATGACTGTGTGCTACTCTTGTGAACTCTTTAAATTTGTTTTTGTTTGGTTATGTTCTTGACGTAAGGACGACAAATAAAATATGGTGAGCTTGTCGGCGTCCTACTCTTCGCCAAATCACCATATAAAAATTTAAATAATCTCCTCGTAGGGATGAAGAATAACATAATGTTTCTTTCTATTTCAGCAGGTTTTATTAACAATGCAATCAAGATGGCTGATGCTAGAACAGTGACGCCTGTTCGCCACAATAGGTTGTGGAACTGCCTTGAAGTACACCCTAATCGCTTGTACTTAACTGAGGGGTTCAAGAACGGTTTCTCACTCGGCATTGACATACGTTGGGTTCCAAAGAAGACGGCGTCCTATTTTTCGCCAAGTAAATCCATAGTGCCTGTCACACGTCATGCATATGACACTCCGTTTGTTGATAAGATTAACATTGAACTTAGTTCCAAAAGAATTTTAGGCCCCTTCAATACAGGTTGAAGTATCACCTGTATAAATTGTTCCAAAGAACTCACCAGGGAAGTTTAGATTGATACATAATCTCAGCAGTCCGAAAACAGATTTTGTATACAATCACATTAATCCCAACATGTGCTCAGTGAAATGTTGTAGTGTCCTGGACGTGGCAAGTTTCCTAACTACAAACTCAGGTACTACATGGCACATGGCTAAAATCGATCTGAAGGACGCCTACCGGTGCATACCTGTACACAGAGAGGAATGGCGTTTTCTTGGCATGCGATACAAAGATAAGTATTGGATTGACACCACCATCCAATGGGCTGCAGATCATCTGCTTTCATATTCTCCCAAGTAACGGAATGTTTATGCTGCCGGATCTTTAGTCAACAGCACAGTGATTCCAGAATCTTTGGCTATATAGATGATATCTTGATTCTATCGCCCGATGCTGAGAAATGTAGGGTTGCCCTCAGTGAATTTATACAAACTCTCCAGGCATTAGGCTTTCCCCTCAGCCATGAGAAGACGGTGCAACCTCGCACTATAGTGGATTTCTTGGGCATCAACATCAATGCTGCCAATTTATCGTTCCAAGTAACTAGTGAAAAAAGGATTAAATACTCAGCTGAGATCAAAGAATTCCTTCGACGTAAAACACAACGTACTCATACCTTCCAGAAACTCATTGGGAAGTTGACATTTTTATGTATGACTTTTCTGGCAGGTAGATGCTTGTTGGCAAGCCTACATGAGCAGTTGAGGGGTGTACTATCATCTGAGGGCTGGCATTGGAGAAGAGTGAACAGGGACGTTAGAGAGGTCCTTACGCTATGGCGGGCATTTCTCAGTAACACTGATGGGAAGTCTTTCAAGTTCATCTTCCCTGACTCCTCTGGATCGATTGGCAATGGAGCCGTACTGGGGCCTGAATGGTTTGATGGTACTTGGGATGACGCCTGGTGGACCTCTCAGAACATAGTGCTATTAGAGCTGTACCCTATCTTCGCGGCCCTACACATCTGGAGACACCAGATAAGTGATAGTTGCTTACTTATAAAAACTGACAATGGCTTTAGTGTTCATTCTGACTAAGTTCTACTCACGGGACAACTCTTAAAACTGTGCATTTCAATCCTCATGACTCACAATATAGTAGTCAGGATGGAATACAACCGTAGTGAGGATAACATTGTACCAGATAGACTCTCACGTGGACAGGACTGCTCAGTTTGGCTTAACACCAACAGACACCGCTGCGTGCCAGACATTATATGTCCAAAACATATCAAAGGAGAGTTGATTAGGTATTACCCAGAATAATATTGAACTATTAAGTAATAAATCATCGTTGGAGAAAACTATTTTTTGTTGGTCAAGTCAAGTCAAAAATATAATACGTACCTGGTTTTTTGCAGAAATTCGAGCCCTAGAACAGGAGGCTGACTGTATGAATTTGGCAGAGAAACTCTGGCCTGGGAGATAAGGCCCTAAGATCTAGCCTCTCCGCCATTCGGTTTTATTGCAAAGCAAACAATTTTGCCTTAAACTTTGACTCACTGAGGCTGCAATTAATACTCCGAAGAGTGTCTAATACCCAGACCCCTAGGCCCAGACCGAACATGGCTTTCAGTTTGTCATTTTTGACAAAAATTTGAAACAGTGCTCATAATCTACTGCATGGGCAGATGTCAACCACTGTCTGTGTACTGTTTACCCTATGTTTTTTTGGACTGAGACCTAGTGAGGGATGCCATGCGCCTTCGTCACCTTCCCATCAGTTGCGCAGAAAGAAATATAGTTGTATCCTCAAAATTGTTGATCATACATTTTAAATCTTTTTAACATTTCAGCATCCAAGTATCAGTGAAAGTCTATGCCTTTAATGAAAAGGCCATCTGTCCCGTTCAAAATTTGAAGAGGTACCTTAAAAAACATGCATTGAATTCAGAGGAACCGTTATTTGATTTGTCTGCATCCATCTTTGCAAATTATTTATGTCGGTCCCTTTTGGGTTACGGAGCCACTGAGCATTGTACGCCCCATGGCTTTCGACGTGGTGGCGCTAGTTTCTATTCCTCGATTGGCATGGCTGATGCAACCCTCTGTGCCAACTGCTTTTTTACATTATATGAAGCCAAATGTAAACTAATACCAATGCATTTCATGCCAAAGAATTGTTGAACAATTCTGAAAAATTCTAGAATTGTTCAGAATTGACCCATATATCATTACCCAACCAGCAACCATCATTGTATAATTAATCTTGCCTGCTAAATAAATTAAATTTATTATTGCTATTGTATCGTTATAGTATAGTATAGTACGACACAGAATAGTTGAACATAAGCATTTTGTCAGCTCATCATACTCAACACTGAGAATTTTCTGTGCTTACAAAAGTTGTGAGCGTATGATTCGAATGGAATGCTTTCGAGTTCCATCATGATGAAACAAAAAGAAACGAGCTGCCCCCGTGGGGATTTGAACCTGGGCCTCCCACAACATATACTTTGATGCTACCTTGCACAGCATTATATATTAATTACAGCAGCTATCTTGCCTGACATCTTCATACAAACTCATTAAATACAATGTCAATCCAATTAAATAGTATTGACTAGGATTGTAAAGGCTTATACTATAATAATACAATAGCAATAATGAATCTTAATTTATTTAGTATGCAGGGTTAATTATACAATAATGGTTGCTGGTTGGGTAATGATATATGGGTCAATTCTGAACAAATCTAGAATTGTTCAGAATTGTGCATGAAACGCAGTGTATATTATATTGGGGAAAAATCAACGGCAATTTCTTGTATTTGCAAAACAATAAACAGCCTTAAGATTTTATGGCAAAATTTTTCCCTTTTTTCTGGCCCTTGTATCACGGATTTTAGACCGATCATCCTCACGATCTGGAGATATCTTTTTGTGTTTGGATACTTATCTTGGAGCGTGTGACTAACCATCACCCAAAATTCAAGCGATCACAGCTGGGGCGAATCAGTATTCACCAACCCGTCGGCGTCCTATTCTTCGCCAAATCTTTTGTTGCCATGAATGGAATTTTTTCTTTATAACTGAATTCTATTTCACGTATTGTGTAAATAAAAGTATAAACCAATTTGTAAAGTTTGATTGATTGATTTCATATATTTGTCATGAGTATTAAAAAACATTATGATTTTTGTTCTGGGTGTAAACTGTCCATAAAGTAGTGTAAAAAGTGTAAAAATATATAGACTAACGCAGATTGTTATAATAAAATACGTGAGATTGTGGAAGAGCAGAAGTTGCAGCCATTTGATTGTGTAGCAATGATTGACATGAGAAAAAATTTTTATTATACATAATATCATTATAATCCAATCTCTTTATACCCTAGTTTAGTATAAATAACAATTAAAGCTAGGTGGCCTGATGGTGTATTGCAAGCAATGACAGCATATTCAAAGTGGCAGACAACCACAAAAGTTGTATTTTGATATTTAATGTGTAATGATGTACTCCTTCTAAATTTGGATGTTATACAAATATACAAATGTTAAATTTGAAAATTTTTGCTATTTCAATTACCAACTTTCTTCCACCATTATGTTTTAGTAACTCGAATGCCCGTACTCTCCAAATAAATAAATTAGTTGAAAAAAATGTATAAAAGAATTTTTTCTTTGAATCGAGGCAGTTATCTTTGTAGTATCAATCTTATTATATAAACAGGCATCTCAGTTACAAAGTCATCTACAAAAACAATCTTATTGCTTTCAATAACAACAATTAAGCATTTTCTTTGAGATTATAACAGCTTCTCAACTTAATTCAGTTTATTGCAGCCATTGGGTGGAGGGGCTACTGACTGCGCTGTGTTGCATATCTAAAGCTTTTACCTTGCATTTCTATTGTTGAGCATGTTGCCTACTGGTGAAGGTTTATTGCATCTTGATACATATTTAGTGGTGCCAGAGTAGTTGTCTTCCACTTTAAATCCAAATTCATTACCTATTTATTATGTGAGTTTTTTAAAGTTGAATAAAGTTTTACAAATATTTAGTGTTTCCATCTTTTACATAGCATGGTCAATGTTTTTGCCATTCAATAGTTTGAGTATGTTTGTCTCAAACAAATCAAAACGATGATCCCCTGCACGGCAATGACGCAAGTAGAAATGTCTCAGAATGGGTATCCACCATTTCCTTTGGATCGTCTGGAAGTGCAGCTACGTCTTGATTCACAATACTCCGTGAGGAAATAATTCTGACAAACAGATCACAGCTTTCCACCTGACAATCAACATAGGCAGACTCTTATATTATTGAATTCTTAATTGAATTATCATTTAACTCAAATCTTCTTACCACTTCTAATATTTGAGCTATATGAATTATACTAATTAGTCAGTGCCTATATATTCCTGAGTCAATGTTTCAGCAATAGCCTTCTCTTAGTGACTTGAGGGACAAATCTGAAAACTGCCCATGACGGTAACTTTATGAGAAATGTCTCAACCCTAAGTTGATAAGGGGGCGACGCTTGTGTAATTCTTGTAACATATTGCTCTTTGTTTTTCTCAGCAATATACTTTTATCTCAATTGATCACTTAAATGTTAGTCATTTCCAATAAATGACTAAGATTAAACAAATGAAGTCCTCCTCTGAGAGACAGTCCATCAAAATATTTTTCACACATTATTTCAAAGAAGTGTGTTGTTTTTGTTTGGATCCATGATTTTCTAGCACAGTCTCTTTTCGAACAAGATACCATCAATCTCCAGTATCATGTCTGAAATATTCCAAATTCCTCCCATTGGACCATTATTCTCAAATGATTTTACCCTGTAGTTTGTGGGTGCAGCTCCACTCTGCTCCCTCACCAACCCTGCCCTGATCTCTCGCCATAGACTTAATATACTACCTAGACAGGACAATGCTTATGCTTCACTGATCATAATATGTCCCACTTAAATAGCACGACATGACGTAATTAGTTTGTGCTGTGAGCCATAGTTTACTATATACAATTCAATGAAATAATGTGAAAAATCAAGGGACGCTGGGCATGATATCGGCCCCTGTCCAGCCCCTTATTATTCAAACACGAAGAAAATTGGTGAGTGTATGTAAAAGACCTTTCCGCACGAGATGGTATTAATAATTTGTCCCCAGAACCAGAACTTTTATGATAAGATACAATCATTGGCCAATAAACACTGAAATAAACACTGCCATTTACCCTCAGCACTTCCATCAGTCCATCACTACTATAAAAATGTAAAGAATACATATAACACAATATCAAAAATATTTTGTTGGATGAGCCAGATCTTATCACCACCATCATCGTTTTTTTTTTCAAAATTGCACACAACCAGTCAGTTCAAATTGGATTGCCAATTTTATTGTTGCTTCACAAGGAAGAATAGATCTGTGCTGTAAATTGAGTATGCAAACTACAGATAGCTGTTGTTCCTGAGTACGTATGAGGAATCTAGAGCATATTATGACAATAACTTAAAATTGTTATACTTCAGTACTGTAGTTAAATCTAATGGCCTTTACTGTGACCAAACTTAATTTTGCCGATGCCGGTAAGGTTGTTTGAGTTTATCAATAAGATATCGGCATCAACAGTGAATGTCAATTGCTTCCTAGACCTATTCACAAACACAGCAGTGTGGAAAAGTAGTTATTACAACAGGACACGTCATCATCTGAGAAAATGGAACTATATGTAATGATGAAACAGCAGAAAAAGGATGGAAGCAGTGATTCTAATAATTTCCAAGACTGAAAAATAAATGCCGGCCAAACGATCACCAGCATTATTGCTTGACTCAGCCGAAAATTGCGTCCTCATATGCATCATGGCTGCTCACAAGCACAAACCTCCGCAGCCTGCAATAATTTTTTGTTGGTATGAGCTAAGGTTTAGTATGAATAATGGCTATTAATATAGAAACCAGTCTGAGCCATAAAATAAGCTTCTGAACCCTTTATTTAGACAGCCAGAGAAGTTTTTGAATTAATGAGCAGCAACAATCCCTTCTGCAATGACTAAAAAATCCCTCTGTAAGGAGACATTGTCAATTATACAGTAATCACTGTTGAGTGTGCTCGTGCTGCACTATCTTGAGAAGTATAGAGATGTCTGCAGGGCTCCACCTAGATCGAAGCTGAAATAGTTTTTATGGGATTTATCAACTATTGAATAAGAATAATGTGAATGTAACGATAAGAAAAATAATAATGATCATTACAGGAATTGTACTTTTCAAATATCACTCTAATTGACATTCACTGTTGACGCCGATATCACGTTGATAAACTCAAAAACTCCAAGAACCTTACCGGCATCGGCAAAAATAAGTTTGGCCACGGTATTTCATTTTCCAGTTTTGGAAATTATTAGAGTCACATGGTTCCATCCTTTTTCCTCTGTAGTTTCATAGTACCATTTGCTCAGATGATGACGTGTTATGGTTTGGTTTGGCTTATTATAACAATCATTGTATTAACAGGCGATAGGATTGGATTTTAAATTCTGTTGTGAGCTGACATGTAGTATGGAAAAAAGCTCTTTAAATGCTTTCCTGTCCTGCACTTTGGTGGGCAATAGATGGTATGTAGGCGAGAGGATACCTTTGCACAGTTGAAAACAACACGACTAAAAAGAGGATGGTCTTCATCGGACGCAATTATGTTTAAAAAGTTTTAGACATCTCAGTAATAACTTTTTTTTTCACGCTGCTGTTTCTGTGTATAGGTCGTAGGTCGGGGAAGCAATAGACATTCACTGTTGACGCCGATATCACATTTATAAACTCGAAGAACCTTACCTGCATCGGCAAAATTAAGTTTGGCCAGGGTAAAGGCCATTAGATTTTGACTACAGTACTGAAGTATAATAATTTTAAGTTATTGTCACATACTCTAGATTCATCATACATACTCAGGAACAACAGCTATCTGTAGTTTGCATACTCATTTAACAGCACAGATCTATTCTTCCTTGTGAAGCGACAATAAAATTAGCAATCCAATTTGAGCACACTGGTTGTGTCCAGTCACAACTACGAATAGTTTTAAGGAAAAAAATGATGATGGTGGTGTTGCTGGTGCTTAGATCTGGCTCATCCAACAAAGTATTTGTGATCTTGTGTTATAGGTGTTCTTTACATTTTTATAGTAGTGAAGGAAGTGCTGAGGGTAAATGGCTGTGTTTATTGGCTAATGATTGTCTCTTATCATAAAAAGTTCCGGCTCTGGAGACAAATTATGAATACCATCTCGTACGGAAAGGTCTTTTGCATACACTCACCAATTTTCTTTGTGTTTGAATAATAAGGGGCTGGACAGCGGCTGATATCATGCCCAGCGTCCCTTGATTTTACACATTATTACATTGATGGATATATAGTAAACTGTGGCTCACAGCACAAACTAATTACGTCATGTCGTGCTATTTAAGTGGGACAGTATTGAATGCTATTGGCCTGTCTAGGTAGTATATTAAGTCTATGTCTCTCGCTCTTTAACTCATGATTAAATCTTAAGCTAAAGGTAATGTAGAATTTTACAAAAATCTAATGAAAAGGGCCTAGCTTTCTTTATTGTGGTTTCTTGGCGGCCTGTGTGCCGCCATGGTCACAGGCTAAGTAAAGCTGCAGTCACTGTACAGTTTAAGATATCAAGTTAAGCGTGTAGACAACAGGAGAAATGGAAGCTGCAACATTCGCAGCATAATCTTTGGTCTGCTCTCAAAGTTTTGCTCAAGATGCACCGATGCTGTGGTGAGGTATAGCATTGCTAATTCATCGGAAGGGTGAACAGCACAGCCTTCCTATCCACCAACTGTCAAATAAAATTTACCGACCTCAGTAAAGTTCTAAGCAGGCCTTAATGGTGGCCACGTAAGTCTGTGGCAGCACTGGTATAATAATAATTGTAACATTGATTATATCAAATTCTCCAAATCCCGATAAAATGGAAATTACAAAATTAGGTAAGCGATTTGAAAAATTTATGATATATTAAGTATTAAGTTACTAAAGGTTATAGGAAAGATAAATAATTTAAGTTGTGTAGAAAGTAAACAGTAGTCTAATAAATCCTATTTGGAAAACAAATTGGATTTTGCACAGATCGCAAAGGAAAGTCTGTAGCTGGATCACAGAACCAAATTCTTGCAACAGTTTGATTTCCAATCTGAACAGTGGTGTTTTCATTAGCCATTCCAAGAGCATAGACAGCTTGTACTCTTACTCTGCGCCAATAATCTAGTCTTATCTTAAGTCTTCTCACAATATCTGTCCTTGAGTCATAAAGGTTTCTCTGCTCCAAAGGGTCATCTGCAGAAGAAATACAAATAAGAATTTATTTAATGGATAGATTAATTGATTATATCATCCATTGCTACTATATAAGCTGTGCTAAAGACCAACCGAGGACAAACGACTGGACAGACAGAGCGAAAACTTAAAATTTTGCAAAATGGATTTTTTAGATTGAAATTGTTGTATATTTTGGAGTTGGCCCTCCTTGATTCACAGGCCCCCCCCCTCTTGATATGCGTGTCTGTAATAGAGCACAGTCCATGTAGACTAGTGTCTAAAACCTTACTTTGAAGTCTGATATGTGGTCCTGATTGGCTAAGCAACTACATACATATTGAGGTGCAAAGGTCATTACCTTCCTTTCATTGCTTTACCTCTGACCAAGTGACAGTGGAGCTCAGAATATTGAAAAACCCTCCCCGTTTACCACCCTACGTGTCTGTACTCACATTTTGCTTTGTATAGTTGTAGATAGTGTGGAAAGAGTGTCATTGTGACACCATGTGGAGTGAAAGACCCTTATTGAACGATTTGAAGACCAACGCTTATCCTGTTTTGAAGGCTGATCATCCCCACGATCTAGAGATCAACAGTTGCGTTTGGAGGCCAATCTTGAAGCCAGTGACTAACAATCACTAAGGATTAATTTGTCACAGCTGGGGTGAATCGGTATTCACCAAAATGTCGGCGTCCTATTCTTCCCCAAAATACTTTTACTCAGAATTATTTTTATTCAAAAATGATGACCTTTTACTGGAATGTTTTGATGTGTTGTACAATAAATACCTGAATCAAATGATGAAGTTGCAGCCCGTTGATTGATTGTGCAGCAATAATTGACATGAGAAAAATTATCCAATTTAAATAAATTCACCTTTCCTCACAAATTTTGAAAAGATCAATACATTTTTTTATAATAAATACTAAACTAATAATTGCTGAATCAAGGTCATCTTTTTCATTTGATTTGGCTGTTAGCTTTGAGAAGAAAATCTACACACAATAGGCTTTACAGCAGCAGAAGTTTTACCCCTAAGGTGGAAGAGACATCTTATGACAGTTTTTCCGTCCTCCTCTCTGATACATGTGTCTCCTTCCAGTGTAGGTAAATCTTGATTCTCAGCTGGCTTCAGTTACCATCACCTCCTGGATAAAAATCTCCTATGATTAGCTTCCAGTCTTTATACCTACAGACAGACAGACATACAGATAGTGACATCTTTGTTGAGTCGATAAAGCATAGTTGATATAAATCAATGTACTAACTTGAATTAATTCTTTAATCTCCATTTATATTTGATTAATACTAGGGGTGTGACCATAAGTCTGTAAAAGGGGAGGGGCTTATCCCAAACAATGAAGTCGTCTCTATCTGAGTTATCATGTTGAACATCTACAGGCGTTTCCATAATTTTACAAACTCCAACAGTAAATATAACATCATTTTAAGTGGTCATGCGCATAGTCGCTCAGGTTTTTAATATATTTCTCCTCTACAGAAATATTGTGTCCGATCCCAACTCTTTGGATGGGTTATATATTTGGTCTATATCAGATTGCTGTCTTCGTGTTTTCTGAGTTTTATTCTAATTCAAAATGTAGTGGATACTGTCATAAAAAATGGAAAGGCATACAAGGGAACTTGTTGGTTGAGCAGTAGGCAAGTGTTTGTACTGATGCAGATGAATTGTCCAAATTCAAAAGAATATTCCAGATTATTAAGTAGTGACTTTAAGATATTTTTGTTTACAATACAAACCTGAATGCAGCATTAGAGTCACTGCAGTTACTCAAATTAGGCCATGATGTTCTGTCAGTTATTCCGATCAGCATTCCTTTCCTCACCCTGTATTTACGGTTACTCCTGTATCTGGATCTTAGATTTCCTCCTTGATCTATGCCATTAAACCCATCATCTATTCAGAATGATACAATAATTAAAAACATTGTAGAGTAGAATCGAATATGTAAACTTTGTCACTATGCTAACCTCTTTTGTCATTTCATTTCAAAATTCTTGAATTGATGTGTGTTTTTTCAGTCACTTCATTTGGTATCTCCAACCCAAAAATCGATTGGTAATTTCAACAGTTACTTTACAAATAAAGTTGATAAAGCTCGAATTTCAGGAGAGGGGGTTTCTTATAAAAAACTAAATTTTTGACTTTAATTCCGACTGGAAGAATGTCAGATAGCCCATTGTCTGATAATTCAAATGGTTCTGAGGATAAAACTCAAAAAATTTACAGAAATACCCCAACTGCATAACAGATTGTTACTGCGAGGAGAGAGGGGACTGAACAGGTCAACAATTGTTAATCGCAACATGATGAACAAACATGAGCATCCATTTGATGCTGGAGCAGCGGACATTCAGACAAACTAACCTTTCCACACTCTACGGTTAGCAGCCATCTTTTTGAAAGTTGGTAACCAGTCAGTTATGTGCATCAGAAAGTCTCTCTTAATGCCTTTAGTATTTGCTGACAGTCTTGTATCCAGGTAGCCTGTAGGGACACGTATACCTCCCTCATAGTGATCAGCCTTCTGACCTCTGAGGGGATAGTTGTTTCCAGCTCCAGGCAGAAAAGGAAGAATGCTTGAGCTTGCAGCGCCGTTCTAGAATCATGGACAAGGTAAAGAATACTCAATAATATGTAGCTAATACTATTTCAAACATAAAGCTTGTTAGTAATTTTGAAATCAAAAGATTGAATGCTTTGAGGTCACATTTGTGAACTGACGTTAAATTTGGAGACAAATCGTAATAATTCAATCCATGTTGGGGTCCAAACTCAAAATGTCAATGTCAAAAAGATAACTTACATCTGACGTGTTGACAATTATGCTGTTATTATATAATCCAGCATCTTTCAGTGATTGGATTGTCGCCCAAACAATATCATCCAATGCAGACACCAATCTTAGAATACAGGAATTAATAACTGAGATTTACGTCAGCACAAGCCGATGTGTTGGCCCTGATTGGCTTGTGGGAGAGAAAAGGCCAATGATAGGTCAGATGGAAATTTCCATAAAAACACCTCTTGATATACAGCGGTGTAAAAGTAATTTAGTTTCACTTTCACTGTCACAATAGGTACTTTCTGTGACATGGCACTGGTTTCTTTCCCATGTGTCAGCCTATTAAATCTGAGCCCATATATTGGCCACATCATTTTTTGTATTCAAGATATTAGTTGAGTTGAGTCTTTTATTCATTTATGGAGTTTTGTAACACAGCAGTAGCTCTATTTAGTATACATATTCATTTCTCAGTTAAAATATCAACCTACCAAGGTATGTTCTCCTCTCTGTTTGATTTGTGTCTGTAAGTGTCATGGACATTGTACATGTTGTCTGTGTCCTACAAATTATGATAAGTGTATGTTATCGTGTAGTATAGCTGGCTGATTGTAGAAACAGATTGAAATATTTTGTCTACGCCACTGGTCTGGTGGGCTCTATGACCAAATAGTGGTCTCAGTGAACTTCTTTTGTTGTGAGTACTTTATTCTCCGGGTCGGAAACAGCCCAGCGTGCCATGATGCAGCCTGCGGAGAGTCTCGAAAGCTTTTGCAATATCTATATAAATTTGTGCAAAGTAATGCATACTGAGCATAACAATTGTGCAGAAACAAGATCTGTAATAGTGTAATTGATGGTTGATATCTGGACAAAAAGGGACATTTTTACAAGGATTTGTTCATAGAATTCTATTGGAACTATTTTTAAGTTGTGGGTACTCAGTTCCAACCCACCAGTTTCGAACGCTGGTGATCTAGATTTCAGGGTGAAATGTAATTTTATTTTTACCGGTGATATTTACTGACTCTTGTGATCTTGACTGGTCTGCATTATGCACAACTTTGATTAGCATATGTTCATATGTCACACTGAGTTGAGTTCATGTTCACATAGTAAATCAGTCAGGGAAAATGAGAAAGCACCTGTATGATGGACAATTCTGTTGGTTAAAAATGTTGGTTAAAATTGCAAGGGTTCGTCACTCGCCACATCGTGGCGGTGAAATAGTGTGTGCCTTAAGGGCGAGGCTGCAATGACTGCGCCAATTTGCTCTCAGTTTTTAGGCAGGTCGGAGCACACCTGGGGGTCCAACAACTCCCAGTAGTCAGTAGACTGCAGTGGGATTCTGCACTCATTGTAGACAGTAACCACCAGAACAGGTGGCCAATCAAATGGCTTCGGAATCATGTGACTCGGTTTTGCAGAGCTACACCTGCGCAGAATGCTGGTGATAAGCTAAGGTAGGTTGTAGATTTTACCTGCAAGGGTGAGTGTGGAGCGGTGGGAGAAACCACCAGAAATAGAGGCCTCTCATTGTGATATTGTTTGTGTTTAACGGTAGTTTCTCTGACATCATTCTTCTCAACAAGCTGTAATGATGAACCAATCAAATAGAACATAGGATTTCAATATTAAAGAATAAATACGAACAGACTTTCCAGTTCAATCATATTACTGAGTTAGGTGCAATAGGCTAGAAGCAGCTATAGCATAAGTTGTTATGGCACGGACAATATTTGATGGCAGGATACTGATCACGTTTTATATTTCATTGATGTATGTTCTGTAAAATTCACCGGGTGTTCCCAGTTGTAGTGGTCATATTTAGAAATTAAAAGGTGTTTTGTTTTGGCATTATATGGGTGGGGAAATAACTCCTATTCTGTGTAATCTAACTAATCTATTCATCAGGGAATTCCAGGTTGAAATTGCATTGTGGGATTTTGTTGACATGGCAATTAATTCACCAAGTAAACTTGTAGAGAAGTCTGCTCTTATCAGACCAGCACAAATTGAAAAAATTCAATTGAATTTTGTCAAACTTTTTATGGGACTAGTATGATATCGTATGGTCTTAAGACCAATGTCCTTGGGCAATTACAAACAACATTTTTTGATGTTTCAATTGCCTCTTATGTCATTTTTCGGCTGGATATCTTTTGCATAACACATGAGCAAAGAGTACAATGAGTGCCTCACTTTTCAGAAAGAAACCCAACTGTCAGAGTCTGAAAAACTTAGATATGCCAGCTTCGCATTCTTTGCTAACATGCTAATGACATGATATGGGGATATGCGGTAGCGCTGTCTCTCACCAACCACCTCATGCAATGCTAAAACATATACAATGTAGAACCCAGGACTATAGTCTTGACTTGTGCCAACTGCATCAAACTCTTGACTTCCCACTAATAACATATCGATAGTGTGTATATTTGGGATATGCAGTAGTGCTGCGGCTGACCTCTTCAACTGGGTACACACTTTTTCCGTACATCAAATTTGTCTAACGCTATCATGTTTTGAGCAGTTTTACGTCTAGGCTGCTTTTTGTCTTGTTCTCATTGAGATGTAGTGCTGTCGCTGACCACCTTTTATAATATGATAGAATATATTGTTAAAATCATGCATATAGTCGTGTTTCCTGCTGACCATATTAATCACTTAACATTTCACTTACCCAACCGAGTGCGAAGAAAATTGCAGGTATGCTGCCGCACTGCCGCTGACATGATTGCGACAACAGGATACACTCTCAATTTTGGATTCAGCACGTTCTTCTACCCTTGATATACCCTTGTTTTAAACTCGTAACATTTCACTTATTATTAGCGATTGTGAGAAAAATTGCGATATGCTGCCGCGCTGCCGATCTTCCGCTGACATGATTGCTACGACTGGGTCCATTTGCCTGCATTCTGAGTGGCTTCCGATCCACTGGTCACGCCGCGGCGTGACCAGTGGATCGGGAGCAACAGGCATGCAGGCAATTGGATCAAACTTGTTCTAGGTTACACCCTTATTTCTTTATAGTCAGCACATTGTTATACCCTTGAAACACCTTTTATTTAAACTCTTAATATTTCACTCATTAAAAGCAAGTTTTAGAAGAAATGAGGATATGCTGCCGCGCTGCCGCTGACATGATTGCTACAACTGGGTACACCCTTAATTTTGGATTCAGCACGTTGTTCCACCCTAGAAACATGCTTTATTGAATTCTTAACATTTCACTTATTATATGCAGTTTTGAGAAATATTGTGGATATGCTGCCACAAGACAGTATCATACTAACCTCATGAAGATCTGACATTATACTTATTGAAATTTTTAAATTTGTCCTGATCTAACACAAGCAGACTTCTGCAAGTTTACTTGGTAAATAAATTGGCAAGTCAACAAAATCCCCACAATGCAGTTTCAACCTGGAATTCCCTGAAGATTAGATTAGTAAGATTACACAGAATAGGAGTTATGTCCCAAAACATATAATGCAAAAACAAAGCACCTTTTAATTTCTAAATATGACCACTATAATAGCTAGGTACACCCGATGAATTTTACAGAAGAAACATCAATGAAGTATAATATGCAATCAGTTTCCTGCCATCAAAAATTGTCCGTGCCATTAATATATAGAGCAGTTACAGCTAGGCTGCATCTGGCCTAAATTGCAATGCACCGCTCTAAAAATATTTGATTTAGCCATCACTTATTTGTCCTGCTGGAAGAGAATTCTTGATTGATTGTCTAAAGCAACAAAATAAGATGGTGATATCACATCAGGATTATTTTGAATGATAATCAGTGATGATGGTATCTTACCGAGTGGTGGGTGCCAATCTGATCAAATGATGGCATCTCATTCACATATCTAGTGTATAGTGTCGGCAGTGGTGGCATTTGGCTCTCTACAATGATAGTCATATAATGTACACTGAATAAATAGAGAATACTTAGTACACAAGAACTTGATCCAACTATCAAACTTGAAGTTGAAAGCAAAGTTGTTGCGATGCTTCATTTTACAGTCTTTGTTTGCAATTCAGACAAAGGAAAGGTGTTTTAGCATAGAGAACCAAAGGAATGAATGAGGTAGGAAGAAAGAGACCACTGCAAGGTCTTATACTTATACACATCAATAGATGACAGCTATATCACAGCTATATCACAGCTATATCACAGCTATATCACAGGTAAAAATTTAAAAAATAGCCCCATAAGTCCATTGTTGATCACAGACTTTCAGCCAAACCTCAACCTGTCCTCAATGCTTCCGACTAGAGCCATTGGCGAGTTATGGTTGCAAAACATACAGGTGTTGAAATTAACCCGGTAGATATAGCTGTCAGATTGTTGAAACTGTCCGAGGATCTTTCTCTGCATGCATGCATTGAGGAAATTTAGCATGAGCAGATTGAAAGCTAGCAACATCCTCCTAGACTTAATCTCTGATAATATTGATTAGTAATTTAGGTCTAAAATTAACATAGCTGTTGTAAGATAAGACACATACCATATGTGAAGTAGTCTGATTGTGCATCGATGATTCCCCTGTACTCGTCAAAACCTCTGTTTGTTGGTAAACATTGGTTGGAACAAAAACCTAGATGCCATCTGCAAATTAAGAACAAGAAATATTGTTCATTTCTTTATATAAGTTTATTTCTCATATACGTCAATGATCTTTTATCCTACACATTACATTCCAAGGCATTTGCCTACGCTGATGATACAGTTTTCGTGTCAAAATCTGACAACCTTGATACAATTAATGATTTATGTGATACTGATCTTCATTTGATAGAAAGTTGGTGTAGGAACAATAGGATGTTATTAAACATAAAAAAATCTCACTATACGCTTGTACAACCCTCTCATAGAGCCACATATCTAGATTTAGATCTAAAAATTGACCATAAAAAACTTTATCAAAATGCCAATACCAAACTCCTTGGTTTTACTTTGAATGACTCATTGACATGGGATGATCATGTAGACCAGATTTGCACCAAAATAAACAAAAGTTTGGCATTATTCCAGAAATGCAGGGCATTCCTAGATAGTAAATCATCTCGTAACTTTTACTTCCAGTATGTCTTTTGTCATATGATATATGGCATCCACATATATGGCAACCTATCACCACAATATATTCTTGAAAGAATATACTTGCTCCAAAAGAGGGCCTAATAGCAAATGTCAACCACATACCGTATCATCTAATACATACAAGAGATTTACATACATCTCTTGGTCTGATTCCTTTTCCTCTCCTTGCTGGTTATTTCACCTGTATTTTTGGTTTTCAAATTTTGCATTTAATAGCACCTGACTTCCTTTTGGAAGGATTTATTCCAGCTAGCTCTAAAACCTTTTTTAGAGACAAGCATCTGTTACATTATCACAGCGATCAATTAAGACACAAAATCACTACAACCTTTAACTCTTTACCAATTCAGCTACGCTCAGCAACCAAACTTACTCATTTTAAACAACAACTATCAAAGCACTTTAAATCCGAATAATTTTTATCAATTGTGTATTTTTTCTTTTTCTCTCCCCTTAAGTTATTTTTTTGTTCTGCCACTGCATGAAAAACATTCCTAAAGTTGATTGTAGATTGACAATAAAAGCATATATATATATATATAATAATAAGGAGAAATTTAGCTTTTTGATCTCATCTAGGGGTTTGAGCAAGGAGGTAAACTGGTTTTTTTATGCCCTGCCAACTGGCACGGCAAGAATACGCTGAGTCGCCAAACAGATGATTTGGTTCACAACACCAGTTGCGAAGCATATTAAGCGCTCATGAGTACCACCACCCTGATATAGGGAGCAAAAATAAATAAATAAAGCCTAACTAATCCAAACAAATTTTAGAGAATTCTTTTACTACTGTTTGTTGTTATTGTTGTTATTATTACTTTACTATAGGAGGCTAAATTAGAATGATTCACTCAGATATGTGGTATAATAATATAATTATTAGGTTCATTACAGTGGTGCTTAAACACTTCCAATTTTATCAAACCTTAGCGATTTTCATAACTCAAATATCATCTACCAAAATAGAGCACTGAAGCTAGTGAGGACGAATGTTATATTAATCAATTGATTTTTTTTCTTCTCACCGGCACAAAATAATGACTCACACAAAATCAAGAATCTTTTTTTGCCGCCTTTGAATCTTAATCTATTTGTGATATTTGTGTATTGCTTGTATTGCTTGTTACTTTCAACTAAACGTGATGAACCCTTCAGCCCTAGCCTCTTACTAGATTGGTCAGTTATTTCTTTTTGTGAGACGTCTAAATATATTATTGGTTTTGAGATTGACCAGAAGCTCAGATTTGAAGCCCACAAGAATGTATATAATTAAAAACTTTCTGTATTTAAGTATCAAGCCACTAGCATGCATGCTTTTTAAAAGTTTTGTTGTTTCACTTATAATGTATTGTCTACCAGTGCTCCATCCTGCCATTTACCAAAAAGATAAGAAAGACATGCGCAAAATATTTAAAGATGCTTCCTCGGTCGGATTAAAACTCGATTATCATGTTGACTTCCTAGTAAATACTCATTTAAAGAATCGTGTAATGCAAATATACACTGATGATGAACATTTAGTCCAGAACTACCTCAAACGATGTTCCTCAGGTCGACTCAGCCACCCTAAATTCCGTACTGCCTGGGGAAAAAACTGCTTTCTGAGACATATGTGCATTTATATCAATAATCCTATTTTTCAACCCTATAAAAGTTAAGTAAAGTAGATCTTTCATATTGATACACATTCTTTGGAGGATATTCCATAGTAATACCTCTCCGTGTTCTGAGGCAACAAATAAGACACTGTCTCATCAGCCCCTTGGGAGCGCTGAATGAGCTAGAGACAAAACGTTGATAACCTTGAGATTCTAAGAATTGAACAATAAATCAAATCCTTATGAAAACAACTACGATATTTATATCACTTAAACCTGTTAGGTGGTTTCAATATGGTGGTTATTACCCTGTGGCTTATGGAAATGAGTAGAGAAATAAGCTGGCAATTCTGGTGTTTGCAAATGCTATTATTTTCACATTAATTCTGATGATTTGCTATCGGGTCACCGACCCTTCTTTACTTGGGCGCTTACAACTAAAGATGATTCACTGAGTTTTAAAAACATTTGCAGAGATGCAATTCACAATGTATATATGTAGAGCCTGATGGATGCATACTCGAAGATTGAAGAAGACCAGCCTTAGAACGAGTGCAGCCATCAGAGTTTGTTAAGTTGCTGTTACGGAGTGCAGGTGAACTGGGTATAGTGATTTGTCAGCTCGATGCCGTCCCGCGCCATTTGATCGATGTGAGGGGTTTTCACAAGGGGATTATGGAATCCTACATCATTCCATCCTATGGAAAGTTAATTCAGTGTGTGGTGGTATGGTTTAGTATTGTGCAGGTGATGAATTGCATCCACTAATAACACTAAGAATATGGGCATGTTTGGGTTTCAGGATAGGGTCCTCACACATTTATAAACAGGCAGCTGTTACATCACAGCCTATTGGGAAAATATCTGCTGAGAAAAGGTGATTTGAGAACAAAAACCCAATTACTATTATTTATTATTTCATGCCCTCATCAAATATACTTATGCGGGAGAGGGAACAAATACATACAAGGGAATTAACCAATCATGATCAAGCTTGCAAAATAAACAGAAACCAAAATTGCACCAAAATATCCAAATTAATTACACTTTGTGTCTCAATCGCTACCACTCAACTGGGTTCTCAAAAATCATCCCTTTCAATCTAGGATCTACTCAATAGCAATTTCTCTAGTTCATCAGCTTGAATATGGAATAGTTGCGATTTTGTTTTTTTATAACACTTGAATACTCCCACATAGTTTTCGAATATACTGGTAGCTAATAAGCTGGATAATAATTACCTAAGTCATCGGCCATAATGAAGACAATATTAGGCTTACTGTATCTCTGCTGCTGCTGGTCTCCATAGAGACTGTGGCCATCCTGTATATCTGTGACCTTCCACATGTATAGTTAGGAACAATACCAAAACTGCAATCTGAATGAGCACCAAAATTTCACACCTGCTTGATAGACGGACAAAGCACTCTCTCTGTTGGTGTATTAAACTGTAAATGTCAGACCCAATAGCATCTTGAGTTGTGTTTTTATCTCAATAGCAGTGACTTAAGCTGCGTTTACATTGTCAACTAATCTGCCTATTTGAACAACACCGACATTCAACACCGATAAATCTTTTAATGTAAACATTGTGTCGTGCAGACTAATCGGAGTTTAATGAAATCGTTGCTCTGTGATCATGTCACAGAATGAAACCACAGGGTCCGAATTCCATTGATACATAGCGAATTAAAACACAGATATTACTAGCTGTAGCTATTGTACAGGGGTAATATTGTCGCAAAATGGTAGCTGATTGGTCAATATAGTTGCTTGATTGATAGATCAGGTTGAGTTATTAGACCGACAAATCTAGTGTAAAAAAAAATTTGCATCTTGATGGGTGTAAAAGTAAGTGGGAGTTTGATATCACTTTTTCCACGCCATCCATGTACAAGATGTATCACACTCTAATAAGCAGGTTACATGGCAAGTGATAAATGACCAAGTTAACTGCTGTGCAATCATCGCATCATCATGTGAAAAGTCTATAGTTTGATTATAGTGCCTCAAAATAATACATCCCGCCATATTGAGATTGTGAAGTGCTGTCTTCACTAACCCTTTCAGCTTCATGCCATTACCACTTTGCTCGTTCATCGTTCTGTTATATCATCGCTGATATGTAGATGATGCACCATTCTATAAAAAGGGAGTTTATACTACCTCACCAGACGTGTGGAACTCCTTTTAATCCTACCTTAACAGTTTATTTTCTACTCCCCCTTTTAAATCCCTCCTGAAAATCCGTCTATTCTATGGGGCCTATACCCTGTATCTGAAGAAACTTCGTTTTGGCTGTAAAGAACTTTTTTACTTTTCTTTTTACTTGTAGCTGTTCCTTTTTATGACAAATACAGAGTTGACCTACTCTTTGTTCAGTTATTGATGTCTTCACGGTGCCATTAAAAACACGTGTCACGACTTTGCTTTCAAAAAGGTTGGTAATAATCCATTATCATATTATTTTAGAGAATAGTTGAGAGATATTTGTTTCAATTAAACCACACCTTGACCCAACAAACCACACCTTGCCCTAACAAACCACACCTTGCCCTAACAAACCACACCTTGACCCAACAAACCACAGATATCATTGAAATTTGAACAAAGAAACCTAAAGGCTTGTACAGTGAATGAGATGGCTCTAACTGTTGAACCACTTCCTGCTCCAGCTGAAATCTGAGAATAATATTCCCACCAAAACAATAATTTGATATGCGAAACTCAGAGCTGAACGGTAACGACTTGTTTATATAAGGGGAGATCTATAAATTTCAACATTATTATTATAATGTTGAAATTTTAATTTTTTCTCGTTTTCTTCAGTCTGATATGGAACGTTGAGCGACAGGTAATGACAGGTATTATAACATCAACATCGTAAATAAACAGATATGTAAACAATGGCCTCAAATATTGATGTTGTATTATCTTGCAAATTTATTGAAATGGTTTCCTTTTTTCTCAACAAGTTCCCTCAAAATATTTATTCACGTATAATAATACATCTCTATGAAATAAACCAGAAACAAACAGACACGCACTGGTGTATTGGTATTGTATTGTGAGGTGTTAAATTGTCTTACAAACGCTCCCTGATTCAATAGATTTGGACAATTAAAATAATCGCTCATAATTTTGTGAAGGAGAAGGTAACTCAGATAATATGTGTGATATCCCTACATTGTGTTATAACAAAGCCATCACAGTTTGTGAGCTGAAGGTGCTTCTGTAGGCACAGCTTTTAATTTGTATATGTTTCCCTCTTGTTTCTCATCACACTGACAAGTAAATGATCCTTCTCGACAGATTGTACTGGTGACCATTAGTCAACAATCCTCTTGCAAATTACTTCTATGATGATGTAAGCTATCATGTTTTCCATTTTAATTTGACAATTTATATATATATATATATATATATAGATATAACATATAAAGATATCAACACAAAATTATTTGATTAAATGTTTTGATAAGCTGATCAACGGAAGAAATTAATACCATTCTGCATCTTCTTCTCCATTTCACAAAAAGGATATCAGCTCTATCACGCTGTGACTTTCTGCGGCTGTAATTAAAACAAGATCCAAACATTGCGGTACAGAGAATGCCAGCTGATTTTATTTTCATTTTATCTTTAACCGATCAATCACCCAGAAACGGACATTTGCAGAGCAGCGGGGCTACTCCAGCCTTCTCTAGGTACATACAATGACCCTCTAACAAGTTTTCATATGGCCTGCCACTTACCAGCTACCATACGTTGCTTTGGACCAGCCGATGTGTAAGTCTAGATAACCATCAGATAGAAGCATAGTAATTAAGTAAATACTGATTAACATTATACCATGAGGTTAGAGCATCTTCAATAGAGCCAATATTGAGAAATTCAGTGTGAAAATTTCTAGACACTACTTTCATTACTAAAGAAGAAAACTTTAATAACTAATTAATAATTGTCCTGTTAATCCTACTAACTAACTAACTAACTAACTAACTAACTAATAATCTCAAATGTAGTTTTATATATAAATGGCATTTTAGAAGCACCAATGGACAAAGGCTCTTCAAATGCACATGTAAGCATGTACTATTGTGTCATGGCCACAGCATACTTTAAATTCTAGGAAATAATACTGCTGAATTTGCTGTATAATCGCTATGGTTCCATGCTTCAAATGGGTGGTCCACCCCCATGTCGAATGATGACTGCTAACAATTTCCATGATGAAAAAACATGTAAAGAGTTATACTGCAGCCGCGGCGATTTGAACCCAGGACTTGCAATGAATCTGAGTGCAAAATATTTCCAATGAGACGAATTTGGTTGCCAATAATCCAAGTATATATATATATATGTGCAACATTATACAATTGTTACAAATCAAAACGATATATGGTTTCCAATGAAGAAAATAAGTAAAAATGCGTTCACAATTTAACCAAAATGCTAATCCCATGTATCGATTGGGCCTTAAACCGACATCACGTCCACATATGGAAACATACTGATTTGAACATCTGGTTATTCTCTCAGAAAAACTTGATCAGTAAATTATCAGTAGGCTGCCTGACATTCTTTATTAGCTATGATAACCAGTATTTAAGCATTAGCACCATAATTTTAGTAAAATGCCCAAACATTTAATGGGCATTTTCTTTTGTGCGGAAAAACGGTAGAGAAGGGAGACAGGTGCCTAATAACAAGGGAGATATAGCAGGACAGGTACGATTATATCTTATAAAATCCGAGAGGTTGTTTATATTTCATTGACATATCTCAATTTTATGTTGGGATTGGAAAATGAGTTAAATTTCAGTAGAATATGTCTGACACAAGCTGATCACCGTAAGTTCATTTTTATGTTGAGGTTTTAAACACGTTAATCTCTTGAGAAGGTGCGAACAAAAATTAAATGTTAGAGTTGGCAGCTCAAATAATCCTCTGTGGTATACTCATAGAGTTAACTCTAAGTTTATACATGCAAGTTAGGCTCTCAGGCTTAGATTACTGAACTAACCCGCATTTTTACCATCGAATTTTTAGTATAGGCTTGATAGTGGCTATCATTTTCTCAGTATCAGGATTAATTGATACATTTTAACATGAGCATGGGAGGGCAGGAAAGAGGACTGAACATGATGCTGTATTTAGATGTATCAGCCCAGCGCTGGAGTATTTAGATGTATCAGCCCAGCGCTGGAGTATCTTCTACATATGTGGAATGAACTAAAGAAAACTTATTATTTGATTTTGAAAATATTGTAATGTTACCTTTCCTGTACTTTAATTTTTGGGTGTACATTGGGAAGTTGTGTCACTCGACATAATGTGAGGATAACTCACAGTCTCAAGAACCCTACCCAAATAAAACCCATCAATCTGTTTTATATATCGTATGTATATTATGGTCATGTCATGGATTGAAGACTCCATGGCAAGTGGTCCCTAGCATCACCATGATGGCAGTTCCTTTAGGACATGGATGATGTCAGTCTCTTCTTGTGTGACTATCTGTGATCAGGATGGCGGTTCTGCTGATGGCTTTGTGAGTTACCAAATTTTAGGTAATGGGTTAAACAATTTTCCACAATGATATGTCTGATCATTAATATGAGTTCGTGTCATAGTGGCAAGAGGCACAGTATAGCTATTTGTGGAGAAATTTTATCAGAATATAGGTTTGTCCCAGTAGTTGAATCTAGCTAAAATTCTGGCCATTATTCATTTACCGGTGCCCTATGGGTTATGAAATAACCCATAACAAAAACGGGGGCATGACAAACAAAAGATACATCAGCAGTGTTTGGACAACTAGAAAAACTAAAATTGACCTGCAGGCTGAGAAAAAAATTCAAATATAAACGAATGATGAGGTCAGCAAGAGAAGCAAAATTAAACTATCACAGGTTGACACCTGGAAAATATAGAGTGATTGAAAAACAGAAGCTAACAATGGTTATGCAATTATTGCATAAAACAGGTTAGCGAAAATCTACAAAATAATAATAAAATAATTAGAATGAATAAATAAAATAGTTGCACAAATCCAGGCCGGCAAAGTCAGCGCTGTAAAAAACTCAAAGGACATCTGTGAAAATCAGTCAGCACTTGGATTTTACATTCAAGAAAGGGCCAGAAGGCCGACTCATTAATCAAAAGGGTACATATTCAAACGGGGACATGAAGACTCTTTGACCGAAATACATTTGACTCTTGTTATCAATTATTTGGTTTTCACTTCCACTAGCAAGTCGGCTATTGATTATCCCCAATGATAGTGTCACTTCCTAATTCCATTATCAAATATTCGGTTGACGCTTCCTTTAGGAAGTTGGCTATTGAACATCTGCTGTTAATAAAAGTTTCACTTCCTTACAATGTATGTAAATACATTACTGACTACTAATTATTCAATTAAAGCTGTAATCCAATATGTCCTGATGGAAGGATAGAACATCATTTTTGACTGTTTCGATGTCTAATCATCGGAAAATCATAGTGTGCCGTATCTTAGTTCTTAGTTTAAGTTATCAATGTGACAATCACCAACAAGTCTGCTATGTCTTAAGAGAGCCTAGTCTGTTGTACTTGGCCTTGTTACACAGCCCCTTTTTTGTGGCCGCATGACAAGACTAAGCTGTGCCGGTTATAGGAGAGTCATCAACGTGTTTAAACAACATCCCCTGAGATGACCCATACATCCATAGAGCATTTATTGCTGTGTGAGTCATCAATAAATCCAGTTTGGGCAGGCAGTACAATCGATTAGGATGAAGCCTCACTTGTCTTCTTTAGAAGAGTAGTACTGCTGACAATGCTGTTAACCTCATGCTTCAATACTGTCCCACCAATTTATTACTATTATTATGAAGACTCTTTGACTGGAATACATTTGACTCTTTTAAGGGAAATCAGAGGTTTTGGAAAACTGTTTCTTCTACTGACCAAAATAGGAAGCTATAGCATGAGAAACATATTTACTAACGATATCCCTCAAAATATCATCCATTGAATAGGTGTCTGAGCATTTTTTATGTCACAAGATGCCAAGCAAATATTTAGGTCAGAATAAGAGCAGTGTAATAAATAAAGCAGTTTTGACGTTGTGCATAACATAGAGTTCAGTCAGCAGCCACCACTGCGGGCGTGTAACCTTGTGTTATACATGGTGATTAAACCTCACACTATAATATAACCTTGACACGCTCTTACTTCCTTTTCCTGTTTGATTGCACATGCTCAAAGAGTAAACTCAATATTCTGGCTGACATTGTGGTATTCTCCATCTATTTCAAGCTTTTTTGTCTTGATACAATACAAGGATTGGATTAAAAAGTAGGTTTTCATTCATTTTGAGCTATTAATCTACCCCAATCAGGAACCTTTAACAAGTTTGCATAAAATAAACCTCTGCAATGTCCTGTTAAAGAAGTGGCCATTTGCATTGGAAACCTCTGTTTCCCTTCAATTCATCAAACCTCAAATCAGAAGCTATTGGATACTGACATGCTCTTGAGATGGTGTTAATCAGTGCAAAGCCCTTTTTAAATTCTGACTGCAACGGTTATTATATGGCGGCAATCCAAACAAACATTGCGATTGTAAAACATGTGACTAGCAGACTAGGCAAAATCTGGACACAATATGAGAGGTATACACCCCATGTAGTTAGTTTTAGCTTGCTTTCCAATTTTTTCCCCAAGTTTCTCCATACTGTCACATGTATTTCCATAGGTCAGTCAGGAGATGTGTACACAGAAGAGGTAAACACCCGAGGGTGCTGGAGGATAGAACAATCAACCTTTGAAAACTCCTCCTGTGGGGATCGGAGCAGCCTATTCTCAGTTAGATATGTGTCATTGTTTGTATAAAATCATGGTAAATCTGATTCAGCAATAATGTGTTTACAGTAAGATGTTCTTCACTCTCTCCACATAAGTTTGAAGTCAGCGCTATTGAGAAGTCACCCAGGGATAAGTTAGATAACTACAGGCAGAGTGTCAGAGTCACTTCTAATATTATATAAATATTATTTTTGATATATATATATATATATATAAATTCAGTAGAAGTAGAAGGAATTTTCTTTTTCACAATTTTGTCAAATCGAGGGTTCATAAAGGCCATGCATCCAAGCACATACTTCATCTCGTTAGCAAATCATACAGACATACACGATCACTTCGTAGCAACTGTGCAATAATTAAACCCTCATTTAGATCAAACCTAGGCAAATCAGCCTTTTTAAATATTTTTCATACATTTGTAACTAAATCAACCAAGCCTCAAGAGTCATTATCATTTAATCCTACCTTATGTTGTTAACTTGTATTTTTGTTTGCCACTCTCTGTTTCTTCTTTTCTTTTTTCATCTTATTCATGCAATTTATGATACCATGCTTTCATTATCCTACACACTATATACCGTAAAACCTCACCTATAAGTCACCGGACTTATAAGTGAATCACCCCCCTCAGAAAAAATAAAAATGCTCCAGTTATAAGACAGCACACAGCTATAAGACACCCCACAGCTATAAGACACCGTGTCTTATAAGTGAATCATATCAGTAGTTGATGTTTGGAAGCTCTCCATCTTTGAATCAAGCGTCTATTAATGTTCAATTCCCTTGCAGTCTTGTCAAGGTTGTTATTCTTTTCAACTGTTCTCAATACTTCCAGTTTCTGCTGAATGGTGTATGAGGTTCTTGGCATGTTTTATTTATTTTGAAAGACTGTGAGAGAGATATGATATGCTGATTGTTGAAAATTTTGAATTTTGTGGCACACATTCACTCACTACAAATGAGTAGTTTTGGGAAAAAGCAGCCCAGTGGGATTTGAACCCACCACTTCATGATTACAAGTCGCACACTTTACCACTGAGCTATTCAGCTTCGGTGATTGTTATAGGTTTTAGTCCAAGCTAAATATAAAAATGCTTCAAATGATAGTCGCGTCTATATGCTACACTCTTACAGCGGCCTTCACTTATAAATCGCGTAGGGATTACGGTAGTATGTAACACCCTACCAGTTATATCTTTTTATTCAAGTCATTTTTTGTATCTATGTTAATGTGTGTGAGGTCAACAAGTCATTTTCAATTTGCTTTAATTATAAACTTTTAGAAAACCGAGATAAATAAATATTATATTTGATAAACTCATATAAATATTTTGATTCCAGAATTGGCATTTGTTTGAATTGGATATCTATGCAGCTGTTGATAACAATCCTGATTGTGCTGACAAATACAGTGAAGGAGTTCTATGATTATCAATAAATACTGCTTCCTTTTATCACCAGTAATCCAAGGGTCTTTGTGCAGTTTAATGCAGTGCTCCCATCAATTTTAAATGTTTCTCTTTATAATGGTTGCTTCCTCAGCTGTCAAATTTACAATATGAGGGTGATGTGTCGCTCTAATATAATGTGTCTATTGTCAAATTTCATCACTATAAATCCATCACACACAACGGCATTTGCATGAGCAGTTGGGTTTAGGAGGTCCAGCCTCCTCCTCAGATTCTATTTCTACAGGCAGTAATGCAGAGTCACCTTTCACTTTACCGGCCTGCTCATTGTCTCTACACCACCAAATACTGCACCTTGAAAAGAGCAACAGAGTCTACTGAGCAACATACTATATCAGTGTGGTGAGCAATATATCAGGCTTTTCCATCCTGGTAACTATTCCTAATCTCATATTTAACATCTATTAATTGTGCATTGTAAGATCTGTTTGGTGTAAAATTTATCAGGGAAATTTCAGTCTGGTCTCTATTCCTAATCACCAATTCAACACATATCCTGGTTTGAATGAGATCTGATGTCATAACTGTTTGTTTATCGATGATAGAAACCTGAAGTATAAATAAAACTTACCTGTGCCAAGAATAGCAAACAGAAGAGTGATCAGAATCCACTTGTTCATTCTAAATAATATATAATAATTGATGAATTAAGTGAAATGCAATTAGGTCGAGGCCAAAATATCATAACAAATACCAAAACATATCACAATCATTTAACAGCCAAAGGATATTGCTAACGGGTTGATTAATTAGTAGAGATGATTGAAAACCTGCTGGTAACTTACATGATAACTGTAGAGTTAAAAATTCCGTCTTACTTTGACTGACTTTTTAGGTGGAACTGTAAAATTTTCCCATATATCTCTGCTGTTATACTCGCTTCCAAACAGGATCTGACTCTCATTTCCAGTTAATTGATTATATTGAGTTGATATAAATATATAAATGCCAATTCATGCTAATGTTGTCATTTCCTCTAGGTTTGCTTTGTTATCAATTATTGGTTTTCACTTCCACTAGCAAGTCGGCTATTGATTATCCCCAATGATAGTGTCACTTCGTGTCACTTGTCGCTTCCTTTAGGAAGTTGGCTATTGAACATCTGCTGTTAATAAAAGTGTCACTTCCTTACAATGTATGTAAATACATTACTGACTACTAATTACTCAATTAAAGCTGTAATCCAGTATGTCCTGATGGAATTGGATAGAACATCATTTTTGACTGTTTCAATGTCTAATCATCGGAAAATCATAGTGTGCCGTATCTCAGTTCTTAGTTTAAGTTATCAATGTGACAATCACCAACAAGTCTGCTATGTCTTAAGAGAGCCTAGTCTGTTGTACTTGGCCTTGTTACACAGCCCCTTTTCTGTGGCCGCATGACAAGACTAAGCTGTGCCGGTTATAGGAGAGTCATCAACGTGTTTAAACAACATCCCCTGAGATGACCCATACATCCATAGAGCATTTATTGCTGTGTGAGTCATCAATAAATCCAGTTTGGGCAGGCAGTACAATCGATTAGGATGAAGCCTCACTTGTCTTCTTTAGAAGAGTAGTACTGCTGACAATGCTGTTAACCTCATGCTTCAATACTGTCCCAACAATTTATTACTATTATTATGAAGACTCTTTGACCGAAATACATTTGACTCTTTTAAGGGAAATCAGAGGTTTTGGAAAACTGTTTCTTCTACTGACCAAAATAGGCAGCTATAGCATGAGAAACATATTTACTAACGATATCCCTCAAAATATCATCCATTGAATAGGTGTCTGAGCATTTTTTATGTCACAAGATGCCAAGCAAATATTTAGGTCAGAATAAGAGCAGTGTAATAAATAAAGCAGTTTTGACGTTGTGCATAACATAGAGTTCAGTCAGCAGCCACCACTGCGGGCGTGTAACCTTGTGTTATACATGGTGATTAAACCTCACACTATAATATAACCTTGACACGCTCTTACTTCCTTTTCCTGTTTGATTGCACATGCTCAAAGCAGTCTGCACATGTGCGAACTGTTGAGGCATACGTTCGTCTCTGCAGCATAGGGCTTGAACTAATTCACCTAGTCTGAGTACCAAAATTGGAAAAACAATGGAAACCCATAATTTGGAAATATTTGGACCTAAATGGAACACTGGTTTTGATATATCATAACCTTGAACCCTAGGAGTTGCCTTTCTTGATGGAAGGCAGCGCCACCACTGCTGTGCTGCAGAGATAGACTATGTCACAAGGCTATCCTGCAAGCAGAATGTGCTCAAAGAGTAAACTCAATATTCTGGCTGACATTGTGGTATTCTCCATCTATTTCAAGCTTTTTTGTCTTGATACAATACAAGGATTGGATTAAAAAGTAGGTTTTCATTCATTTTGAGCTATTAGTTTACCACAATCAGGAACCTTTAACAAGTTTGCATAAAATAAACCTCTGCAATGTCCTGTTAAAGAAGTGGCCATTTGCATTGGAAACCTCTGTTTCCCTTCAATTCATCAAACCTCAAATCAGAAGCTATTGGATACTGACATGCTCTTGAGATGGTGTTAATCAGTGCAAAGCCCTTTTTAAATTCTGACTGCAACAGTTATTATATGGCGGCAATCCAAACAAACATTGCGATTGTAAAACATGTGACTAGCAGAGGAGGCAAAATCTGGACACAATATGAGAGGTATACACCCCATGTAGTTAGTTTTAGCTTGCTTTCCAATTTTTTCCCCAAGTTTCTCCATACTGTCACATGTATTTCCATAGGTCAGTCAGGAGATGTGTACACAGAAGAGGTAAACACCCGAGGGTGCTGGAGGATAGAACAATCAACCTTTGAAAACTCCTCCTGTGGGGATCGGAGCAGCCTATTCTCAGTTAGATATGTGTCATTGTTTGTATAAAATCATGGTAAATCTGATTCAGCAATAATGTGTTTACAGTAAGATGTTCTTCACTCTCTCCACATAAGTTTGAAGTCAGCGCTATTGAGAAGTCACCCAGGGATAAGTTAGATGACTACAGGCAGAGTGTCAGAGTCACTTATAATATTATATAAATATTATTTTTGAAATATATATATATATAAATTCAGTAGAAGTAGAAGGAATTTTCTTTTTCACAATTTTGTCAAATTGAGGGTTCATAAAGGCCATGCATCCAAGCACATACTTCATCTCGTTAGCAAATCATACAGACATACACGATCACTTCGTAGCAACTGTGCAATAATTAAACCCTCATTTAGATCAAACCTAGGCAAATCAGCCTTTTTAAATATTTTTCATACATTTGTAACTAAATCAACCAAGCCTCAAGAGTCATTATCATTTAATCCTACCTTATGTTGTTAACTTGTATTTTTGTTTGCCACTCTCTGTTTCTTCTTTTCTTTTTTCATCTTATTCATGCAATTTATGATACCATGCTTTCATTATCCTACACACTATATACCGTAAAACCTCACCTATAAGTCACCGGACATATAAGTGAATCACCCCCCTCAGAAAAAATAAAAATGCTCCAGTTATAAGACACCACACAGCTATAAGACACCCCACAGCTATAAGACACCGTGTCTTATAAGTGAATCATATCAGTAGTTGATGTTTGGAAGCTCTCCATCTTTGAATCAAGCGTCTATTAATGTTCAATTCCCTTGCAGTCTTGTCAAGGTTGTTATTCTTTTCAACTGTTCTCAATACTTCCAGTTTCTGCTGAATGGTGTATGAGGTTCTTGGCATGTTTTATTTATTTTGAAAGACTGTGAGAGAGATATGATATGCTGATTGTTGAAAATTTTGAATTTTGTGGCACACATTCACTCACTACAAATGAGTAGTTTTGGGAAAAAGCAGCCCAGTGGGATTTGAACCCACCACTTCATGATTACAAGTCGCACACTTTACCACTGAGCTATTCAGCTTCAGTGATTTTAATAGGTTTTAGTCCAAGCTAAATATAAAAATGCTTCAAATGATAGTCGCGTCTATATGCTACTCTCTTACAGCCGCCTTCACTTATAAATCGCGTAGGGATTATGGTAGTATGTAACACCCTACCAGTTATATCTTTTTATTCAAGTCATTTTTTGTATCCATGTTAATGTGTGTGAGGTCAACAAGTCATTTTTAATTTGTTTTAATTATAAAATTTTAGAAAACCTCAATAAATAAATAAATATTATATTTGATAAACTCATATAAATATTTTGATTCCAGAATTGGCATTTGTTTGAATTGGATATCTATGCAGCTGTTGATAACAATCCTGATTGTGCTGACAAATACAGTGAAGGAGTTCTATGATTATCAAAAAATACTGCTTCCTTTTATCACCAGTAATCCAAGGGTCTTTGTGCAGTTTAATGCAGTGCTCCCATCAATTTTAAATGTTTCTCTTTATAATGGTTGCTTCCTCAGCTGTCAAATTTACAATATGAGGGTGATGTGTTGCTCTAATATAATGTGTCTATTGTCAAATTTCATCACTATAAATCCATCACACACAACGGCATTTGCATGAGCAGTTGGGTTTAGGAGGTCCAGCCTCCTCCTCAGATTCTATTTCTACAGGCAGTAATGCAGAGTCACCTTTCACTTTACCGGCCTGCTTCATTGTCTCTACACCACCAAATACTGCACCTTGAAACGAGCAACAGAGTCTACTGAGCAACATACTATATCAGTGTGGTGAGCAATATATCAGGCTTTTCCATCCTGGTAACTATTCCTAATCTCATATTTAACATCTATTAATTGTGCATTGTAAGATCTGTTTGGTGTAAAATTTATCAGGGAAATTTCAGTCTGGTCTCTATTCCTAATCACCAATTCAACACATATCCTGGTTTGAATGAGATCTGATGTCATAACTGTTTGTTTATCGATGATAGAAACATGAAGTATAAATAAAACTTACCTGTGCCAAGAATAGCAAACAGAAGAGTGATCAGAATCCACTTGTTCATTCTAAATAATATATAATAATTGATGAATTAAGTGAAATGCAATTAGGTCGAGGCCAAAATATCATAACAAATACCAAAACATATCACAATCATTTAACAGCCAAAGGATATTGCTAACGGGTTGATTAATTAGTAGAGATGATTGAAAACCTGCTGGTAACTTACATGATAACTGTAGAGTTAAAAATTCCGTCTTACTTTGACTGACTTTTTAGGTGGAACTGTAAAATTTTCCCTTATATCTCTGCTGTTATACTTGCTTCCAAACAGGATCTGACTCTCATTTCCAGTTATTTGATTATATTGAGTTGATATAAATATATAAATGCCAATTTATGCTAATGTTGTCATTTCCTCTAGGTTTGCTTTGTTATCAATTATTTGGTTTTCACTACCACTAGCAAGTCGGCTATTGATTATCCCCAATGATAGTGTCACTTCGTGTCACTTGTCGCTTCCTTTAGGAAGTTGGCTATTGAACATCTGCTGTTAATAAAAGTGTCACTTCCTTACAATGTATGTAAATACATTACTGACTACTAATTACTCAATTAAAGCTGTAATCCAGTATGTCCTGATGGAATTGGATAGAACATCATTTTTGACTGTTTCAATGTCTAATCATCGGAAAATCATAGTGTGCCGTATCTCAGTTCTTAGTTTAAGTTATCAATGTGACAATCACCAACAAGTCTGCTATGCCTTAAGAGAGCCTAGTCTGTTGTACTTGGCCTTGTTACACAGCCCCTTTTTTGTGGCCGCATGACAAGACTAAGCTGTGCCGGTTATAGGAGAGTCATAAACGTGTTTCAACAACATCCCCTGAGATGACCCAGACATCCATAGAGCATTTATTGCTGTGTGAGTCATCAATAAATCCAGTTTGGGCAGGCAGTACAATCGATTAGGATGAAGCCTCACTTGTCTTCTTTAGAAGAGTAGTACTGCTGACAATGCTGTTAACCTCATGCTTCAATACTGTCCCACCAATTTATACTATTATTAGTATTATAGTGATTCTTGGTTTCCTACATCAAACATGATCCACACACAGAAATCGCATGTCTAATGTGAGACAGCCAGTTGTGATTTAATTTGTTTTAGTTTTGCAGCACCAGTGAATTCTACACTCATTCCAAATTGGACAGGTTTTGTGAGTAATATAACTACAGAGTGAGGCTCTGCAACTTCCTAGTCTCATATTGAATCGTATCGATAAGTATCGACATAAGATCAATGAAAGAAAAATTGTGGTAGGAAGATCCAGCGAAGACCCAATCAAATGCTACGTAATCCACAGAGGAAAAAGTAGTGAAATCTCAACACTGATATCCTACAATGAGAAGGCGGACACACTAATGATCTGCGGTGTGATGAATGCCTACATTCCCGAGGTCACCATCAGGACACCATCAGCTAACCTGACACAGATGACCATGTGACTGCTGTGTGACATCACAGGAAGTTCCTGTGACTGACATCTAACATTGGACAACTAAAGATGTGGCTACACCATAGATTTGAAAAACAGTTTTTAACTCTATGGGCTACACACAGAATCGTGATGTTGGGACCGTCACATTACAACGCACAAGTATGTGATTTCTAGGTGATTATTGATACACGTTCAAAAAGACTTACTAAACAAAAACCAATGCAAACAGACGAAGGTTGACGAAAACAAGGAATATGATATAGTAGAAAATCACGTTTTATTTATTTATCGTCTCGATACCCTGTGATAGCATGTGAGAAACCTTAATGTTATTCGGTTTTTTTTTCCAGTATCATTAATATGGGTCTACGGACTGAATACCAAAGTGGCACAGGTGCATTTGAGGTCAGATGCCCTTCCTGACACCACCGTGATCCGCTGGGAATCGAACACGGGTCCTCTCAAGTGAGAGACTTATGCCCTATCCATTTCAATACAGCCGCCATATGATATAATAACATACTATAATTACTCATCGATCTCTCCCTGTTATACCTAAGAGGGAGCTTTGTTGCTAGCTATTATTTTCCTACCCTTTTTACTTAACTTATGTACAAGTGTTCCAACCGAAGCTAGCTAAAATCTTCTGGTAGCTAAAATTAAATTACCTTCAAACTATCAATTTAAACTAGGCGGTGTTTATGCTATAGTACATTTTTTTTCAATCAGCAGGTTAACTCTACAAGACTCTATTGTGTACATTCTGCCTATCATTCATAGCATAACTGGCTATGCCAAAACAAGCTCATTCCCTGTCTAGTCTAGTCTATCAGCTATAGAGGCTACTTGACACCATATTAGGAATAATCAACATATAAATGCATTAAAAGAGCCGTTGCCATAATTTCCTTTCAATACAATAGAAAACAGATGTTGTTGTTACAATATTATTTCAGGTTATTAACAGGCCATACCAGTGCCATCAGAGGGCAACTACCAGATCAGTCAATATACAGATGATACAATCATGTTAGAGCTACCTTACCCTGATGATACCATCCATGTTACCCGCTGCAATAGAATGTCCTACTAATTGGAAGCTGTGCAATAAAGGCCAAATAACTGCCTGCTATAAATAACATTGCAAAAAGGACTTCGCGCTGGAAATTAGCTGGTGCACTTGTTTGTCATTGCCATGATCTAGAAAATGATCAGCGGTCAGCTCTCAGTGGTTAGTGGTCAGCCTCTGTAACTTCGAAAGCTGATTAATATGTTGGAAAAACACGTCTGTTCTTATGATCTCAGGTGTGAACTCAATAGTGCCAGTCCATTATCTAATTTGACTTTTTCTATATCAATATCTCCTTTATAAGTTCTATGTGATGCAGAAATACTCAAGAAGTGAAGATATCAGGGGAAAGGAGTCAAGTTGTTGAGATCCCCTCTATGACACAACAGTTCAATACACATTATGAATATTTTTCCATAGATATAAAATTGACTCATTTAAACATAGATCACTTTGTTACTGCCTTGGAGGAGTAAAAACAATATGAGTAGGAAAAGTTTGGCTTTTGGCTCAGGCTTGAACTAAATTGAATTTACACCTAGCTAACAGTTTTTCTAACTCATTACTTTACACAACCTCCCACCAGTGGCGTATATTAGCACTCACGGCCCACGGTCCGTGAGTGGCTGAATAGCTCAGTGTGTAGAGCGTCTGGCTTATAATCACTGTTAATAAGATTGTTGTGGGTTCGAATCCCTTCGGGGTCAGTTTTTTTTCAAATTAATGCTTTATAACTGGAGCATTTTTACCGTAATCTTCTACTGCTATTGAGTTGTTTTCTGAAAGTACCCAACAGCTCAGTGAGCTATTGAAATACCTCTCTGCTTGCACTATTTTGCTACCGATATGCAAAAATTTCCGTGTGGGAGGGCGCTTAAGCGCCCCTCCCACACCCTCCCCGCCACGCCTACGGCGTGTGGATCGGGCTGCGCCCGATCATTATGCTCATCTCTAAAAAGTCAGTGAGTGAAATTTTTTAGAATATACGCCCCTGCCTCCCACGATGACTTGTGAAAAAACGATTCTAGTCAAATTCAGTCAACCCAAATAAGCAAAGTTAAACTAATCTAGGGGTATGTAAAAATGCTAAAAGTACTAGTAAACATAGATGACTACTTGTTGTATGTGGGAAGGTAATATATGAACATTCCAGAAACACAGACCTGACAATAAAACTAAAATTATAACAATTATAATGGCTACAGTTTCTTAACAACTTATCATCACGACATCAACATAGAAACAAAAAGAGACATGGGACTATAAACAATAAGTTCATGGGTAACTGTGCAGTTTATCTGTTTTGTAGCGTTTTTGTTTAATTTTTTCCCCTTTGAGGCACAAGTTGCTTACATGGTAAGCAGTTGGGTAAAGTTACAAGATATAGACACTAACCACATTCCGAAGAATCGGCGGTGATATAGTTTGTGCCTTAGGGTCAGCCTTAGTTCAATGTTCTACGCTGTTTAATGCTGCAAGCCGCTCATTATAACATTCTAAAAGTGGCAAAATAACCTTGAGGTATAACTTATGTAGTCTTTCAAGAATCTCCTTGTACCCTTTTGACAAGTATGGGAACCAAGTTGACGCTGGGTAGGAGATCACTGACAAAATTCTCGATCTATAAAATGTGACTAGACGAGGAGTACCAAAATTTCCTGAGCCAAATAATGGCATGCACAGCTGGCCTTAACTTACTCATTACTGAGTCAACATGAGCACTGAATCTCATATGATTGTCAAAGCAAACCCCTAAAAGTTTGACTGATGAATTTCGTGAGATGGGCATGTCATTTATCTTGATAGGATCACAACATAAGCTAACTAAAATTTTGTGCCAGCTAAAATTTATTCACCTTCAAACTATCCAATTAAAACTAGGCAATTGTTTCGACCATAGGATATTGAGTACATTTTATTCATTTAGCAGATCAACTCAGCAAGACTCTATTGTGAAAATTCTGCCTGATATCCATAGCATCACTGTCTACCCTAAAACAATAATGCATGCCCTGTCTAGCCTACTGTATCAACTCGAGGCCACTTGATACCCTTATATGAATAATCCACATATAAATGCATTCCAAAAACCGTTGCCATAATTTCTTATAACTTCCTTTAAATAAACGATAGAAAATGTTTGCTATGGTTACAATATTATTATTTCAGGTTATTAACAGGCCATACCAGTGCCATCAAAGGGCAACTACCAGATCAGGCAATATGCAGATTTTATAATCCTGTTAGAGCTACAATGTTATCAAGATGTACCTTCCACAATAGCCACTACAGCAAAATAGCTTACTAATTAGAATCGGTGAGAAAAAGGCCAACAACTGCCTGCCATGATAATTCACAGAGTAAGGATATACAGAGGGGACACTTCAATGACCGTTATAGTGCCTGATCCAGTGGGGGAAATTCATCATCTGGCCACCTGCCAATTTTCAAAAATTATATAAGCTACAATGTAAAATAATCATGTAGATACCAGATACAGATGACCAGCCGTCTATCAATTGTCACATGTAAATCTATATGGTGAAACTCATTTTAAAACCTGGATAACTCATAGCCTATGTATCCTAGCAAAAAATGACATCGATATGGTGTATAGCTTGAACGTTGGAAATTTCAAAAAAATTGGAAATGAGCCTCTGGGATAAAACAGAATGAATTATGACCTATTGTAGGTAGCTATGTCTACATGATTATTTTACATTGTAGCTTATATAATTATTCAAAATTGGCAGGAGGCCAGATGATGAATTTCCCCCACTGGATCAAAAACCCCAGGCACTATAACGATAATTGAAGTGTCCCCACTGTATATCCGTACTGTGTGATATTTTGTTGGGCGTATGGCTTAGGTGGTCAGCCTCTATAATCTCGGAAGCTGATCAACAAGATGGAAAAAAACAGGTAAGTTCTTATGATCTCAGGTATAAACCTGATTGTGCCAGACTCATGATCCAATTTCACTTTGTCTGATTCATTTTCTCTTCGATATGTTCTATGTGATGCAGAAATACTCAAAAACTGCAGAGATAATTTGTGAGGACTGGGAAACCTCAGTTTGCAAGCGGAAGAGAAGATTTGACCTCATTCACACACAGATTCCATATCAATAAGGTATGCTTTATTCATAACATGAGGTCTTGAACCTGAAATGATCAATCGATTAGAAGATCGGCCCTCAGGATTGAGGCCGACAGATTAACATTTCCAGACCTGAGGAAGATTAGGTATGACCCTGCCACTTGCAGCTTTTGTATACTAGGTCACATAGTAGGGATATAACCTTTTGTATACTAGGTCACATAGTAGGGATATAGCCTTTTGTATACTAGGTCACATAGTAGGTATATAGCATTTTGTATACTAGGTCACATAGTAGGGATATAGCCTTTTGTATACTAGGTCACACAGTAGAGATATAGCCTTTTGTATACTAGGTCACATAGTAGGTATATAACCTTTTGTATACTAGGTCACATAGTAGGGATATAGCCTTTTGTATACTAGGTCTCATAGTAGGGATATAGCCTTTTGTATACTAGGTCACATAGTAGGTATACAACCTTTTGTATACTAGGTCACATAGTAGGGATATAGCCTTTTGTATACTAGGTCACACAGTAGGGATATAGCCTTTTGTATACTAGGTCACACAGTAGGGATATAGCCTTTTGTATACTAGGTCACACAGTAGGGATATAGCCTTTTGTATACTAGGTCACATAGTAGGGATATAGCCTTTTGTATACTAGGTCACATAGTAGGGATATAGCCTTTTGTATACTAGGTCACATAGTAGAGATATAGCCTTTTGTATACTAGGTCACACAGTGGGGATATAGCCTTTTGTATACTAGGTCACATAGTAGAGATATAGCCTTTTGTATACTAGGTCACACAGTAGGGATATAGCCTTTTGTATACTAGGTCACATAGTAGAGATATAGCCTTTTGTATACTAGGTCACACAGTGGGGATATAGCCTTTTGTATACTAGGTCACATAGTAGAGATATAGCCTTTTGTATACTAGGTCACACAGTAGGGATATAACCTTTTGTATACTAGGTCACACAGTAGGGATATAGCCTTTTGTATACTAGGTCACACAGTAGGGATATAACCTTTTGTATACTAGGTCACATAGTAGGGATATAGCCTTTTGTATACTAGGTCACATAGTAGGGATATAGCCTTTTGTATACTAGGTCACATAGTAGGGATATAGCCTTTTGTATACTAGGTCACACAGTAGGGATATAACCTTTTGTATACTAGGTCACACAGTAGGGATATAGCCTTTTGTATACTAGGTCACATAGTAGGGATATAGCCTTTTGTATACTAGGTCACACAGTAGGGATATAACCTTTTGTATACTAGGTCACACAGTAGGGATATAGCCTATTGTATACTAGGTCACACAGTAGGGATATAACCTTTTGTATACTTGGTCACATAGTAGGGATATAGCCTTTTGTATACTAGGTCACACAGTAGGGATATAACCTTTTGTATACTAGGTCACACAGTAGGGATATAGCCTTTTGTATACTAGGTCACACAGTAGGGATATAGCCTATTGTATACTAGGTCACACAGTAGGGATATAGCCTTTTGTATACTAGGTCACATAGTAGGGATATAGCCTTTTGTATACTAGGTCACACAGTAGGGATATAACCTTTTGTATACTAGGTCACACAGTAGGGATATAGCCTATTGTATACTAGGTCACACAGTAGGGATATAACCTTTTGTATACTAGGTCACACAGTAGGGATATAACCTTTTGTATACTAGGTCACACAGTAGGGATATAGCCTTTTGTATACTAGGTCACACAGTAGGGATATAACCTTTTGTATACTAGGTCACACAGTAGGGATATAGCCTATTGTATACTAGGTCACACAGTAGGGATATAACCTTTTGTATACTAGGTCACACAGTAGGGATATAACCTTTTGTATACTAGGTCACACAGTAGGGATATAGCCTTTTGTATACTAGGTCACACAGTAGGGATATAACCTTTTGTATACTAGGTCACACAGTAGGGATATAGCCTTTTGTATACTAGGTCACACAGTAGGGATATAGCCTTTTGTATACTAGGTCACACAGTAGGGATATAGCCTATTGTATACTAGGTCACACAGTAGGGATATAGCCTTTTGTATACTAGGTCACACAGTAGGGATATAGCCTTTTGTATACTAGGTCACACAGTAGGGATATAGCCTATTGTATACTAGGTCACACAGTAGGGATATAACCTTTTGTATACTAGGTCACACAGTAGGGATATAGCCTATTGTATACTAGGTCACACAGTAGGGATATAGCCTTTTGTATACTAGGTCACATAGTAGGGATATAGCCTTTTGTATACTAGGTCACACAGTAGGGATATAGCCTATTGTATACTAGGTCACACAGTAGGGATATAGCCTTTTGTATACTAGGTCACACAGTAGGGATATAGCCTTTTGTATACTAGGTCACATAGTAGGGATATAGCCTTTTGTATACTAGGTCACACAGTAGGGATATAACCTTTTGTATACTAGGTCACACAGTAGGGATATAGCCTTTTGTGTACTAGGTCACATAGTAGGGATATAGCCTTTTGTATACTAGGTCACACAGTAGGGATATAACCTTTTGTATACTAGGTCACACAGTAGGGATATAGCCTATTGTATACTAGGTCACACAGTAGGGATATAACCTTTTGTATACTAGGTCACACAGTAGGGATATAGCCTTTTGTATACTAGGTCACACAGTAGGGATATAGCCTATTGTATACTAGGTCACACAGTAGGGATATAGCCTTTTGTATACTAGGTCACACAGTAGGGATATAACCTTTTGTATACTAGGTCACACAGTAGGGATATAGCCTTTTGTATACTAGGTCACACAGTAGGGATATAGCCTTTTGTATACTAGGTCACACAGTAGGGATATAGCCTATTGTATACTAGGTCACACAGTAGGGATATAGCCTTTTGTATACTAGGTCACACAGTAGGGATATAGCCTTTTGTATACTAGGTCACACAGTAGGGATATAGCCTATTGTATACTAGGTCACACAGTAGGGATATAACCTTTTGTATACTAGGTCACACAGTAGGGATATAGCCTATTGTATACTAGGTCACACAGTAGGGATATAACCTTTTGTATACTAGGTCACACAGTAGGGATATAGCCTATTGTATACTAGGTCACACAGTAGGGATATAACCTTTTGTATACTAGGTCACACAGTAGGGATATAGCCTTTTGTATACTAGGTCACACAGTAGGGATATAGCCTTTTGTATACTAGGTCACACAGTAGGGATATAGCCTTTTGTATACTAGGTCACATAGTAGGGATATAGCCTTTTGTATACTAGGTCACACAGTAGGGATATAACCTTTTGTATACTAGGTCACACAGTAGGGATATAGCCTTTTGTATACTAGGTCACACAGTAGGGATATAGCCTTTTGTATACTAGGTCACACAGTAGGGATATAGCCTTTTGTATACTAGGTCACACAGTAGGGATATAACCTTTTGTATACTAGGTCACACAGTAGGGATATAGCCTTTTGTATACTAGGTCACACAGTAGGGATATAGCCTTTTGTATACTAGGTCACACAGTAGGGATATAGCCTTTTGTATACTAGGTCACATAGTAGGGATATAGCCTTTTGTATACTAGGTCACACAGTAGAGATATAGCCTTTTGTATACTAGGTCACACAGTAGGGATATAGCCTTTTGTATACTAGGTCACATAGTAGGGATATAGCCTTTTGTATACTAGGTCACACAGTAGAGATATAGCCTTTTGTATACTAGGTCACACAGTAGGGATATAGCCTTTTGTATACTAGGTCACACAGTAGGGATATAGCCTTTTGTATACTAGGTCACATAGTAGAGATATAGCCTTTTGTATACTAGGTCACACAGTGGGGATATAGCCTTTTGTATACTAGGTCACATAGTAGAGATATAGCCTTTTGTATACTAGGTCACACAGTAGGGATATAGCCTTTTGTATACTAGGTCACATAGTAGAGATATAGCCTTTTGTATACTAGGTCACACAGTGGGGATATAACCTTTTGTATACTAGGTCACACAGTAGGGATATAGCCTTTTGTATACTAGGTCACACAGTGGGGATATAACCTTTTGTATACTAGGTCACACAGTAGGGATATAGCCTTTTGTATACTAGGTCACACAGTAGGGATATAGCCTTTTGTATACTAGGTCACATAGTAGGGATATAACCTTTTGTATACTTGGTCACATAGTAGAGATATAGCCTTTTGTATACTAGGTCACATAGTAGGGATATAGCCTTTTGTATACTAGGTCACATAGTAGGGATATAACCTTTTGTATACTTGGTCACATAGTAGGGATATAGCCTTTTGTATACTAGGTCACACAGTAGGGACATAGCCTTTTGTATACTAGGTCACACAGTAGGGATATAGCCTTTTGTATACTAGGTCACACAGTAGGGATATAGCCTTTTGTATACTAGGTCACACAGTAGGGATATAGCCTTTTGTATACTAGGTCACACAGTAGGGATATAGCCTTTTGTATACTAGGTCACACAGTAGGGATATAGCCTTTTGTATACTAGGTCACACAGTAAGGATATAACCTTTTGTATACTAGGTCACACAGTAGGGATATAGCCTTTTGTATACTAGGTCACACAGTAGGGATATAGCCTTTTGTATACTAGGTCACACGGTAGGGATATAGCCTTTTGTATACTAGGTCACACAGTAGGGATATAGCCTTTTGTATACTAGGTCACATAGTAGGGATATAGCCTTTTGTATACTAGGTCACATAGTAGAGATATAGCCTTTTGTATACTAGGTCACATAGTAGGGATATAGCCTTTTGTATACTAGGTCACATAGTAGAGATATAGCCTTTTGTATACTAGGTCACATAGTAGGGATATAACCTTTTGTATACTAGGTCACATAGTAGGGATATAGCCTTTTGTATACTAGGTCACATAGTAGAGATATAGCCTTTTGTATACTAGGTCACACAGTAGGGATATAGCCTTTTGTATACTAGGTCACACAGTAGAGATATAGCCTTTTGTATACTAGGTCACATAGTAGGGATATAGCCTTTTATATACTAGGTCACATAGTAGGGATATAGCCTTTTGTATACTAGGTCACATAGTAGAGATATAGCCTTTTGTATACTAGGTCACACAATTGGGATATAGCCTTTTGTATACTAGGCCACACAGTAGGGATATAGCCTTTTGTATACTAGGTCACACAGTAGGGATATAACCTTTTGTATACTAGGTCACACAGTAGGGATATAGCCTTTTGTATACTAGGTCACACAGTAGGGATATAGCCTTTTGTATACTAGGTCACACAGTAGGGATATAGCCTTTTGTATACTAGGTCACACAGTAGGGATATAGCCTTTTGTATACTAGGTCACACAGTAGGGATATAGCCTTTTGTATACTAGGTCACACAGTAGAGATATAGCCTTTTGTATACTAGGTCACATAGTAGGGATATAACCTTTTGTATACTAGGTCACATAGTAGGGATATAGCCTTTTGTATACTAGGTCACACAGTAGGGATATAACCTTTTGTATACTAGGTCACACAGTAGGGATATAACCTTTTGTATACTAGGTCACACAGTAGGGATATAGCCTTTTGTATACTAGGTCACATAGTAGGGATATAGCCTTTTGTATACTAGGTCACACAGTAGGGATATAGCCTTTTGTATACTAGGTCACACAGTAGGGATATAGCCTTTTGTATACTAGGTCACACAGTAGGGATATAACCTTTTGTATACTAGGTCACACAGTAGGGATATAACCTTTTGTATACTAGGTCACACAGTAGGGATATAGCCTTTTGTATACTAGGTCACACAGTAGAGATATAGCCTTTTGTATACTAGGTCACATAGTAGGGATATAACCTTTTGTATACTAGGTCACACAGTAGGGATATAGCCTTTTGTATACTAGGTCACATAGTAGGGATATAACCTTTTGTATACTAGGTCACACAGTAGGGATATAGCCTTTTGTATACTAGGTCACACAGTAGAGATATAGCCTTTTGTATACTAGGTCACACAGTAGGGATATAACCTTTTGTATACTAGGTCACACGGTAGGGATATAGCCTTTTGTATACTAGGTCACACAGTAGGGATATAACCTTTTGTATACTAGGTCACACAGTAGGGATATAGCCTTTTGTATACTAGGTCACATAGTAGGGATATAACCTTTTGTATACTAGGTCACACAGTAGAGATATAGCCTTTTGTATACTAGGTCACATAGTAGGGATATAACCTTTTGTATACTAGGTCACATAGTAGGGATATAGCCTTTTGTATACTAGGTCACACAGTAGGGATATAACCTTTTGTATACTAGGTCACACAGTAGGGATATAGCCTTTTGTATACTAGGTCACATAGTAGGGATATAACCTTTTGTATACTAGGTCACACAGTAGGGATATAGCCTTTTGTATACTAGGTCACACAGTAGGGATATAACCTTTTGTATACTTGGTCACATAGTAGGGATATAGCCTTTTGTATACTAGGTCACACAGTAGGGATATAGCCTTTTGTATACTAGGTCACACAGTAGGGATATAGCCTTTTGTATACTAGGTCACACAGTAGGGATATAACCTTTTGTATACTAGGTCACACAGTAGGGATATAACCTTTTGTATACTAGGTCACACAGTAGGGATATAACCTTTTGTATACTAGATCACATAGTAGGGATATAACCTTTTGTATACTAGGTCACACAGTAGGGATATAGCCTTTTGTATACTAGGTCACACAGTAGGGATATAGCCTTTTGTATACTAGGTCACATAGTAGGGATATAGCCTTTTGTATACTAGGTCACACAGTAGGGATATAGCCTTTTGTATACTAGGTCACACAGTAGGGATTTAGCCTTTTGTATACTAGGTCACACAGTAGGGATATAGCCTTTTGTATACTAGGTCACACAGTAGGGATATAACCTTTTGTATACTAGGTCACACAGTAGGGATATAACCTTTTGTATACTAGGTCACATAGTAGAGATATAGCCTTTTGTATACTAGGTCACATAGTAGGGATATAACCTTTTGTATACTAGGTCACACAGTAGGGATATAACCTTTTGTATACTAGGTCACACAGTAGGGATATAGCCTTTTGTATACTAGGTCACATAGTAGGGATATAGCCTTTTGTATACTAGGTCACATAGTAGGGATATAACCTTTTGTATACTAGGTCACACAGTAGGGATATAACCTTTTGTATACTAGGTCACACAGTAGAGATATAGCCTTTTGTATACTAGGTCACATAGTAGGGATATAGCCTTTTGTATACTAGGTCACACAGTAGGGATATAGCCTTTTGTATACTAGGTCACACAGTAGGGATATAACCTTTTGTATACTAGGTCACACAGTAGGGATATAACCTTTTGTATACTAGGTCACACAGTAGGGATATAACCTTTTGTATACTAGGTCACACAGTAGGGATATAGCCTTTACTCTTACGCAATATATGTGAATATTTACTACAGCTCTACTCTTATCTTGCTGCCAGGGGCCAACAGGGGAGACAACTTAAGGACGCAGGAGACAATTATAAGTGCAGTCCAATATGATCAGATTTGATATTTTGTCTGTTTCTGAACATAAATTTTTGTCTGAGATAATCTAGTATTCTGCTGGTTTTGAAAATATCAACAAACCCTAGATGAAAAATAATTTAGCTCAAATTTATTTTTGTTAGTTTCGGGATGATTTGATGACGGTCATCACGAAGCTTGTTGAGGTTGGGTATGCAAATAAAAATAGGCGAGTAAGTTTTTAACCATGTCTATCATGTACAATTATTCAAAATTTGCATGCTGTGAACACTTTAATTGTCTGGAGTAGCGTCTGGAGTATTAACAAAAGATATGAATGACAAACTGAACATTCTCATAACCCTCTACAAAATTGTGAATGAGAAAAGTAATGAGGGATGCAAAATTTGCAAATGTTCAGTGCCCATATTAAGTGTAATATTATCAAACTGCATTGAATCCTATAGAAGTGTTGTTGGTATAAGTTATAGGTCACTGATATAACCTTGAGACCAGCCTGTAGGTCACACATAGATAAAGCTCTCTGACGTTTCTGACTGTGTTTGTATTGTAATATTATCTCTCTTTGAGCTGGTGTCAGTGAGAGTCCACATTTAATCATCTGTAACTGACCCTCCTTGCGGTGTAGATAACAAGTGTAAACAATAACCCGATGCAGTCTTTCTCACACTCACTTTAAATCATTGTTTCATCCGCCCAACGCTATATTCATTGATAGAAAGCATCATTTGTTGTCGAGCTTGGATCAGCTAGACAAGGTGTGTGGTGCATTAAAATTTGATTATTTGATTCAAAACATATAAAATTATCATTTCACATAAAGTTGAGGTCTGTTTGCATAATGCTCTCATATTAAATATTTTATTTTTATTATATCTATATTACTCATCAATTTTCTTGCTATTGGTTAGATATAATTCTTACCATTGTGCTTTTAGTCATCACATTGCAAGCAAGATAGTGATCAGTGAAACCATTCACTGATTTTGATCATCAATATAACGGTAGTTTAGTGGTATAGTAGTTTAAGCAATCTCTATCCCTTTAATGGACTAAGCCCCTGGATTATCTCAAACTTCTGGTGCCTGTGTCTTCATACATCTTTTAACCTTTATATGCCCAAGTAACATCTCCAGTGCCAGACAAATGCAGCCGGGTGTTAATTGCAACCCCACTAAAATAATTAAATTGTTCCTTTTCGTTTTCATTAAATGTATACTGATGTACTTTTGAAAATGTTTTCCTTGCTTTATCCCAATTTTAAGCATCCTTACATGATTTGTTTGACTTGGAAAGTTTCGAAATCTCTATGAGACAATCTTTTTTTGTTATAGATGAGGGTTGTTATGATACTACTGCTGCTCCTTGTGAGTTACATGACTGAAGCTGCACTCTACGATCAGAGAGAGTACCAAGAACTACAGAGATACCGACTTCGTACTAAAATAATCCATGAGCGGCTTCTGGGTATGTGTCCTAACATTCTAGTATTAATATTCTATTAGCATATAACATGGTACGATATGAATCATGCATTTAATCCGAGGGGCAGATAGAAGTCCGGCGACAGACGACCGTTAATAATCATTCCCATCAAAAACTCACACAGGAGGATATTGAAAAATAAGTCTGGATAATCCCTCTCTTCAAAACAATGGTCTGTTAGATTTACTTTCAAAAATGTAAATGAGGCAAATTCAATTAAGTTTTTTTCCAGGGTGCATGCCTCAAGTTTTCATATGCCCTTCGCCAGTTACAGTTATCATAACAGTTAGTGTTGAATTTGGATGAAACTAGCTGTGTCAAACATTTTGAGTTATGACGTATAAAGGTCACATGCCAAAGTGGGTTTGGAGGGGTCAATATCATATTTTCAGTCAGCCTGATGATATTTGCCAGGACAGAGGGCAGTAAAGCTGTTTGTTACATAGTAAAGTATATTGTGTCAGATGTTTAACAATGGTAATATGATTTGACAGAGAATTGAAATAGAACAAATAGTATTATTTTGTGTAATTTATATTTCTTAAGGACATGACCCAATTTGACAACCAATACATCAATCAATGAAACTTTTAAAAATAATGAATAGTGTTACTGTATTTCGTAGCTGAAAAATGTTCCTTTTATCATCATGAATTAAGTTCATCTGAATTTTGTATATGATTTTCTTCCATGAAGGATAGTTGCGTTTGTATTTACAGATGAGAAATGTGTGGATTCTTCTTTGCCACAAAAGCGACAACTAGAAAGTAAAACTGTCACAAAAATGTTGGAGGTCGAGAAAAAGTTGTACGATCAGCTCTTAGATGTCCTGATCAGCTGTGAAAAGGCAAAACTGACAACAGCAAGACCTGCAACGACTGCAGTGACAGGTGAGCCAAGTTTTAACTGTGAATGTATCCAATTGGGATGACAACTTATCATAATTATGACTCTCCCTGGTACTATAATCAGATCCTTTACATCCTGAACACTATTCCGTAACCAGGTACATTCATTGGATGTAAGAAGGCCCTAAAAAACATTTGTTAGTAAAATTTTCTATCTTCTTATTATGTTTAGTGTGAACGAGACATTATTTTTGTTTTTAGTGACATGTCTGGACAGTTATGTACTAAACCCAGTGAGTAACACTTGTATTCGTCTGGTGCAGAAGAATTCCACATATGCAGAAGCTAAAGCTGACTGTGAGACAGCAGGAGAACATCTCGCTGTCTTCCCCACTCTGGAATCAGTACAATGGCTTAATGTGTTCATGAATGATCCTGATTCGCCAACAGGTAAGTCATTCATCCTAATTTCTCTCATCCTAAGACAACTTTAACTGTGTGAGCTTCGAATTATGAAATATCCGAACAAAAGCGAGGTTTTATCTAACAATGTGGACATAAACTTAACAATATTTCCAAAGCGTTGATTTTAATCACATTTTATGCTGAAGGTTGGTACAGACACTTTATTTGGATTGGACTTCACCTGGATCTGAAACAAGGATGGAGATGGGACGGCAGGATTACTGACTCTCTGTCCTCCACAGACCCTGTCTGGGCACAGTATCAGCCATCTCAGAAAGTCGGTACTCCTGGACCCTGGGAGGAGGCCTGTGGCGTCATACGGAGTGAGCTAACTGGTGTGGCAGATTGGAACTCCTGTGGAAGTAGAGAGAAGTTGTCCTTTGTTTGTGAAATGAGCGCGCTGACAAACGGCACTGTCCAATCAACAACAGCGTCACCTGTTACTACTACTCAGTCGCTAACACCAACAATGAACATCACATCATCAAACACCACATCATCAAATACCACGGGTGAGCATAATTGATATCACAGACATAAGTGTGTAGAGCCCAGCATTTATTTAATGCTATTCTTAATACTAATTTCTACCATTGATTGGCAGACTTATAATACTACTTTCTACCATTAATTGGCAGACTTATTATATAAGTTTTTTGCAGTAGAGAGCAAAGTTAATTTCCTCTAAGGTTTGAAATGTTTGGCTACTTAAGTCATTGTCAGTAAAAAGGGACCATTATGGAAAGAACATCAAAGTATTACACCAGGCAATTTCAGGAACAAAATTCATTTTGCTTTTAGTTTCTACATGTTCGGGAGATTATATACTTAACCCAGTGAGTAACACTTGTATTCGGCTGGTGCAGAAGAATTCCACGTATGCTGAAGCTAAAGCTGACTGTGAGACAGCAGGAGAACATCTCGCTGTCTTCCCCACTCTGGAATCAGTACAATGGCTTAATGTGTTCATGAATGATCCTGATTCGCCAACAGGTAAGTCATTCATCCTAATTTCTCTCATCCTAAGACAACTTTAACTGTGTGAGCTTCGAATTATGAAATATCCGAACAAAAGCGAGGTTTTATCTAACAATGTGGACATAAACTTAACAATATTTCCAAAGCGTTGATTTTAATCACATTTTATGCTGAAGGTTGGTACAGACACTTTATTTGGATTGGACTTCACCTGGATCTGAAACAAGGATGGAGATGGGACGGCAGGATTACTGACTCTCTGTCCTCCACAGACCCTGTCTGGGCACAGTATCAGCCATCTCAGAAAGTCGGTACTCCTGGACCCTGGGAGGAGGCCTGTGGCGTCATACGGAGTGAGCTAACTGGTGTGGCAGATTGGAACTCCTGTGGAAGTAGAGAGAAGTTGTCCTTTGTTTGTGAAATGAGCGCACTGACAAACGGCACTGTCCAATCAACAACAGCGTCACCTGTTACTACTACTCAGTCGCTAACACCAACAATGAACATCACATCATCAAACACCACATCATCGAATACCACGGGTGAGCATAATTGATATCACAGACATAAGTGTGTAGAGCCTAGCATTTATTTAATGCTATTCTTAATACTAATTTCTACCATTGATTGGCAGACTTATAATACTACTTTCTACCATTAATTGGCAGACTTATTATATAAGTTTTTTGCAGTAGAGAGCAAAGTTAATTTCCTCTAAGGTTTGAAATGTTTGGCTACTTAAGTCATTGTCAGTAAAAAGGGACCATTATGGAAAGAACATCAAAGTATTACACCAGGCAATTTCAGGAACAAACACCATTTTGCTTTTAGTTTCTACATGTTCGGGAGATTATATACTTAACCCAGTGAGTAACACTTGTATTCGGCTGGTGCAGAAGAATTCCACATATGCTGAAGCTAAAGCTGACTGTGAGACAGCAGGAGAACATCTCGCTGTCTTCCCCACTCTGAAATCAGTACAATGGCTACTTAAGTTCATGAATGATCGTGATTCTCCATCAGGTAGGTCAAAATGAAATACTTAATTAAACCTAAAAGCTACTCAGGCATGTGTTCTTTGTCAAAATGTATTCTTCCTCAGATATGGCAACATTCTATCTATCAATGTGGTGACAATACCATCAATAACGTTTGCAGCATGGATTTCTTATCATTCTTTATTTTGCAGAATGGTATGGACGCAATGTTTGGCTTGGGCTCAGTTTAGATTTGAAACAAGGATGGAGATGGGACGGGAGAATAACTAGTGCGGTGTCAACAACAGATCCAATCTGGGCACAGTATCAGCCGACTCAGAAGCCCGGGACTCCAGGCCCTAACGAGGAGGCCTGCGGCATCATCAGGAGTGATTGCGGCGGTATCAGAGATAATAATACCTGTACTAAGGAACGCTTCTCCTTCATTTGTGAAAAGATATAAACTGACACCATATACCAACCTTGTAAACATACTAGTGTGGTGTTTCTACTGGATCTCTTCAATATAGTTTTTTCTGACCGTGATCTAGAATTAAATAAAACATCCTTTGTTACGTCCATTAGCCTATGATCTTTATTTTGTATGTTACTTTAACTGTATGAATCAGTGCTACGCATGAGGGAGACCTGTCTGTGCTGCTCATGTTAACTCTGATGTGGCTGCTTCAGTTTCACCTTGCTGTATGTGTCAGCAGCAGTGGCAGTAGGGAATTTTTGATAAAGAGAACAAATTGTGACATAAGGCCCTTGAGAGTTGGATATATTTGTTATTTATTTGCCGTGACAACCCGAGGAATAAATCTATAAAAAGGGGTGAACATATCAGTGGTACTAATTCAACTCTTATGCTAAGATATCCACTACAGTTGCTCCTTTGGGTATCCAGTGTACAAGGATGATGTGCTATATCAAATATCCATGTACTTCATGAAAGCAGCATATTTTAGAGAAATTCTGTAATTACCTTATGTGGTCAGAGCAGAGTACGACTTTTTGTTTATTCCAAACAATAATAAGACTTCACACAACTACTCATTGCTCTGTGTGGTGACAGGGCCTAAGGTTTCACCTCTAGATCTTATTCTTCTACACCCAATAAACCCTGAACTTTCACACTATGCTGTTCACTCTGATGAAACTCAAGTCCATTTCTAGTCTTGATACCCTGTGATACTGTGTGAAAAACCTTGATATTGCTCGCTTTTTTTTGTATCTGGTATCATTACGGGTCTACAGAGTGGATTCTGATGGGGCACAGGAGCATTTGAGGTCGGATGCCCTTCCTGACACCACCGTGATTCGCCAGGAATCAAACACGGGACATCTAAATTGAAAGACCCATGCCCTATCCGTTGTTTCATGGCAGCTCCCTATGTTCACTCTGATAGTTTTCACTAAAAGAAAATGAAAGATTATGTCTATCAATTGTCTTCTGCTGTAATAAGAGGAGCCAACTCCCCTGTATACATTATTATGTTTGACTAGTCTGATGTATAGCTCGCTGAAAATCAACATGGATCATTTATCCTATATATAAGAGAGCTTACTAGTAGTTGGGATGTTTCCATATATGTATAGGAAAACATCTATGTTGTTAGGATGTATACATCTATGTATAAGATCCCTGATACCATCAGTTATGAGAGGTTACTAGACTGGACACTTCTCTGTGAACACTCATCAGATTTATTTTTATTGATTCCTCATGACTTGAATTCTCAGATTGCATACAGGCTACATGTAACAACCCCAACACGTACGCTGTGTTTAACCCTAACACGTATGCTGTGTTTAACCCTAACATGTACGCTGTTTTGCATAGGGATGTGATGGCAGAGTGGACTGTGCTGTGGGATGAGAGAACACAATTCCTAGTTGTGAATAGCCGGCATGCTAATTAGCTAATCAATTCATTCTTTTTTGGGGATGGTAAGATGGGGTGATCAGTTCGCGTGCTGGCTATTCACTGCAATGCGATTGGTAGCTCAGGAGTTGGTGGTTATATTTGTAATATTGTGTAATATTTTTGTATTCAACTCTCAGAACAGGAATCACAAGGAGGGTTTTATGGAATTTCACCCTTAAAAAACAGGGGGAGGGGGGCAAATTTTCCAAAATCAACCTTTCAGCACATATTATTAGTTTGTGGTAAAAGTGTGAATATTTAGAGCTAATGCTTTGGACACCTCATCATGATAACATTGGCTTTTCATAGAAATAACTGATGACGTACCTCGGTGAATGATGTGCTGCAAACAACGCAACGTTGTGAAACTTCATTAAATTTTCATGTCATTCATCTACAAAGTTTTTCTGCAACTATCTTAAACTGAATCAGCAGAAAGCTCCCTATATGCCTAGAGAATAATGATTGTATTCAAAGGTTGATTTTGGAAAAAGTTGTCTCCCCTGTTTCCTAAGGGTGAAATTCCACAAAACCGCCCTTTTGATTCCTGTTCTGTGAGTGAAATACAAAAATATAACACTTCTACTCAATAATGTTTGAAACTCAGCTTTCACAATTTTCACATGGATTTTTACCTCGGGATCCCTGACTATTATAGTGAAATTGATGATGACCCACCTTAGCGGGTTGACGATGGACCTTAATACACTCAATGTGTACTCAAAGTACAGATTAAGTTTTCCTTTTCCAGATTGACCTGAACTGGTGAGTGATGGTTCTCTGTATGACAACACCCTTGCTAACATATGATCTGAGGAAACGGCATATCGAAAACATCAAAATGTGATCGATATTACGAGCAACCAAAATTAGCAGAATTCAATGATAAATGTGTCTAGCTCAATTTGTAGCTGACTCTAGAGTTTACTCTTCCACCAAGGCAAAAAACTCAAAAAGTATATTTTAACATGAGCTACAAAAGTTACAGGGCTTAATGATGAAGAGACACAAAGTGACCCTGATGGACTAGAAAAGTATTATTTTAGTTTTCTGTTTCTCCCGCTCTGTATTCTGACTGTATTTTGTACACACATTGATAATGAGTAATACCCATAGCCATACTGTTCAGCAAGCTGTCAGATACATTACAGTAACTCACAGATTGACCAGGCACTATACGTACTCAATCAAATATTCTAATAAAAAACCCATCCAGAGCTTTCTAACAGACAGAGCAGCCTCAGTGGTGATAAGAAATACTATGGAATCTCTTTGTTGATGACATGCCAGCAGAGTCAGCTAGTGTAATGAAGTATACAGATGACAGCACAGCATACTGTGATAGAACAGCCAGCAATATCACACCACTTTCCATATCGCAAGTCTACACTAAGAATTCTCTTCCCTTTAAAAATGTGATATGGTTTCCTGTTTTGAATTCACTCAAACAAAGCTGCATTAAACATATAACAATGGTAGTGCTGTTTGCCTTCTTCCTGGGATCCAAAATGATCGCCGCTGACCTAAGTCACGGCTGGAATTAAACTCAAGACCTGGACTGGTAGAAAAACTGCAAGTTTGGATACTTGTTGAGAGAAAATTTAGAACAGGAAGCTCTACGGAAACACTGTCCATAGCCTTACAATTTGTCAATACAATTCCGACCTATATCAACATTGATCGATGTTATTTTGACCGTATATGGAGTCAAAACTTAGTACCAATTTTAATTTTGTATACCATGTCTGCTAAGCAAGAATAATGGAATTTATTTTGAGAGTTGAAAACATTAGATGCTAATTCAACATGTCACCGGTATGGTATTTTGTAAAAGATATCAGCCCCAACTCCATTGTGTGTACGAACCAAATTCATAACTCAACGCTTTGTTAATTTTGCCAGAGTTAAATGAAGCCTTTTTCTTGGGAAAATTTGTGCTATTCACGCAGTAAAAGCTGGCTGTATTGTTTTTAGTTATCAACAATGTTTAATATATAATGTAGATTTTATTTTGATTATCACATAATGGACTCAAATTTGGGCTGTCTGACGTTTTGTGGATTCTTGCCAGTAGTTAATTGTTGTATCTGTAATTATAGGAATTGATTATATACTTTAAGCCATTGCCTGTGATACTTACTGTGCATAATCACAAATTAGGCCCAACTGCAAGTTAGGTTTACAGGGATGCCAGCAAATGCCAACACCACTGAGAAAAAATTATAATCACTCAGCCAAGGATGAGCATGAATTTTGGCAATAGTATTTTATGAAAATCAAATAAGTTAGGGCAACTTTTTCACCGGTTGTGAATGGGATTGATTTCATCAAACTGCTGCAGCTAGGAAACTCAGACCATGCATGTGTCTATCTTCTTCCAACATATAAACACAGGGCATTTGTCAGTCAGCCTGTTACAGTCACTAAGCAGATATGGAATGAAGACAACATGAATAAGCTACTAAGCTGTCTAGATGATACCAACTGGGATGAACTGCTTCCTGCTCCTGATGCAAATGAAGCCGCTGACACATTTGTAGACTACCTGAACTTCTCAATGGAAACATGTATACCAACCAAGCGATTTGTCATACCAGCCAACAACAAAACGTGTATGACTCCTAGAATCAGCCGGCTGATTGGTGAGAGAACCCAGGCTTACCAAAGTAACTCAGCTGAACACCGCATATTAAAAGGGCGAGTCCAGAAAGCCATAAGAGAGGCAAAGCATAATCATGCCTCAGACATTGAGACTAGAATGCAATGTAATAGTAGACTAGCATTGAGTCAGTTGAAGTCAATCTTGAAATTAAAAGATAATGCAAAAGGGTGCTCTCTTGATTCTGATGTATTGAATGCTTTTTTCAATCGTTTTGATAAACAGAGTGAGTGTCCAGACTTACCATCTTTTGAACCTATTTTTGATGATTTTTCTTTTGAGGAAGTTTTTGCAACTCTATGTAATGTACAAACGTGTAAGAGCCCGGGTCCAGACAACATCACCGCAAAAATGCTCAAATGTGCTGCATCCACCCTAGCACAACCCCTGACACTGCTTTTTAATCGATCACTTCAGGAAGGTGTTATGCCTAGAGTTTGGAAAACAGCAAATATCAAACCTATTCCTAAGTGTGCAGGGGCATCAGATCCTAAAGATTTTAGGCCGATTGCCCTCACCTCCATCGTGGGCAAATGTCTCGACCCCACCCAGTTTGCGTCTAAGTCTGGTAGGTCTACTGAAGATGTTCTAATCACTCTGATCGACTCGGTAACTGAACATCTTGACAGCCATGCTAAAAATCGGGTCCGAGCTCTTTTTATAGACTTTTCTAGTGCTTTTAACACCATCAATCCTGCCACAATAATCAGCAAACTCGATAGCTACAACATCAATCCTAACATCATCAACTGGCCACATAACTTCCTTACAAATAGAACACAGCGAGTTATTACATCACTCAACACGTCAAAATCATTGAGCACTTCAACTGGAAGCCCTCAGGGATGCGTCATCAACCCACTGCTATTGTCCTTTTATGTTGTCGATATGCTATCAACAAGCAACATCAAACTAGTAAAATATGCCGACGACACTGTGATCATTGAATTGTTGACAGAAAACCAGCCATCTGAACTTCAAACAATGACTAATACCATCAACTCATGGTGCGCCGAATAATGACCTAATACTCAATGCAAAGAAAACAAAAGAAATGGTCATGTGCAATGCAAGGGATAACCCAAGCTACCCACAACTGCTTGTAAACAATACTTCAATTGAGCAGGTAGAACAATTTACATACTTAGGCACCATTATTACCAACAAACTGGATTTTACTCTGAACACCTTGAAAACTACAGCGAAAGCTCGCCAAAGGCTACATATAATCGCCAAGCTATACCATCTCGGTGTCACTGAGAAACTAATAACGACCTGCTACAAGTCCTTCATAGAGTCAGTAATCACCTACCACCTGGTTGTGCTATATAGTCATCTGAGCGCAGACTCTAAGAAAAAGTTAAAATCTGTGATAAGAACTGCAGGTTACCTATCAGGTGAACTTACGTTCACACCCGTAGACGACCTTTACTCTAATATACTGAAAGTAAAGAGCCTCCGTATGATTGCCACCGAAGATGAACCACTACTCCGTCTTAACCAGCTGCCGTCAGGCAGATATCAATCAGTCAAGTTCCGCGTGCAGATCCGTGCCAAATGATTTAGAGCAGAATGTATCAAATACCTAAATAGTGTCTTCAAAAAGTAATAGTATTTTTTTTATGGTCTTATCATTTTATTTGTTTTTACAGAATCAACAGTTTTAATAATTTTTACAGAGCACCCTACAGAGACAGTTTTATTTCTCAGAGATTGAGACCAAATATAAACATACATACATACTTGATTTATCTGATTATTTAATGTGCCATTTTTCTCAAATAGCCAAAAGATCGCGTGTATCAAACCACTACATACAAAAAATGTCATCTCTGACCCTAACAATAATGTCCCACATCAATTCTAATTTCTATTTTCAAATTACGCAAACAGGTTTTAGCCTATCACTAACAGCAACATATAAAATTATTTGAAGTTTTTCTGTGACAGCTTATTTGGTTTTTGAAAAAAAGAAACAACACACTTGCCATTTCCTGCTTAACCTAAAACCTGTACAGCAAACCGAAAAATAATAGTGACCTTACACAAGGTGTCTTCCTTGATTTAGCAAGACTTTTGATACTATTGATCATGAAATTTTAACTTGAGAATTAATGATAGCGCCTGCCGACTTTTAAAATCGTATCTTTTGAATGGAAAACAATTTGTCAAAATTAGTGATGTTTCTTCCCCTCCCCAAGAGAATAAAATAGGCGTTCCCCGGGGTACTGTTTTCAGTCCTATTTTATTTGTTTTTTTTTATCAATGACCTCATCAAAATTGCCCCCAATTGAGAATCAGGTCATACAAATATTTTCAGTGCTTACCCGTTGCTTCTGCAAAACAATTCATCTATTGTTGTCTTTTCAATAGATAAATTTTAAATACAAGCAAAATAATCAGATTGTTGTCAAGGCACCAATAAAAACCCATCAATTTCTTAATTTACACAAACTATTAATGAAGGATACCACCAAATTCTTAGCAATCAGGAACATCATTTTTAATAAACATATAAACATATATTTTTAATAAATAATAAACTTTTTTCTCCTTTTTCTTTTCGTCATGAGAAGTCAAAAATTGTGCCTATCCAAATTTTGTTCCGTTACTATTTCACCTTGTTACATATAATTTTTATTGATTCAGGAGAGATCTCTCCGAATTTGCCCCACTATGATGATACAAGGTCAAATTTTAAATATTTACCTTTAAGGGCCAACAATTGCAGAGGGGAACGGTCCCTGTTTTCAATTGGTGTAGCCCTGTTCAACAGTTACCTTCTGGGGAGTGAGGGGTATAGCCTTTGGTCCTGAGAAAACTGTTGGCTGACGCTCTGTGACACGGGGATGATGAGGTCGTGCTGGTCTGTAGCTTCTTGATCACAGACTGCCTGACTGCACCTCTGCATGCTTAACATATAATGCAAGAATCTTATTATTTATAAAATAAAGCAAAAACTGCGGAAAAAAAGTAGGCTTAAAACACTTGACTTATTATCCACAGTGTAGTAGTCAGCAGTAATTATTACCTTTAGTGTTGTAGTGAGCAGCTTTTTTGTTTATCTATCGAGCTGACACAGAGCTCAGGAGAGAAGTAGAAACAACTGAGGAAGCTGAGGGCTGGTACAATCGATCAAAATCCCCCATAAAAATATACCTTTTATTGAAACATAGGGATAGAACATTGATAGTTATCAGATAGTTATAGATAGTTTGCGGGGATACTTAGTATGTATATCGTATTCGATAATAACAGCTCGCAGCTAACACAATCGATCAAATTTTCTCTTGGCATTCATCCTCAAAATGATAATCAATCCTAAAGCTTCATTAATAATAGATATATCATGGATATAAAACTATTTAAGCTCCACACGGTACATTATAGGCAAAAACTGACATGTTCAGCTGAACGGAAACTGACCTATTATCATCACAACTGTCAATAATATTGAGGATGACATTGATATAAAACCATTAAAGTTTCAGATGACCTCTGTCTGGGCTTCCTTGCTATTGTCTTGTCAATCATTTGAACAACTTGGCCTACATAGCACAGCTGTTGTGATTTGCAGAATCTTCTAACTGATATGCCGATGCTGATGGGGATATTTTTAGTTTTGTGTTATATATCAGATACCAGCCAGTGACCAGCATGTGCACCTGGTGATTTAGCTTGACATATTGTGAAGAAAATCACATCTTGTCTAATATCGCTAAGTCATTATAGCTCCCACTCTACATAAGAAGCTTATAATAGAGAACTGATTCATTAATTATATCGAGGATATGTAAAGCGGAGTAGTAAAAGTTGTAGTCTGAACGAACTGTCTGCAGGCTACTCTTATTTATAAGAAGGTACAGGTATGTCTTCAGTACGACCTTGTTCTCATAAGCTCATGTGCTCATGTTCTCATAATTAACCTCATCTTTTTACTATTTATCTAACATACATCATCAATATGTTAGAATTAGCTGCTCAATTATCAAAACTTTATTTAAAAACTTTAAAAACTATGGTAACCGAAGGAAAGCTGGCGTTTGCATACATATGCAATGTGTCCATTTAGTTATGATACAGACTATTTTAACAGCCTCCTGCAAGTTGACATTGACTATCAGCAATCGATTGCGATTATGCTTCCGTTGATTGTCACATATTTTATGACTGCTTACTCATAATTATATCAACATTTTATCACTTAGTACTAGGTTTATACCACAGAGATGTAAGTGTTGGGACATCCACAAGTTTTCTTTCTTTATTTTATCATTTTGTAAGATATAATACATAATCCATATGTCCTGCCAAACTCAGTAGGCGGGATTTCTTTTTAATTGGTTTTTTTTATTTTCCTGACTCTTTTATTGCGCTCTTTAAAAGTCTTTGTGATTTGACACCCACAGTAACAATTGATTTATGGACATTTATCCTCATAATTTAGAACAGGATCTTAAAAATTTTAATGCTTATGCTGCAATATTGGTCTCAGTTTATTGGTATTGGTTTAAAAAGGCTTTGTGATTGTAATGGCATATCATTTGAAACTTTGATACTGGTAGGTATAAATCTACATAAAAATCTTTGGGTCTTAATTTTTGGCACTGATTAAGAATATGAGTATCAAAATTGACGATCATATGACTTTTAGTTCACATTTAGATAAGATTGATCTAGTTGTAATTCCAGGCTTTATCTATTACAGCAACTAAAGATTTGAGGTATAAACACCGAAGGGCTCAAAAAGTTTTATACTGCTAATATCAGATCAATTATCACTTACGCCTCACCATCACTGAATGGATATACAGCTTCCTAACGAATCGCACCCAAAGAACGATAGTAGATGGCAATATCTCAAAACCCATCATAACCAACACTGGCACTCCCCAGGGTTGCTGTTTATCTCCACTTTTGTTTTCAATATATACCAATAGGATTACCTCAGACTTGAGCAATGTAACTGTCATTAAATACGCAGACGACACCTGTATAATTGGATGCATATCAAATCAATCAGATCTTAGTGCCTATCTTGATGAGATTAGTAGAATTTCAAAGCAATGTTGTGATTTAAACCTATTGTTAAACGCCTCCAAGACTCAAGAAATGATGTTTTCTACTCAGCTTGTTAGGCCCATTACCCCTACTCTTATCCTTAACGGCACGGAAGTTGATTTTTGTGACAAAGTAAAATACCTTGGTGTTACTGTTGACGATAAACTCCGCTATCATGATCATGTGCAATCCATAGTGACTACTGCATCTCAACGCATGTATATTGTGAAAAATTTTGTATACTATAGCTCAAAGCCCCTTTCTCATATGTTATTCAAGAGTTTTATTGTATCCCTCATCACTTACTGTCTCCCCATAATTTTTACAAGCATCAATGCAAGCGACAAGAAGTCCTTACGCAAAATATTTAAAGATGCCGCCAAGTTAGGGATTGAGCACCCCGATATAGATGCTCTGGTGGCCAACCAGATCAAGACACTTGGACTACGGTACATACACGATGAAGAGCATTTTATCAATGACTTTCTAACTAAATGCCCCTCAGGTCGCTACCGCACCGTTAGATATCGGGGTACATGGGGTAGAGACAGCTTTTTAAGACATCTCATACATACACTTAATAATATACTATTCTAAGAACTTTTTATAGAACAGAGATCTGATTTTTTCCATGTTTTTCTTTCTTGTCAGTATTAACAACGTATTTCGTGACAAATTTTTGTTTATGATAGTAATAAATCCATCCATCCATCCATCTTGGTTTTTCCTTTTATCTGTGGAATCCTCGACAATATTGTAAACTGTCCCTAGCGAGAAAACAACCCTGAGACACGTTACAATATTGCTCTCTGGGGGTGACTCACCTCTTAAATCACAATTTCTCACTTATCCCTTTGAATTCCATATTTATATTCCTTGGAAGGTGTGAGTTATGATTTCAACTTTGTTATATGATGGTATTTGACAAGTTTGGACATGTTTATCCAAATCTGTGGCCAATAATACAACATAATCTCCACTTCAGCAATCAGATAATACTTTTTTATAAATGAAACAGAGATGTTTCCGGTTGACCTAATTTGATGACCAATAATGTGGGAATCAGCAGGATATTTCAACCAGGGAGTTTGGGACCCAAACTCCCTGTTTCAACATCAGCTGTAAGAAAGACAGAGTGAATTGTCTTCCTCCTGACATTGAAAATCAGTCATGGTGTACAGGCTGGTCACTGGCTGGTATCTGATAGATAAAAGAAATCTAAAAATATCCCCATCAGCATTATCGGCATAAGTGTTAGAAAATTCAGTGAATCACAGCAGCTGTGCTATGTCGTTTATGTTGTTGACATATTTGACAAGACCTTTGCAAGGAAGCACAGCAAAAGGCATAAGTTTAATGGTTGTGATGATAAATAGGCAAAATCGGATACGTGCAGTGTCGAGAAAATTGATAATAAATATTCAATTTTCTTTCTGCTGAACGTACCATGTGGAGTTTAATAAGTTTTATATCGATGACATTTCTATGATTATTGACGCTATATGAGGATGCGTGCCAAGAAAATATTTGGTGAATCATGTTTGCTGCCAACTGTTTTTTCGAACACGATCTACAAACTAAGGATCCCGAAAAATTCAAAATGTAAATGTTCTATTGCTATGATTCAAAAAAAGGTATATATTATTGGGGATGTTGATCGATTGTACCATCCCTCAACTCCGTCAGATGTTTCTACTTCTCTCCTCATCTCTATGTCAGCTCGATATATGAAGACAAAATACTGCTCGCTACGACACTATAGTTAATAATTACTGCTGGCTACTACACTGCGGATAATAAGTCAGCTGTTTCTATTTTGCCTGTGTAAGCCTTCGTGTCCATACATAAACTTAAAAATACTATTAACTAACTTGAGATTACAGATGTACCTTTCCTTTTAGGTTTTGACAGGTGAAACTTCGACCCCTCCATATTGTACTACTAGACTAGACTGGACTACTGGACACTGGTAAACTAAGTAAAGTGAATGGACGCTCAATGAGCACTCGAGATTTCACATTCAATTAATGTGTCAAAACATAAGATTTGATAATATATGCCAATTTCAGTTTCAGTTTTGTGAAAATTATTGATCATGATTGTATGAAACATCATAGGAATTTTCACCAGATATATTCAGAAAACTGGAGTTTAGGAAGGGGTGATACAGCGATTACAGGAATATGTGAGCTTTATCAATCAGATTATTTACAATCCACTGATGACTCTCAACCACAGTTTCACTGACTTTGTAAGTTATCTGATATGACCTAAAATAATATTGGATTGGATTAAAGGAGAGTGACTCAAAACGTCTACTGTGAAAGTGAAGTAATTATCAAAGCAACCAAACGGGCCAACTCCGTAGTCAAACATCATCACACCAATCTCCATTTCGCATAGGTAATCCTTCTTGCTTCCTCTGAGTGCAGTCTACCCCAATTCTTCTTTTTCTAGGTTACCTCCGATGAGGGCGCCGTTGCATGCTCTGTTGTGGGCTCTGTAGCGGGCGCCGTCGTGGACTCCGTTTTGGGCTCCGTTGCTGGCTGTGTTGAAGGCACAGCCCTAACATGATTATTTGCATTTAATACCTGCTATCTATCAGATTAAGTGTAAACTAAGGCTGGCTTTAAAACCAGCTTTCTATGCCATTACGGTATAGCAGTCCTGACATGGATACTGCCATTTTATACCCAGCATTTAAGGGAATAAGTGAAAGCTATAATGATGCAAAAGGTAAAAAAATTGTTCTTTTTTTATGCCAATTGGAGTTTTACAATAATTATTATCTTAATTTGTTAGGTTGATACTGTGATTGTGAATACATTCACTACAGCTGCTGCAGAGGAGCGCAGGCCCAGCAGTAGATCTTACCATTCAAACTCCATCAGCACCCATTAGTTATCTATGATAAATAATTGACTGACTGATAATTTTGCTGCTTCTTATTATTAGCAATAACTAGATCCGCCAATGTTTTATTGGTCAATATTCCTGTATGTTTTTCTGACATAATAAAATTTTAACTTTAAACATGAATTCAAACAGAGGGCTAGCTTGCTTATGTTTAGTGGGTTTTCTCTAAATATTGTCTAACCCGGAAAGGATATGTATAAATGATTCGAAAATACAACATATGACACAAAGTCCTCTTGATTAATATTTGACAGTGATGTTACTCATTTATCTTGAAAGCAGATTTTGGTGAATTTTACAAGTTGAAACTAACTACTATTGATATATAACATATCTATATATGAGGTGGTCAACTAGAATATGCGCCATTGAAAGCTGCATGGTGTTCAGATTTCATTGTTCCAGCCAGCGTTTACTTTGCATATTAATTCTGACACTTTTTAGTTTGTGGGTGAACACAACATCAAAAATTGAAAATCAAAACTACATACATGACATATAGTTTTCGATGTGCTAAACACCATAAAGAAATTTGGAAGTTTCTCCGACATTATTTTTCTCTGTCTTTTTTGTGCTATGCCAACTATGTGTACCAAATATAAAACTTCAAGTAGTGAATGCACCAACAGTCTCAAACTGATCCCTCATCCATTATGTAATCAAGTTGTGTCAAGAGTTTACCATCTGTAAGGTATGTCAACAAACCAAATTAATTTAAAGTAAAAGTATAGCAAGTCATGTCTTGTCTTTTTTTTCTTAATCTTAATTTTGGATGCAATTAAAATTGTTAGTACTTCATCACTTTGTTACAGCCTTATCATGGATATCAGATTATATATTGTCCATTACTCATCATCAAATAAATCAAAAATGCAAAGGGCACTTAAATATTTTCAGAAGTGCAGTGAGTTGTGTCAGTTTAGATCTGGTCCCTTGATCTTCATAGAAGCAAAGCTGTTTGTAGCATATAGTCATAGTCATATATACATAGATGTGGTCATCAATGAGGTAAAGATTTATGTTTGAATGCATTTTTATTGTGGTTTTATGGAAGACAATTAAAAGCAGTCAAACAAATTGGAAGTTCAGTTATGAATATACCTATTAGTGTTGCAGCATTCAGCATTCTGATGCGGATGGGAGCCTGTGAAGAGAAAAAAATATTCAAATTTTACAATTACTGTTGTAAATATCGTTCCAAAATCAATGCAGGCTGTATCAAGTTTCTTATTCAGTACTCACATTAAAATTTCAATATAATCATGATAATAATTGTGGCACTGATAGTATGTATACTCCTACTCATGCTCTGTATATTACTTATTGTACTTGATAATGGTCGTACTCACAACTAATATTTTTTTATCCCTTTCTTTCCCCTGACAAGACCTCAGGTGGAGCTTGAGCTTGAGATCGCATACCTTTAAAATAATGATAAAGTAGTAGTGGAATGAAGAACAGAACAACATTTGTGAGCGATGAAACTGGATAATTGGAAAATGGAGTTTTACAATAAAGAACATCAGGGAGGCTGTTTGGGATTTTGGCTGTGATAAGCTAACACACATCAAAATGTGAAATATGATATATATATATATATATATATATATATATATATATGTATAATAAATGATAGAAATATTATAGATATACAATACATGATAGAAATATGACATAAAACTTACTTAGTGCAGCTATGATCAGGACGAGAATGAGGATCTTCATAATCTGAAAATCAAGTAGTCGAGAAGTTTAATACAATATACAAGTAACATCAGCCCCCCCCCCCCCCCAACCCCCAGTAAACAGTTATGTCACATTAACTCGATTGTCAGGACCGGATGCGTGCAGATTCGTTTGGTGCTGCTCATTAATAAATTGTTGTTTTCTTTGCTCTTTTGACATTGCATTGGGTTGCCAATGCAATATGAGAAACCAAAGGAACAAGTCAGAAGATTATTAACTATGATGTCCAACTTTTGTATATCGCCTTCACATCATACACTCTCTTTTATATATACATATTGCAATGCTTGTACTCACCTTATGTGTTACTTGAGATGGTAAGAGGTGAAATATGACTTCTATCCTGAAAGACAGAGCTTATATATGCTTAGGTTCAATCCCCCCCTCCCCTACATCCGTCTTTCAGGCTCATGTCATATCAAGATATCATCAGTGATGAATTCTGTCCATCCTGACAAGCTGCAGAGTTGACACCCATTATAAAGCTGTTAATCATCATATTTCTATGCTAAATAAAATAACATTATCACTGAAAATTGTTATGATGTCACCTCATCCGGACCAGCTGCAGAGTTCACACTGGCTAATAAAGCTGTTTATCATTACACTGGTTATGTTAGATGACCTTCACTTACATTATAGCTGAATCATTGCCGACAACACACTATCTCACGTCCATCAAAAGGGTCCGCAACGGAGTCCACAAATGAGTTTGCAGCGCGCACAACACAACATCAAAAAGCACACGCCACCTATTGTAAGCAGCAATCTATGTGATTTTTGTAGATCTGTCTGGGTTTGGTTAATGCAATATGGTGTGGTTGGGTATCTTGTCTGGACCTAAAGAGGTAAAAATAAACTGAACATGAAAAGACGGAGACACTTTTATAATTACCAGTGAGAAATCAAGACTGATGTGATGATGTTTGAGTTTTGTCCGAGGAGCAAAACCGACAGAGTTTGCCTGATTAGTTGTATGATTTCTTCACTTTCATAATTGAAATTTTGAGGGACTGAGGTGATGTGTGAACATGAATGCTTACTTGGATACACTTGACTTATTGTCCACAGTGTTGCAGCGAGCAGTAATTATTATCTATAGTGTAGTTACGAGCAGTATCTTTAGTTTATCTATCGAGCTGACACAGAGATCAGGAGAGAAGTAGATACAACTGAGGGAGCTGAGGGCTGGTACATTCAATCAGCATCCCCCGTAAGAATACACCTCTTATTGAAACATAGCGATAGAACATTAATATTTTCAGTTTGTTGGGATACTGTTTTCGCAGAAACAGCTTGCAGCTTACATGAATAATCAAATTTTCTCTTGGCATGCATCCTTAAAATCATCATGGAGCATCATAGGCCAGAAGCAGCCTAGCAATGCGTGCTGAATCCAATAATGAGGGAGTACCCACTTGTAGTGGTCATCGTCAGCATATCCCTAACTTTTCACAAACTATCCGACCAGAGACGCCCCGCCAGCCCAACTGTGAGATTGCAATGAAAATTGTTTGATGGAGGTTTCAATTTAATGCGTGTCTCTCATCTGAAAGCGATGAGTATTAAATGAAAACTGCTCACATATTTAATCTGGAGCCAACATATTAAGTATTTTATAGCCATAAATGGCAGAGAAATAACTGGAAAGCTATGGTAAGGGAAGAAGATTTAAGGATCTTGTGTTGATATCAGATGTTGAGGAATGAAATGAACAAAGGCGATAAGCCTAAAAGCCCGCTTCTGTAATAAAAATAATGGATTTGTTATGTGAGCAGGGGCTATGTTATAGTCAATATGAATACCATAGATTATGTAACAGAAAATGAAATGGTGGTAAAAGGTCATCACCACTTTCCTTCCAATGCAAAATCTACATTGCTGAAAAAGTGCAAGATTAGCTTTTAGCTTTTTTGAAATATAATCAACATGATTAGTCCATGAAAGCTTAGTCATGTATCATATAGCCAATGAGTTTAGTTTTGGATTGCCTCTTGAGTTCAGAACCAGAAATTGTTAATGAAAATTTTGTGCTTGGTGATGCATTACAAAGAAGTTAGTGTGATTTTGTTGTGTTGCTCACCATTTTGTTTGACCATTGGTTATCTCACTGAGATCAATATTGCAAGATATCTCTAACTGAGAAATGTTGTGGCTTTTGCCGACAAAAGTAGTATCATTGGCATAAGCATTGACAGTAGAGAAAAGATGTAAGTTTAAAAGATCATTGATGAATATAGAAAATAATGTTGGAGCAATGATTGAGCCTTGAGTGCCACCTTTCCGAAAAGGTAGCAATGCGGAATTCAACTGGTTGAATGTTACATATTTTTATCATTTAAAAATGAAGCTAGCAGTTTATGGGATGATCCAGTTATGCTATATCTTGACAATTTCTGAAGAAGTTTAGCATGATCAACACAATCAAAAGCTTTCTTAAAGCCCAGAAAAATTATAGATATGTAATAACCTTGAGATTTATAGTCTAGATTCTAGACAATCACTAAATATCTTAGGCAAAGCATCTGCGCAAGAGAACCTTTCTGAAACCTGACTGTAAATTGTATAGGATTTAATTGATTCTAAATAAGTCTGCAGGTGAATATTGTTGTGTTTCTCAAAGATTTTGGCTAAAATTGGTGAAACTGAGATTGGTCAAAAGCTGGATGGAAAATTTCAATAACCACCTTTAAAATTATCTATTCATCATGTCAGTAAGGATGATAATAGGCCAATTCGGATATGTCAGTGGTAAGAAATAATAATAATAATAATAATCAGTTTCCGTCCAGCTGAACATGTCAGCTCTTGCCTAAAATGTGCCATGTTGAGTTTAATTGGTTTTATATCCATGATATTGCTATTATTTATGATGTTTTATCATGATTTTGAGGATGAATGCCAAGAGAAAATTCAAAATTTCGATCAAATGCGAGCTGTTTCTTCAAACAGTTTCTGTAACGGCAGCCATTAGTTTCGGAGAGAGTATACTGAGATTTGGTGTGGGAGACGGTATTTTATTGATTCTCACCAAATTTAATCGTAGAACTAGAACAGATGGTAAACAACAATTACATGGTGGAAGTGATAAGTGCGTTGATATAATTGACATCAAATACATGAACCTGAGCGTTTCATAACAATATAATTGATACCAAAAAACCATGATGTAAGAGGAAAAATATATTTACTTTAAACATTCCTCATTGACCTTGTGTAGAGCTTCGTTAAAGTTGAAGTTTGATATTTATATTGAAATAAGTATATATAACTTGCCTTTGGCTGATTCATTAAATTGATGGTATTGAATCAACTGTACACCACTGTACTGTACACCACGGGTGTCTGTAAGACACTGAAAATGTAATAATTAGCCTTTCACAAAAAGCTGTGCGCATGCACAGTGCAACAATCGGGGTCCAAAATACAACCGACAATCATTAGCGGCACATAGCCCGTTGAGCAAGCATAGCCCACTCTCTCAAACAATCGATGAGGACGTGCACGAAGCACACCGCAGCTACACTCCCCCAACACAACGAAACCAGGCGCTGCCACACTGCGTCAGAACCAAGATCAGAAAACACATTGATGCTGAATCTCGCTGAGCATGCTAGGGATTAGGAGAAATCAACTCCAATAAACACTAGGCTGCACAGCTGATCAGATATATATATATATAGATATGACAACAAGGCGATAACAAGCAAGATACAACGCGGGTATAGGTTTTGGGTATTTCAAGAAAATTGAAGAAAATGGCTATTCACATTATGATCCTGAATAGCGGCAGCTGATTTACAAAATATAGAACACAAGAAAAATGGCTATTCACATTGTTGGCCTGAATACATGGGCCCCTGGGACTTACATGTCTTTACTTTGCCAATGTCCACTATCAACTATTTGGGTGGTTGATAGTGGACATTGGCAAAGTAAAGACATGAAAGTTCCAGGGGCCCATGCCTGAATAGCGGCGGCTGAGATTTCCCATGTGCAGATCATTTAGGATTCAAGCAGGAGCACAAGTTTTGTTACTGGCCTAACCAATGTGACATGTTTGTACGATACTTTATCAAAGGTTAATACAAGCGCATGCCTAACTAAACTATCTTTACTGGGAACAATTTTCACAACTCTGCCAAGTGGCCAATCTAACCGAGAGCACTGATCAAACAAAATGACAATGTCATCTAGCTTTAGATTACATCTTTCTGATTGCCACTTTTGCCGACTCTGGAGTGTAGTTAGATATTCCTTGGACCAACGCTTCCAGAATACATTAGTGAATGCTTGCACTTTGATCCACCGTTTTCGCGAGTATACATCATCGCTATCAAATGAACCTGGGGCTGGCAGTATGACATTAGATTTCATGTATAGCAGGTCATTAGGAGATATATTGATAACTGTACTATTGAAACAACAGATGATGTTTTATGCCTAGGAGTACACATTGATTCCAAACTATGATTTTCTAAACAAGCCACATCAGCTGAGTCAAAATGAAGACAACGCATGTATATTTTTGCTTTCTATGGTGCCTCTGAGCAATTACTTTGCCAGCTTTTCCGTTCTTTCATCGAGTCATGCCTTTTATACTGTCTACCTGTGTATTTTAAGAATTTATTTGATTATGATAAGAAAGCACATAGAAAGATTTATCCTATAGCAAACTCATATGGTGCATCAGTAGGGACTCTAGACAACCGAATATCGGAGCGTTTTAAAAGATACTGTATGCTTTTATTACATGATTACGACCACCCTTTTCATCATTTTATTTCTAAACTTCCGTCTGGTAGACTCTGTGCAGTGGTAGTAACAGTTTTATTAGACACTATATCAATTTTATCAATACTGTGATAGCTGGTTCCTGAGAGTAGATCTTGAGTAGCAAACTGCTTTTATCGTAGACATTTTATTTTTTAGTATCATCCTCTTATTTTTTACTATTTATTCACAGAGTGGCAATCTAAGTTTTATCTCGCCAATTGTTTGTAAAAAATTGTGTGACAAATAAATAATCAATCAATCAATCAGATAGGGGTTGCACATCATTTTCAACAGTTGTGAGAGGTCGGCTATTGATGATTGCCATGCATTCATAAAATAACATGCGCAGGGAAGAACTATCTAACCTCTCATTGATTTGTCCACTAAGGCCAGAAAGCACATTTCGAGCAGAGCGAATCATACGTTCCCATCTCCCGCCAAAATGACTACTCTCTGGCGGGTTGAATTGGAAATCCCATCGATGTTGTAACAGAAATTCCTTGATTTTTAGATCACAGACCATGTTTTGATTATGACGCCTTAGCTCGTTATTGGCTCCTACAAAATTGGTACCGTTATCAGAATGTAAAATTCTTACATTGCCCCTGAGAGATATAAAGCAGTGCAGAATGTTTATGAATGAATCTGTTGATAAGTCATACATATATTACTTTGTGACAATGCCATAACATGGATTGCCTCATACTTATAAAGTTAAAAAATTAATCAGTTCCCCAGTAAGAAGATGAGGTCAATTATGTGAACATGAGCACATGAGCTTATGAGAACAAGATCGTATTGCATTGTGTGTACCATCTTATAAATAAGGCTAGCTTGCTGACCTTTCCTTCAGGCCAAAATCTCATTTTTATATATCCTTGATATAATCAGTGAATCAGTTCTCTATTATAAGCTTCTCATTTAGAGTGGGAGCTAGAATGATGATACTAGACGGCAAGCTATTTTATTCACAACATGTCAACCTCATCAACCAGTCATGGTGTTCAGGATAGTCACTGGCTAGTATCTGATTCATAACACAACACTAAAAATATCCTCATCGGCATTATCGGCATTAGAGTTAGAAGATTCTGCAAATCACAACAGCTGTCATATGAAGTTTAATTCTTCACATAATTGACAAAGCAATAGCGAGGAAGCCTAATGTTAAATTGTTTATTATCAAAGCCATCTTAATACTTAGGCCACACCAAATTGATGTCTTGATCTAGATTTACCTCCCTCCTCTAAAATATTATCTGGATCATAGAAATAAACTAAAATTACCTCCAGCCTCCAGCTGATCATTCCCTAAATTATTGTAAAAATAACACAAAATGTGTGATAAAATGAATTTCCCTCCAGCGTCCTCTCCATAATTGTCAAAAATAAAAGAATAAAATGGAATTCCCTCCAGCCTCCTCTAATATTTTGACATAAAATGAAAAATAATATACCTCCTCCCTCCTCCAAAATTCTTTCTTGCTCGTCATCTAGATCAAGACATTAATTTCGTGTGGCCTTATAACAGTTCTGATGATAATAGGCAAATTCGGATACGTGCAGTGGCGAGAAAACTGATACATATTAATCAATTTCCTTTCTGCTGCACGTGTCATGTGGAGTTTAAATAGCTTTATATTGATGATATTTCTAATATTTATGATAGGCCGGAAGCAGCTATAGCATAAGTTGTTATGGCACGGACAATATTTGATGGCAGGATACTGATCATGTTTTCATACATCACTGAAGTATGTTCTGTAAAATTCACCGGGTGTATCCAGCTGTAATGAACCCAATTCCACATTTGACACCATCAGACTGTATCAAATACATGTCTAGTATCTCAAACAAGAAAACCACTGGTTCTGATATTATTTCAGCAAAAATACTGAGAAAAAATTCCCCTATAATTGTTGGCATCCTTACTGACATGATGAATAGATAATTTTAAAGGTGGTTATTGAAATTTTCCATCCAGCTTTTGACCAATCTCAGTTTTACCAATTTTAGGCAAAATCTTTGAGAAACACAACAATATTCACCTGCAGACTTATTTAGAATCAATTAAATCCTATACAATTTACAGTCAGGTTTCAGAAAGGTTCTCTTGCGCAGATGCTTTGCCTAAGATATTTAGTGATTGTCTAGACTCTAGACTATAAATCTCAAGGTTATTACATATCTATAATTTTTCTGGACTTTAAGAAAGCTTTTGATTGTGTTGATCATGCTAAACTTCTTCAGAAATTGTCAAGATATAGCATAACTGGATCATCCCATAAACTGCTAGCTTCATTTTTAAATGATAGAAATATGTAACATTCAACCAGTTGAATTCCGCATTGCTACCTTTTCGGAAAGGTGGCCCTCAAGGCTCAATCATTGCCCCAACATTATTTTCTATATTCATCAATGATCTTTTAAACTTACATCTTTTCTCTACTGTCAATGCTTATGCCAATGATACTACTTTTGTCGGCAAAAGCCACAACATTTCTCAGTTAGAGATATCTTGCAATATTGATCTCAGTGAGATAAACCAATGGTCAAACAAAATGGTGATCAACACAACAAAATCACACTATCTTCTTTGTAATGCATCACCCAGCACAAAATTTTCATTAACAATTTCTGGTTCTGAACTCAAGAGGCAATCCAAAACTAAACTCATATATGGTACATGACACACTTTCATGGACTGATCATCTTGATTATATTTCAAAAAGCTAAAAGCTAATCTTGCACTTTTTCAGCAATGTAGATTTTGCATTGGAAGGAAAGTGGTGATGACCTTTTACCATCATTTCATTTTCTGTTACATAATCTATGGTATTCATATTTACTGTAACATAGCCCCTGCTCACATAACAAATCCATTATTTTTATTACAGAAGCGGGCTCTTAGGCTTATCGCCTTTGTTCATTTCATTCCTCAACATCTGATATCAACACAAGATCCTTAAATCTTCTTCCCTTACCACAGCTTTCCAGTTATTTCTCTGCCATTTATGGCTATAAAATACTTAATATGTTGGCTCCAGATTAAATATGTGAGCAGTTTTCATTTAATACTCATCGCTTTCAGATGAGAGACACGCATTATATTGAAACCTCCATCAAACAATTTTTTTTTTCAATCTCACAGTTGGGCTGGCGGGGCGTCTCTGGTCGGATAGTTTGTGAAATGTTAGGGATATGCTGCCATATACTGCCGTGCTGCCCCTGACGATGACCACTACAAGTGGGTACTCCCTCATTATTGGATTCAGCACGCATCGCTAGGCTGCTTCTGGCCTATGATGCTCCATGATGATTTTAAGGATGCATGCCAAGAGAAAATTTGATTATTCATGTAAGCTGCAAGCTGTTTCTGCGAAAACAGCATCCCAACAAACTGAAAATATTAATGTTCTATCGCTATGTTTCAATAAGAGGTGTATTCTTATGGGGGATGCTGATTGAATGTACCAGCCCTCAGCTCCCTCAGTTGTATCTACTTCTCTCCTGATCTCTGTGTCAGCTCGATAGATAAACTAAAAATACTGCTCGTAACTACACTATAGATAATAATTACTGCTCGCTACAACACTGTGGACAATAAGTCAAGTGTATCCAAGTAAGCATTCATGTTCACACATCACCTCAGTCCCTCAAAATTTCAATTATGAAAGTGAAGAAATCATACAACTAATCAGGCAAACTCTGTCGGTTTTGCTCCTCGGACAAAACTCAAACATCATCACATCAGTCTTGATTTCTCACTGGTAATCTAAAAGTGTCTCCGTCTTTTCATGTTCAGTTTATTTTTACCTCTTTAGGTCCAGACAAGATACCCAACCACACCATATTGCATTAACCAAACCCAGACAGATCTACAAAAATCACATAGATTGCTGCTTACAATAGGTGGCGTGTGCTTTTTGATGTTGTGTTGTGTGCGCTGCAAACTCATTTGTGGACTCCATTGCAGACCCTTTTGATGGACGTGAGATAGTGTGTTGTGGGCAATGATTCAGCTATAATGTAAGTGAAGGTCATCTAACATAACCAGTTTAATTATAAACAGCTTTATTAGCCAGTGTGAACTCTGCAGCTGGTCAGGATGAGGTGAGATCATAACAATTTTCAGTGATAATGTTATTTTATTTAGCATAGAAATATGATGATTAACAGCTTTATAATGGGTGTCAACTCTGCAGCTGGTCAGGATGGACAGAAATCATCACTGATGATATCTTGATATGACATGAGCCTGAAAGACGGAGGTAGGGGAGGGGGGATTGAACCTAAGCATATATAAGCTCTGTCTTTCAGGATAGAAGTCATATTTCACCTCTTACCATCTCAAGTAACACATAAGGTGAGTACAAGCATTGCAATATGTATATATAAAAGAGAGTGTATGATGTGAAGGTGAGGATCATAGTGATGTGGGAAATAATACAAAAGTTGGACATCATAGTTAATAATCTTCTGACTTGTTCCCTTGGTTTCTCATATTGCATTGGCAACCCAATGCAATGTCAAAAGAGCAAAGAAAACAACAATTTATTAATGAGCAGTACCAAACGAATCTGCACGCATCCGGTCCTGACCATCAAGTTAATGTGACATAACTGTATACTGGGGGTTGGGGGGGGGGGTGCTGATGTTACTTGTATATTGTATTAAACTTCTCGACTACTTGATTTTCAGATTATGAAGATCATCATTCTCGTCCTGATCATAGCTGCACTAAGTAAGTTTTATGTCATATTTCTATCATGTATTGTATATCTATAATATTCTATCATTTATTATACATATATATATATATCATATTTCACATTTTGATGTGTGTTAGCTTATCACAGCCAAAATCCCAAACAGCATCCCTGATGTTCTTTATTGTAAAACTCCATTTTCCAATTATCCAGTTTCATCGCTCACAAATGTTGTTCTGTTCTTCATTCCACTACTACTTTATCATTATTTTAAAGGTATGCGATCTCAAGCTCAAGTTCCACCTCAGGTCTTGTCAGGGGCAAGAAAGGGATAAAAAAATATTAGTTGTGAGTACGACCATAATCAAGTACAATAAGTAATATACAGAGCATGAGTAGGAGTATACATACTATCAGTACCACAATTATTATCATGATTATATTGAAATTTTAATGTGAGTACTGAATAAGAAACTTGATACAGCCTGCATTGACTTTGGAACGATATTTACAACAGTAATTGTAACATTTGAATATTTCTTTCTCTTCACAGGCTCCCATCCGCATCAGAATGCTGAATGCTGCAACACTAATAGGTATATTCATAACTGAACTTCCAATTTGTTTGACTGCGTTTAATTGTCTTCCATAAAACCACAATAAAAATGCATTCAAACATAAATCTTTACCTCATTGATGACCACATCTATGTATATATGACTATGACTATATGCTACAAACAGCTTTGCTTCTATGAAGATCAAGGGACCAGATCTAAACTGACACAACTCACTGCACTTCTGAAAATATTTAAGTGCCCTTTGCATTTTTGATTTAATTGATGATGAGTAATGGACAATATATAATCTGATATCCATGATAAGACTGTAACAAAGTGATGAAGTACTAACAATTTTAATTGCATCCAAAATTAAGATTAAGAAAAAAAAGACAAGACATGACTTGCTATACTTTTACTTTAAATTAATTTGGTTTGTTGAGATACCTTACAGATGGTCAACTCTTGACACAACTTGATTACATAATGGATGAGGGATCAGTTTGAGACTGTTAGTGCATTCACTACTTGAAGTTTTATAATTGGTACACATAGTTGGCATAGCACAAAAATACAGAGAAAAATAATGTCGGAGAAACTTCCAAATTCATTTATGGTGTTTAGCACATCGAAAACTATATGGCATGTATGTAGTTTTGATTTTCAATTTTTGATGTTGTGTTCACCCACAAACTAAAAAGTGTCAGAATTAATATGCAAAGTAAACGCTGGCTGGAACAATGAAATCTGAACACCATGCAGCTTTCAATGGCGCATATTCTAGTTGACCACCTCATATATAGATATGTTATATATCAATAGTAGTTAGTTTCAACTTGTAAAATTCACCAAAATCTGCTTTCAAGATAAATGAGTAACATCACTGTCAAATATTAATCAAGAGGACTTTGTGTCATATGTTGTATTTTCGAATCATTTATACATATCCTTTCCAGGTTAGACAATATTTAGAGAAAACCCACCAAACATAAGCAAGCTAGCACTCTGTTTGAATTCATTTAAAGTTAAAATTTTATTATGTCAGAAAAACATACAGGAATATTGACCAATAAAACATTGGCGGATCTAATTATTGCTTATAATAAGAAGCAGCAAAATGCGATTAACCTAGTCAATTATTTATCATAGATAACTAATGGGTGCTGATGGAGTTTGAATGGTAAGATCTACTGCTCGGCCTGCGCTCCTCTGAAGCTGTAGTGAATGTATTCAGAATCACAGTATCAACCTAACAAAATAAGATAATATTTATTGTAAAACTCCAATTGGCATAAAAAAAGAACAATTTTTTTACCTTTTGCATCATTATAGCTTTCACTTATTCCCTTAAATGCTGGGTATAAAATGGCAGTATCCATGTCAGGACTGCTATACCGTAATGGCATAGAAAGCTGGTTTTAAAGCCAGCCTTAGTTTACACTTAATCTGATAAATAGCAGGTATTAAATGCAAATAATCATGTTAGGGCTGTGCCTTCAACACAGTCAGCAACGGAGCCCAAAATGGAGTCCAACGACGGCGCCCGCTACAGAGCCCACAACAGAGCCCACAACAGAGCATGCAACGGCGCCCTCATCGGAGGTAACCTAGAAAAAGAAGAATTGGGGTAGACTGCACTCAGAGGAAGCAAGAAGGATTACCTATGCGAAATGGAGATTGGTGTGATGATGTTTGACTACGGAGTTGGCCCGTTTGGTTGCTTTGATAATTACTTCACTTTCACAGTAGACGTTTTGAGTCACTCTCCTTTAATCCAATACAATATTATTTTAGGTCATATCAGATAACTTACAAAGTCAGTGAAACTGTGGTTGAGAGTCATCAGTGGATTGTAAATAATCTGATTGATAAAGCTCACATATTCCTGTAATCGCTGTATCACCCCTTCCTAAACTCCAGTTTTCTGAATATATCTGGTGAAAATTCCTATGATGTTTCATACAATCATGATCAATAATTTTCACAAAACTGAAACTGAAATTGGCATATATTATCAAATCTTATGTTTTGACACATTAATTGAATGTGAAATCTCGAGTGCTCATTGAGCGTCCATTCACTTTACTTAGTTTACCAGTGTCCAGTAGTCCAGTCTAGTCTAGTAGTACAATATGGAGGGGTCGAAGTTTCACCTGTCAAAACCTAAAAGGAAAGGTACATCTGTAATCTCAAGTTAGTTAATAGTATTTTTAAGTTTATGTATGGACACGAAGGCTTACACAGGCAAAATAGAAACAGCTGACTTATTATCCGCAGTGTAGTAGCCAGCAGTAATTATTAACTATAGTGTCGTAGCGAGCAGTATTTTGTCTTCATATATCGAGCTGACATAGAGATGAGGAGAGAAGTAGAAACATCTGACGGAGTTGAATTGAATATTAATTATCAATTTTCTCGACACTGCACGTATCCGATTTTGCCTATTTATCATCACAACCATTAAACTTATGCCTTTTGCTGGGCTTCCTTTCAAAGGTCTTGTCAATCATATCAACAACATAACCTACATAGTACAGCTGCTGTGATTCACTGAATTTTCTAACACATACGCCGATAATGCTGATGGGGATATTGTTAGATTTCTTTTATCTATCAGATACCAGCCAGTGTCCAGCCTGTACACCATGACTGATAAGTTCGTTTGACTTGTTATGAATAAAAAAGCCTCCTGTCTAATATCTGACGCTATACCAGCAGTGTGTGAAATCAGCTATCAGCTGGAAATGGTGGTGTAATAGCAGTCTGATAACACAAACAACTGCTTTGGGCATGGCAATCAGAGGATAATGACAGCATTGATCATGAAACAATAAGATAAGTTGTCTTTTCAATGTCAGGAGGAAGACAATTCACTCTGTCTTTCTTACAGCTGATGTTGAAACAGGGAGTTTGGGTCCCAAACTCCCTGGTTGAAATATCCTGCTGATTCCCACATTATTGGTCATCAAATTAGGTCAACCGGAAACATCTCTGTTTCATTCATAAAAAAGACTTATCTGATTGCTGAAGTGGAGATTATGTTGTATTATTGGCCACAGATTTGGATAAACATGTCCAAACTCGTCAAATACCATCAGATACCTCGAGAGGCTAGATCAGCAGGGTTTTGCTTGGTGTTGACATAGTGCCATTGAGATTTATCTGAAATGTCATGTATCTGAGCTAATCTGTTTGAGACATAGGTGTGAAACCGCTTTTCATCATTGTTTATATATCCTAGAACTATTTTAGAGTCACTCCATAAATAGCGCTTGGCATCTAGTTGCAGCTCTTCTGAGAGCATGGCAGTCTGCTTAGCTGCCAGGAGGGTTGCTTGTTGTTCCAACCTAAGTATTGTGATGACCTTGATGGTGGCTACACGTGATTTGTCAAATATTAGTGTACAATGAACATCGTTTTGGGCATCAATAGATCTGAGATATGAGCATGCACCATTTCCAGATGTGCTTGCATCAGGAAATGTGTGTATTTCCTGTCTGATTGAGCTTAAATCTGGAGGGTTGACTGCCCTCTGTATGTCTAGATTTGATAAATTTGGCATGTTTTGATTCCAGTCTAACCATTCCTCAGCGTAGTCATCCTTTAGGATTTCATCCAAGGTGTACTCAGATTTGCAAGCATTCTGTAATATGGTACGGCCCGATAATACTAGAGGGGAGATAAGTCCCATGGGGTCATACAATGATGCTATATTAGAAAGCATGGATCTATGTGTACAAGGTTCTGTAAGTATGGTGTAATTGAATCTGAACGAGTCTGATTTTAGTGACCACAGTAGACCTAGGGTTTGCTCTGTTGAGCTACAGAGATTCACATTGTCCACATTTACTGCAGAGTCAGAGGGTCGGAAAGCTTGTAAAACTTCCGATTTATTACTCAAAGGTTTATGAACCCGTAAATTCCCATGTGCACATACATCCCTGGTTTATTTCAGTAGATCGATGGCAACAGGTACCGAACTGACACTACACAGGCCGTCATCTACATCAAAGTTAGATGAGATAAAATCCTGTGCTGGAGATTGGTTACCATAGTCTGCTGCTAGTTTGTTTAGGCCACAGTTTGGTGATGATCTTGAGCCAAATATATGAACGAGCTTCCTATATACTACTGGTTTGCCATTTACTAGCCATATAAATCTTAGATAATCACGGTGGTCTGGGGTTACACGGAATCGATGGTAAATTTTTTCTATGTCACATGACACCGCGACCTGATCCTTTCTAAACCTGAGCAGTACACCTATCAGAGTATTGTTGAGATCAGGACCCTGTAAAAGTGTACTAACCCCCTGATATCTAGCAGAGCAGTCAAACACAACACGAAATTTGTTATTCTGCTTGTGAAAAACACCATGGTGGGGCAAGTACCAACACTCCCCCTTTTTTGGTTCTGAATCTGGTACCTGTTCTGCCTCACCACGATTGATTAATCCCTGCATGAATTCTGAACATTGGTTGGCATACTCGGGGTCAAGCTGGAATTTTGACTGGAGATACTTAAATCTAGTTAGTGCTGCATTATAGTTGTTGGATAAGTGACCAGAGTCAGTTTTGAATGGTAATGGCATGGTGTATACTTGTCTCTATCCTGATATGTTTGGTTATCCAGTATTTCTAAAAACTTAATGTCTTCCTGTGATATTAGCTTAGAATCATTATCAGATGAGAAATCAGCATCACATACTAGCTTCATAAGATCATGAGGGGACAACTATTGCACATCAGTTTGGAGTGCTACAGTGATTTGATGTTGACATAAGATTGGATCATCGGTATTTAGCACCTGGTTACATTTGTCAATGGGTTGGCACAAGAATGCATGACTTAAGCCATCTTCATCTACAAATTCATCATGTGTCACAACATTGCTGCTGTTATCAGGACCCACAATGCACCAGTCTATTGGTGTTTTTACTGCACACACAGTACTGTCCTGTGGCTCCTCTATTAGTTTTTGATAGTGTGTTGTAGCAACACAATCCATACCAATGAGCAGAACGATCCTAAAGTTCAGTTTGGGAGCTATGATATGATTAAGCTCTTCTATTTCCTCAGATATTGGTAAATAGACTGTAGGTCGAAGGCCACAGTAAAATCCTCGGATTCTCAAACCAAAATACTTTCTGGTGGCTACAGCACAATTCTGACTCGTCATGGTTGATATTTTCAGTGGAGCTGCATCAGATTTTGCCGTGAGCTTTGAGGCCAGATCATTGGTAACAAAAGTAGTGTTGGATTGTTCGTCAAGAGGTCAAGAGTGCGTAGGTCAAACACTATTGTTCCGGATCGTTTTCAGTCGATAACCAAACTGGAAGAATTTTTGTGTAGAGCCTACCTGTTGACACATTAATTTGGGTATTAGTACATGCCGTTTGTGGAGTTGTCTCCAGAATCTTAGCCTGAGCCTTATTATCGGCTTCATGAACCATAGTGTGATGGCGAGTACTGCCACATGAATGACATTTCCATGTCTTTTCACAGTTTTTGACACTACAATTTTGCCCCATACACCTAAAACAAAGATTATTGTCCCGAATTGTTTTGAGCCTAGAATTGTGGTTCATAGCCTTGAATATTTTGCACTGAGCGACATTCTGAAAGTATTATCTGCCATGGCGCTGACCATCATTATGTCGCTCAGCGCATGGCAGATAATACATTCAGATTTACCAGAATTTTCTTTATTGACGCTGTTAGATTGTTACAGCATTCTCAGATTTTGTTCTGGGTGCTGGTTTTGGATTTTCCTGTTTTGATTGACCAGGCTGAGGGTTTGAGGTCACTTGTCGAACTGCAGAGAGTGACCATATAGGATTGTTTGCAGATTTTGTCTGCTTGATCAAAAAATTGACAAACATATGAAAATCCCGGTATAGGTCGTCATTGGCTTCCATGTAATTGGTGACATGATCGTTCCATTTTTTGACTGTATTATCAGGGAGTAAACACAAAATTTTCTGATTTTCCTCACAGTCATCAAGCCTTCCTAGATCTGGAATGTCTATCATTGCTGATCGACACTGCTTGAGAAAATTTGTAAGCCGTGTGAGAGCTTTAGGATCGCTCTGCGGGACTTTGGGCCAACTTCTCTGTTTAGATTTAAAAGCATGTGCAGCGAGAAAGCAACTACCATAGTTGCCATCTAATGATTCAATAGCATCTTTGAAAGCTTGTCCCGATTATCATGGGGCAGTGGGTTTGATGAGTCAGGCTGAACAGAATAGGTATTGTTAGCAGTGGCTGGCAATAGGGCTGGCCTAGATCAAGTTTGATCCATTTTTCCCACATTGGCGTGTCAGTAGAGGAGGGGGGGCAATTCCAATGTGGGAAAAATGGGCTGGCCTATTGTTCTGAGCTGGTTTTGGATTATGGTAGCCATCACGGAACAATGAGCGTGGATAGTTCACATGCGCACGGCTTTGGTGTTGGTCTTAATTGTACACTATGAGCTACGTCAGTATGGCTATCAGCTATTATCATGTCATGCTGTACTGTGTGGTTTTCATGACAATCTGTGAATACTGATTGGGCCTTGGATGGGCGTGGCGCCGGTTGTGGTACCGTTTTTGTTCGGCGTTAGTGGCTGAGATAAATATTCCTGTTCACTGCGAGTATGATAATAATAATGATAATCAATGTCAGTGTTTTCTTGATGAGTAGCCTGAAATATGTCTGGATTTGAACTACTTTCAAGTATAGGATTTGTAATGCAGTCATCCCCACCTGTCCGATCATGAACCTGTACGGAGGATTCCAAAAGGGTTAATTCAGAATTGAGCTGTGTTAATTTCAGCCAATCGGATTAATTCTAGCTGGGTTGTTGCAGATTTTCTAATCTGAGATGATAAAATTCTCTGAACAATTGAGCTTTTGTGCCAGAGGAGGGTTTCCCCGCCTCCCTAAGAATATTCTTGAGGACAGCATTGTTTTTGCCAACCAATTCATCACCAGTATAAACATCACACGATACCATCATGAAACAAAATCAAAGAATAAGCCATGGAAAGAATAGCGGTAAGCCGGCAATACACCGCAAGCCCTCAACGAAATATCTGAGATAATGGACACACCCGTCTGAGAGCAGGACCACAAACAACAGCGATTCACAACAAACCCGGAGAGTTGCACTATACTTGTACCCTTCTTGATGCGTGAGAGATGGAAATTCTGGCAAAAATATATGAAAAGCCCAAAATTAATCCATTAATCCATCCATTAATCCATTCCATTCAAAATTTAAATTAGTCAATCAAAACAAAATTAATCAATCTATTTAAACTCAAAAATAAATGCTGTGACGATCTCAGCAGACAGCAGACTCAGCAGACTCAGATCTCAGCAGACGAACTCAGCAGACTGGTCACTTACAGTTGGGAGATGTGGCGTGGTATGACGGCACGCGAGATAGGTAGTAGTGAGTTATGTTACAGCTTAGTCGATGTGGTCATCTGCTTACGGTACGGTACAGTAGATGAGCTAAATAATCCAGATAGATACTGTAGGTAGCTATAGATTGCTGTGATAGGTAGTTACAGCAGGTATAATAATCCGCGAGCGATAGGAACGACCGATACACTAGATTCACCGGATTCACTGGATACACTGGATACACTGGATACACTGGATACACTGGATACACTGGATACACTGGATACACTGGATACACTGGATACACTGGATACACTAGATACACTGGATACACTGGAGCTGACAGGAGACATCACGGCTCTGAAGCACAGGGAGATAAACGACTGCTTGAGCTTGGATAGGATCACGTACATCTGGCTCTTGATATCGATGGCCGACTAGGATAACACCACCATCCGTCAAATGTAGCCACATCTGATGGTACTGAGTTCTACTGTAACGGCAGCTATTAGTTTAGGCGAGTATACTGAGATTTGGTGTGAGAGATGGTATTTTATTGATTCTCACCAAATTTAATCGTAGAACTAGAACAGATGTGAAACAAAAATTACATGGTGAAAGTGATAAGTGCGTTGATATAATTTACATCAAAGACAAGCGTCTTGAGCGTTTCATAACAATATAAATAATACCAAAAAACAGAGGAAAAATATAATATTTACTTTAAACATACCTCATTGACCTTGTGTATAGCTGCGTTAAAGTTGAAGTTTGATAATGAAATACGCATAAATATAAATAGCCTTTGGCTGATTCATTAAATTGATGGTGTTGAATCAGCTACTGTACACCATGGGCTTCTGTAAGACACTGAAATTGTAATAATTAGCCTATCACAAAAAGCTGTGTGCATACACAGTGCAACAATCAGGGCCCAAAATACAACCGACGATCATTAGCGGCACATAGCCCGGTGAGCAAGCATAGCCAACGCTCTCAAACAATCAATGAGGGTGTGCATGAAGCACACCGCAGCTACAGTCTAGCTCAATAAATACTTATTGTATACAATTATATATATATATAGATATATATATATATATATATATACATGTTTAAATATGAATATATAAATATGCTGATCAAGTCACTTGGACATATGAGACCATACACAAACAAAATCGGATGGCAAATAATACAGTGAATTAATTGTTGATGCCTCTTGCACCTTATATTATTTATTGGCATCATTGTTTATTAACAAACTGAGTACAAGTTGCATGAATTATAGGCAAATAGAAGTTTCTCTTAAAATAATTCCCAATCAGAACGAGTATTAATTGTAAGGCTGTAGTTTAATGTAGCGGTTCCTTAACCTGGGCCACTCCTTCTATCTAGTTGAGTGATAAAGTTGAGACCATCGAGTGAACAGACATCAAATAATTGGTTGGAAAATATCAACAAACCAGAAAGGAACAATAGATTGTAGGCAGACAATATGCGGAAGAGACACTGATTTGCCTGGTCTCTGGCTCGGAAAACCTTTTTAGTTTTCAGATATTTTTGCATCCTTGTTTTGTGCTTATACCCCTGTATCAGGAAGTTCTTCTTACATGCAGTGCACTTTTAATAAATTAAACCACAGCGCTGGACTGTGTTAACACTCTGAGCTTATTTGACGCTCTAGGTGCGGTGGCAATGTACACAAATAACACAGTAAATATATACAAGAAACAGCAAAGCTTCAAACAAACAGTGGTATGACCTTTTAGACTGGAGTTCGCTAAAACATGGAGGACAAATGTACATTCATCTTATTTACGATCTTATGGTGAGTGGACAAATGTCATAAGTGAGCAACAATTCAACCTGATAGCTTGATCCGTCAAAGTGATTAACCTAATGGATTGTGAGGGTTCATTATCATCGATGGCATCTTACTAACTCAAACAAACACAGGTTTAAAATGATTGTACCAATCGATGAATCTCATTAGTATCTTCAAGCACCTGCTACAGACTGGTGCTCTCCCAATGCCAAGAATTTAAATCAGAACCATAGAAATAAATCAGAAAGCTTGGATTCTCCTACCCTAATAACAACTGAGGACAAATTTAACATGCTGAAAAAAGAGGATTTGAATATTTCTACACCACTATGTTATCCTCAACAGGAACTTTGTGACAGCACAGCTGCAGCAATGATTACAGATATACTCAGCATTATATCATTCCTCATCAACATCATTCATGTGATTATACTGAGAAACCTGCCGTCACTAAAAGACAAACCTTATTTATCTGTCTTAGTGTCCATGAGCTCTATAGATATGGTGTATAGCATCAACACCATTCTCGTAAATAACTGTTTGTTTAGATCATATATGAATACGGAAGCTTCACCGCCTGTGTCTGGCCTGTTCAACCTGATAATGACCGTCCTGATGGAGTCTTTTCTTATCTGCAGGTATATCATCAATCTCTTATCTTCAATAGAGAGATACCTAGCCGTCTGTAAGCCCTTCATCCACTCCTCCAATTTACTCATCGCTAACATTGGCAAGACTTTCATACTCTTCACCGTTGCCGTAACAATTATTACAGCTGGCAAGACAATCGCATTGTTCGAACCACAAATGATATGTTTGCATCCTGTCCTAGGTCCAATAACTGTGATGAATTTGCCAAACGGGATTTTGGTAGGGCTCTTAATCACTCTTCCGGCGATTTCAACTTCTGCACTACAAATTCATATCTGGAAAGAGATTCAAAAGTTACAGCAGGGAGCAGGAGCGCAGCAAGTAGCAGAAATGAAGTCTTCTGTCAGATATGTCATGGTTATCAATATAGTTTTCATCAGCCTAATGGCTCCATCAACAATACTAATCATGATATGCCTAGGATACTGGGCTAAGGGTTCACAGCCTCCTGCCGCCATCTTTTGGGTGTACGCTTATTCACATACATTCTATGGTCTGATTAATTGTGCCATCTACTGCTTCATGTCGGCTGCTTACAGAAAAACATTCATCAAAGTTTTGGTCCCAAAGATGTTTTACAAGACACAAGTTTCTTGTAATGCTACTACCAGCTCAGGAACCCGGACAATAATTGTTAATCCCTATCTAGTAACTAACCTGACTGATCAGGAGGTTATCACTCCTAATAATCACCAAGTACCCTAGGGGCAGACAATCCTTACTGCTGCAGATATTACCTGCTCAAAAAGCATGCAGATTTTAGACTACCCTTATTGTTGTCTTCTTGTAGAGTAGTCATATATAGACAGAAAGCTTAGGGAAGTGAAGAGGACGATATGGTGGTTATGCAAAGACTTTTATATGAGTGTGGAAACTCTGTATACACTATGAAATCTGACAAGTATTTATCTGTTGTGACTCTACAATTATTCCAAATTTTGAAGTCTGTTTGTATTAGAATAATTTTGTTTTTTGGTAAGTTTTTGTAATGCTAGTGTCTTTGTTTCGTAGAAATAAAGTGGAATAGCCTAAAACTGAATATGTGTGTTATTTGTTGTCCGGTCACTCGATGGCTTTAACTTTGTAACTCAACTAGATAGAAGGAGTGACGCAGGATAACAAACCCAGTACATTTGAGTGTAATGATTAAAGGGATGATTAAACTCAGATGTCTTATCACACGCCACATCCCGAAGCATGGGCGGCGAAATTTTAGTCTCTTAGTGGCGAAGCCGCAATATCTGCGCCAGGTTGCTCTCTGTTTGCAGGCATGTTGAGCACACCTGGGGGGCCAACCACCTCCATGCTCACATTAAGTATATTGCAGCATATATTATAACTCTTATTAACGCTTGGATGTATTAAGAAATTATTTTAAGGGAAACCTTGATCACGCAATGTGCACTCGAATCTAAAGAAACCAACATGACACAATCTCTCAGCGATCAATATTATGCCAGTAACATACAGACAGACAGACAGACGTAAGCAATCTATCTTTTTTTATTACTGATCTGTTCCAGTGAATCATAATGCTGTGGTAAATTATTCACAACTACTAACTGATCTGAGAATCTTGCATTTTTTGCATGGGTTGTGTTACTGTGTTCCCTGTTGCTTAGCAAGGGGTTTCTAATTGTTTATGGTTGTTGTCTTCCCGTGCTTAGTGAGTAAACAATTCCAAAAAATTTTTCGCTTTTGCTTTATTCCAACAGTCAATGGAAAAATTTACGAATCTCTTATCAACAGAATTGAGTCCCACTTGATCTAATTTTTCACATTGAATTTGATGGCTGCGATATCACTATTCTATAACAATACTACATCAAAACTAAGTAGAAGACAAGAAAATTATGATAATCACTTTTGGTCTTTCTTCTTTTATTGAATTTGAGATACTTTGGACAAGAGCCAATTATATATTTGGTTGTACCCCAGAAAAGCAACTCCCAGAGTTCAAGGTTATGATATGGTTAAAATATCACACGCAAGATTTAACACCATGACAGCGACACTACATCGCAGCGATTTTATATGACATCAAGGATAGGATAGATCTTTGAGGTTTTTGAGTAACGACACCAATAGTGAAAATGACATGAAAAAATCTCACGGCTTATCAGAGTTCTTATAAGTATAAGATTAAAAATACACGCTGCAAATAAGAATAATTGTCAACGAGACTAGACATATCCCTTATACTTGTTCTATTCATTTGGATGTTGATTAACTTAAGGGATTCCAACTTCCGAGTATAATACACCATGGCCGTGAAACAAAATCTATTTTCTGTTTAGCTTTCTGTCACAAATTTAACTATCTTAACACCTTACAGCTCCCTTGAAGGTAGCCAACATGAAGGTCATATAAGTTGCCAACACATCGGCTCGCTGGAAGGTGGCGCTCAGGATTGGAGCACCAACCTTTCTGTGAGTAACTGATGAAAAAAATTGGTTTGCATCTCGCTGCAGTCAGAAAACTAAAAGGGTTTGTTGCAACATCAGGTACGCTGCAGCAAAATGCAAGCAAGCTGAGAGCAGCTTTCAGTGAAAATTCCTACATCACCATCAAGTTACGCGAAAACTTAACCAAAAGTTGCAGGTATCTCCGATTATTTCAAACAAATGGTGATAGATGTTACTATGGAGGTAGATAGATAGATAGATAGATATGGACTTTATTTCACCGCTCAAGAAAGTACATATTACAATCATAATCAGAGCAGGAGTTACATTAAAAAATTATTCGAACTGCATTAGTCGTTCTTTATAATGTCACACATAGAAAAATAAATCCATTTTTATACACCGAATTTGTAAAATATAGTATTCATAAGGCTCTGAGTTCGGTGCTTTTTTATCAGGGTGTTATGAGTTCTAGTAGAGTGCCTGTTTGTGTCTTGCCTGGATGGAATCAGGTGGGATAACCGATGTATAGGGTTATTTATGACCTTGGCACTGTAATCAGAGCAGAGATTTGACATGAATACTTTGAGTGCAGGCAGCTTAGCCACTATGAGGCGTTCGTCATAATGCTCGATATGGGGATATATCAGCTTCAAGCAGCGTCATTGGATGCTCTCTAGTTTAAATATGTCATACCGGGCTTACGATGGAAACCATGCTTGGCAGGCATATGTAAGCAGCGGTCGAATGATGGTCATGTAGTATCTACACAGTCCTGTTTGATTTACGCCATACCGTTTCAGAAGTTGTAGTGCATGGACCTTTACATGGCTTCTCTCAACTATAGATTCAGCATGCTTGTGAAATGTGAGGTGTTCGTCTATGTTAACCCCAAGCAGTTTGAATGAGTCTACGCGTTTGATGACTTTGTTGTTTACGCAGACTGGGGTTTCGAGAGTTATCTTATTCCGTAATGACATTGCCATCTGTTTCGTTTTGGATGTATTTAGTGTCATGCCATTGTTTTGACACCACTCTGTATTCATAGTAGCTTCTTTCGTTATAGTATCACTGGCGGTAGAGCTGTGGCCGCGAGCAATATTTGATTCTGATTTTGGAAACGTGGTGAATATTGTTAGGTCGTCAGCATACTTTATGATGTTTTCGGATGATTGCAGTGATTTTATAAAAATATTCTAAAGTATCGGTCCACACCTTGTGCCCTGGGGTACACCAATGTTGCCCACTCTTTCACCAGATGTTGTCTTAGAGGATTTGTGGGCGACACGCTGCCTGCGATTTGTTAGGTAGTCGACGCACAGGGCAATAATTGATTCACTGTATCCTTGAGATAGCATGATAGAGGCGAGGATATCTGGAGGCATGTTGTCAAACGCTTTTGAGAAATCTTCGAAAAGAGCATGGACGGCGAGAGTATTAGTGTCATCCATCGCAAGTTTCCAAGATGTGGCAGCGTTGACTAAGGCGTCGATGGTACCGGTACCTTGGGTATATGCGTACTGAGTATCATCGGATGCTTTGTCGGTGAGGGGTTGTATTATATACCATTCTGTGATCTTACTACAGTGATATAATAACGCAATAGGTCTAAACTCGCTGTATTGTGTAGGCAATGCTATCTTGTTTATTGGAGTTATCTCACTGCGTTTCCACAGTGATGGGTATTTCCCAGTATCTAACATTGTTTGAATGATGTTTTGTAGTGGTATAGATATAGCCTCAGGATTCAGTTTGCTAATCCATTGAGGGTAATCAGCGTGTGGCTTTTCTGGTGTTAATGAATTTGAGATTTCTGATAATATCGCTGATAGCTACGCTACTGGGAATCCCGGTGTTATTGAGTTTTTTATGGAGAACTTTGTTTACATACTTCCATACCGGTTTGTTTTTCCGGTGAGCTCGTTGTTTTGCTCGACGCAGTTTCCTGGTAAGTAGGGTTTCGAGGCATTGCTTGTCTTGTGCCATTCGTATTCGACGTAACGGGCAGTTGCTGTTATATATCCATCACTATATTATGGAATATCTCAGCGTTCTTGTCTATGTTCGGCTCATTGATTACCTGTGACCAGTCTTGTTTCTCCAGTTCTTGGCTAATTTTGATCTTAGCGGGAGGGGTAACCATACGTTTGGATATTGTTTCGTATTGAACTGCTCTCTTGGCGGCAGATTCTAGAGTCACCGAGCAATGATCGCTGGAGCCAACTGGAGGTGCAGACTTGCATTTTAGGCTAACGTATTCAGGAATGTTGGTGAATAGTTTGTCTAGGAAGGCTGTTTCTCTGGTTGGGAAGTCAACAATCTGTGGTAATCCGAATAACGGTTTGATTGATGATGTATTCAGGTCATTGAAATCACCATAGAGTAACAGCTTCGTAGTTTTATGTTTGTTGGTCAGGTAATTGATGGTGTCGTATATGTGTTGTGTTGTGTGATCTTTCATCTCATTCCGCAGGCCGGGCGGGTGATAAATAACTCCGAAGATCATTTTGTCACTTATGCCTGGGATTTTGTTCAAAGTCCACAACGACAACATGGTGGTGGAAGTATACGATTTTAGTGTTGTAACATGATAATCTGAGCGAGTGTAGATCGCCACACCCCCTCCTTCTCGTGACTGGTGTCTATTGGTAGCTGTGCGATTGAAACCTGGGTAGTTATATACTTTCTCTGTAAGCTTGTTGTACCAAGTTTCAGTCAGCAGTAAGATGTCATATTTATGCTCATCAATAAGACCAGCGAGCTAGTGATGTTTGGCGAGTGTTTGTCTCTGCAAATTTGTTGCTAAAACATGTGGAAGTCGGGGACGGTTATCATCGCTTATCGCCTTGTTGTTTATTTTCGGATCGATCTTCACGGTGGTAGGGTGAGATTGTCTATTTACCGTGGTTTGAGTTATTGAGGGCCTATTTGTTGGTTTGATATAATCACACATAGATGCTACAGTTGGTATTGTTGTAAGCGCTTGCATCCTTGGCTTTCTGAGCTGGTAAGAAGAAAGCCTTGGTGTTACTCTAGCCTCAATTCTGCGCTGCTCGTTAGGAGGATTAATGGGCAGTGTACTGTCTATGTCATACCAATCAAATGAGTCACCTGAATTTGAAGGCAGATTTCTGATCTCCAGCAGCTCTTCTCTGGAGTATCTCACGGCTGAGCTTGTCATATCTGGTATCCAGGCGTGCCAGATCACGAGAGTGTTAAGATGGTGTCACTCTCAGTCCTGGGCTATTACATTAAAATGCTGTATATGGTTAAAAAATGTCTCACGCAGGAGCACAGTAAAAATTGCAGCTTACTAAAAAACTAGCCTCATAACCTCAGAGTTGCCTGCTCATATGTGTAAGGCATGCTTTTGTCTCTGCAGCATCTGGCCTAAATAATCAAAATGATATATAAAAATATTTAAAGCCAGTTTTCAAGGTGGCAGCAAAAATGATAAAGTAGTTACGCTTTAATGATACAGGTGAAAAAGAGTGGTATTGCAGCTTGGCTATTTATGATAGCAGACCCATGTAAACTTGTAGATCCACTATATATGACATGCTTTGCTCTGACAGATTTTGGATGTTTTGAAACCATATCATCATTTTTACATCACTTTCCTTTTTCCGGCAGCGTTTTTGGCAATAAGCCGCCTATTGTTCAACTTAATGTGTAATATTACAATTGCAATCAGCAAGAAAACCCCTACCAGAGCCAACTGTCAAACCCTATCCACCCAAAATTGTAAATGAAGTCGCATACCTAGACAATTTTTCAATAGGTTGCCACTGGACTCTGCTTGTAAAACGGACACATCAAAATTCTTTATTCTATTTTTTTTTAAATATTTATTAAAAGTGAAATAATTGTAGCCAAAATGAAATAAGATTAGCAAAATGTACAAAATTAATAGCATATGCTCACAATAGATATATTTTTGTTCTAGTCTAGTTAAATCATGCGCAACAGCATGAGACAGTATATAAAACAACATGCAACAATGCAATGCAATATAACATAATATTATAAAGGTAGGTACAACCAAATTAATTAATCAAAGCACATAAAATAATAAAAGCCGTAAGTGATCATCATCTATATTTCCGTCTTCTACCTTTTTTTTATATTTTTATGCAGTATAAATATAGAATAATGATATTACAGTCATCAAATTTAATGTGGCTAATTAGATCAAGTGTGAGTGCAATTTGATTTTGTTGATTAGAGATTAATAAATTCTACCATTGACTAATGGAGTGAAAGGTTAGATCAGGGAGGGTGGGATCCCACCCTCCCTGGTTATAGTCCCACCCTCCCCGCTCTAACCCTCCCGGGTTATAGTCAACTGTTGTAGGATTATTTTGGAATTGTTTGCTTACAAAACAGGAGAAGACAATAACCTTAATCTCTAGTAACCACTAGCTAAGCAGAGAGGAACACAGTAACACAATCGATGCAATATTTACAGATCAGTTACATGTTGTAATTATTTTATCTGCAACCTCACCGAGTAGATAATAATACATCTATTGTCAGCAAAAACTCATCATAATATCTCTAATTTTTTTCATGATGTAGCAAGAACATAAAATGGTTGTATATGTCTGTGTGTTACTGGCACACCACAACAATTTTTGTGTCACCAGTTTATGATATCTAACAGTGAGAATTTCTAAAAAAAAAGATGTGACAACTATAACATTATGTTGGAAACTGAATTTTACCGCTTCATGGCATCTGCAAACAAGGTTTACAGTTTTAATTGGATTTAATCAGAATATGCAAACAGCTAATCTACAGCAAAGAGGTTTGTTTTTCTTCGATTTTAGCGAATGATAAAAATTAAGAAATAAATCTTGACACTTCGTTTGATGTAATTAAGTTCTGATTTTGAATGGCAGCTCACTCCGAGTATTGACAGGTTTTTTTATTTGTAATACCTGATGAATAATATTCCAGTGAATTAAATTTCTGTCAAGTTGTGTGGTGTTTGTCATTAGATTTGAAGAAAATTACCCGAATTATTTATAAAATGAAGTATCGGCCCCTTCTTGACTTACCTTCCCTGATGTAAGATACACATTTTTATTCCCATTGATCTGACTGTTATGTGATCTGACTGAGTGAATCCAGCGTAATCCAGTTAGCAGATTCGAGTTGTTTATTTTTGTGACTGACATTATGTTTGCTAAATAACCTTTAATCAAAATATACCTTCAGTTGTAAACTTTCATTTACAGGTGTGGTTTTACAACGTTGCAAAAGATAAAATTTACGTGAAACATTAAACAAAACTCATGTTTTACACCGCTTGGTGCAAGCTGGTTTAAATCTTATTTAACTTGGGTGTTTGAAATGTAATAAACATGCTCAAATAATCAACTCCTGGTCATCAAAGTGCTAAAATCAAAAGTACCGCAGTAAATTATGACTTGAAAAATTCATCTCCGTTAAACTGAAGTAGATAAACCACAGGACCTCACACAGTAGCACTTTGACAATAAGAGTATATTTTTCATACACCTCTATTGTATGAATATATAATTCAAAGGTCCAAGTTTTTTGACGGTGAATTTAACCTCTATTCCCGTATTATTTATTAGAAAAGTTGAAAATAAATTGCATCAAAATTTTGCAAATTGACTTGCGACCTCGAATCATGAACGGTGTTGTGCTTGACGAGAAATCATGATGCGTCAAGTTTTCTGTTTATTTATTACAATACAAGACAATTCTTTTGCCTTGAGGGTTCTAATCACCACACAGCATGATTCAAGAGTCAAATTACAAATCTTGTGAAAACATAGGCTTTCAATACAATGACAGTAGCCTGTCTATTCAAGTAGCAAAAGTATCCTAGTGAGAGAGCCTTCATTTCTAAGCACTGTACAATTAGAATTAGTGCTGTGATTGGCTGGGTGCTCTAACCAAAAGAAACTAAAGCCTATAATTGACTTATGGAATACTGTTCATTGAGCCACTGGTTTATAAATAAATGAAAATACCAGTAATTTGTTACATTTGCTCGATTAGCACCAAGTCAAACAGTAGCGTCAAACAGTAGCTAAAAGATCAAGAGAGGAATTCAGTGGTAGCCATCGTGTGTACACAGTCAAAGTGATGACAGAAGGATATAGTATGGAAGAAGCGCAGCAGATTTCGCCAAGACTCAACAGAGTCAGCAGTTTTACTATTGACAGCATGCTGTCTAATAACAACACTACATCTAACAAAAATAATGGTGAGTAAAAATTGGTGACAATATAATTAAAAATTACCCAAAATGTTCTTATTTAGTGGAGGCTGACAGATAAAATCCCTGCCAAGCGAACATCATAAGTTATTATTTTGATAACTAGATGCAGAACTGGCTTCAATTCAATTAAAAATCAAGAATATTATTACAGTAAAACTATAATTCTCAATCTCATTTTTATTTTCTAATTACAGAACCTGAAGCAGCATGTGGCTCTGAGAGAAGTTTAACTCCAGAAGACGAAACATGCGAAGATATCGACGTAACGTCAGAGGATGAGATCACACTCGGCGAAGAGGCGCAAACAGACAATAATAATAACAGTAACACATCAACATCGTCAGCGGGATCGCCTACTAATACTGAGAGCGGGGAAAAGAAATCAGACAAACCACCCTTCTCTTACAACGCTCTTATAATGATGGCAATCCGCAGCAGTCCTGAGAAAAGACTCACACTAAACGGAATCTATGAATTCATCATGAAAAACTTTCCTTACTATCGTGAGAACAAACAAGGCTGGCAAAACTCAATCAGACACAACCTCAGTCTCAATAAATGTTTCGTCAAAGTACCCAGGCATTATGATGACCCAGGAAAAGGTAACTACTGGTGCCTCGACCCATCATGTGACGATGTATTCATCGGTGGCAGCACTGGTAAGCTGAGACGCAGATCAACCGCCGTCTCTCGTTCCAGACTAGCAGCGTTCAGACGTAATGTACCACCGATTTACCAAACTGAAAAGGCCAGTATGATGTGGCCAGGTATCTCACCAGCTTTACTTGGACTCACACAGCAATATGCTGCCGCACAAGCGCTCAGGTTCCAGCCTGCTTCAGCACCACCAATGCTGCCCTTCCAGCGACCTGGTGATCTCCCTTCCCCACTCAATCCTTCTTCAGCGAGTAATTTCTCCATGGACAGACTCTTAGAGCCAATGAAGGTTGCTGCTGACAATCGTTTACCCACAATGCCACTTAGTCCGTCGGCAGCGATGTACAGTAACTTGTTAGCCACTCAGGCAGCTATGTTAGGTAGTTTATATCAGGGAGGTCTCAATCCTGCCGCATATACTGATTTATATTTGAGGCGCCTTCAGGCTGGTAACCCTAGCCCCCCTCCTGGTATGGCCCAGCTAACACAAAATATACCGGCTGCACTCAGGTGATCCTCAGCGAAATAATTTTTTTTATATTTTTTCTTCTTTTTTCACGCTTTTATATGCCTTTTAGAGAGCATACCATGACAATTTTGTACAGAACTAGACTACTATTTATTTTTGCCTAGGAATGAGACTTTTCATGTCGCCTTAGCAATTTTCTATAATTTTTAATTTTTTTGTGATGACATTCTATCACATGAAACAAATAAAGTCACAGACGATATAAATAAACCAATGAAATCGATTGACATCCTGCAGTCTTACATCAATAAGTATTGATGATCGAAATCAAAGGCAAGTCATTTGCCCTAAAAATAAGCAATTTGGTTATAAACTCATTGTGTCACCTATTAAATACAATAGATTGCAAAAAAAATTTATCAGTGTTATGAATCCATGATTTTAAAATGCCAATTTCATCTATCGCTCTGAGTTATCAAGAACATTTCAAGTATTTTTGTTATTTGGGCTTTTCAGTCTCGGATAGTCATACTAGGTCCGTATTATGGAGTGTTAACAATACTGTCAGTGTTTCCGCAACGTCTGTTTTGCGTTGTCATTTTCAAAAGTCCACAACCTCATTTTGTAGCGCAATCCTCCTTTTTATACTTATATTTGTACCTGTATATGTACAGGATGCTATTGGAATTTAGACGAACAATACTCTCTATCGGTTGTGCATAATCTTTAGTGCCCACTATCTTTGTTTTGGTGAAAAAAGTCACTGAATATAAGAATTAGAATCTCGCAATAAGTTGCCTGATGTCAATATGAACAAAATATTTTAGGCTGGTTCTTGCCTGCAAATTTTTTTCGATCTTGTTAAAATATATTTTCCATGATATGGCGTCCCAATCCTTGCAAGACTCTGTCCGATATGTTTATGGTGAGAAATAATCATAGAAAAGACATTGTATCAGTTATCCTATGGTATGGTATAATATCAGACACTCAAGTTGGTAACAATACCCAACCCAATTTTACCATCACAAAACACTCGGTGCGTAAAATCTGAAAATTTAAATTGGACTTGTAAATTTAATCGTTTGGAAAGCATCTGACCTCTTCAGATAGGTCCTTGAGGCTCACCACTTACATCGCTCATTCTGAGTCATAATATTGTGGAGTGATTACTCCTATCGACAGCAGAAGTCTCAACAAACAGCATAGTTGAAAGACAACGTCTTGGAATAATTCTTGGGAATCCTGAATTTAATAAAGGGTGTAAAGTCACAGTTGAAGCGTTTGCTGGCAATCTGCTACTTGAAATGAGGCATTATTGAATCAACAGTCCTCTTGTTATGTTCCACATGGCTGCTGACTGGTAGATGGTCATTTACGACAAGTCTTGAGAAATCCAACTAACAGAAGAATCATTATAGGATGATATATGATGCCTTTTTACATGTATTTTTTCTGTGACGTGATCATTGAAAAATCTAAATGCCTATCATGGAAATATTGGAAGGCACACTCAGCCATGCATCACCAGACCAACTAATACTACAGATCAGCTACTATATCAGGCATTGGTAGTACATTTTTGAATGCCCACTGCTTTAATTTATTGTATAATACAGTGTGATTTCAGATCATTACCATGTTTCTACCAGCTCCATACTCTTAGAAAAGGCATAATTTTAGAAGATCAGCTGTCCCTGACATGTTATCGAATAGACATACAGCTACTAACAATAATGATATATACGTAAGTATATGAAATGACTATGATTTGAGCCCATCAATACCGTAGTGTACAAGAGTTCACATATCTTTTATTTATAGTCAGGATCATGCATTGTTGGTATTACAAGACTGGCTAGAAGAGAACTTCGGCCAGAACATTTGAGTCCACACCATTATCACTGTCAGCATATAGTAAAGTACACCTGCCAAGCGCATTCAATCACCAGGAGTATTTTTTTTCAAATCGTTATCAGATAGAAATAGTGAATTGTCACCCTGCTGGTAAAGCCCCTAAATCCGCCTAGACCCATATTTAGATAAGTTTTAAAACAGATCTTTTGGGGCTGCAAATTACCCACACTAACATAGGGTTTGGTTATACTCTAACAACCTGACACCTCAAAGCACAAGCGGCGTTCAGCTATCTCAACGGCTTGAAAAATAGGTGGCAATGTGTGCAGAGAAGGGGAGCAATTATGATGATTAAGCGATCATTAGCAATTTGAAGAATTAAATAAGTTAGGTATTTAACTTTGTAATTATTACAATTACCAATTTGGAAGTGTGGCAAAACTAAACCCAGATTTTCTGTTAATGATGATCTGGTTTATGAACAACGGTAAACTTCCGCTGCTCGTTTTCATTCCGTAATTGTTATGAATTATTTTGTTGGGTGAAATTAAGATTTTATTCATAAGTGATGGTGAGCGAAGAGATTATAAAACAACAAATCAGATCGGACCATCCTGATTGTTTGGCAATAACTTGGGTATTCAAATTTTGATTTAGCTCAGCTGGTTTCGGAGCTTGCATTTGTTTATTTTCAATATTTTGATTAATTTTCACACATCGGATCTAATCCTCGGGTGGCCTAAACTATATTCAGTAGAGAAAACATAGCACCCTGTCTATAGGGAGAGGCTCAACAGATTGTTGGTAATGGAAGTAAAGAAAATACAAAACATTTATTTATAACAACTTGTGAAAGATAACCCACAAACGTAATTGAAAATCTAACTGTAATAAACTTGCTGCAGGGCGACAGTGGGTACTACATATCTCCAATAAACAGCCTAAATATTCCCAGACTTACCTACCAAACAGAAACTGCAACAGGGGATAGGTACACCTGAGAGTAGCGGGGGCTGGAGCAACCCATCATGAAAGCTCCTCCAGACACACAGAAATGAGTAGTTGAAGATGCTATAGAGATGTAGTTGGCGGATGTCAACACCTTTTCTAGATTGAGGCCACATTTATTGGGTTGTACAGTACTCAGTAAGTCTGACTTAGTAAACTTGTGGTCAGAAAAGAGCAAGTTATACCTTTCTGTAGCCTAATTTATTCATTATATTGATGAGAAATAGCTGGGATTTCTATAGCTTTGTTTAACCTAATCAGTGTAATATGGTTTGTTTTTAGGATTTATTTGGAAACAAAGTTTTCTTTTCAAATAGGATTTGTCACCGATTCATGCTTAATCAGTGTTTTGTTGCTAAACAAAATAACACACCATTCAAGTGGTGTTTGCAATAAACACGATATTTGTTGTTAATTTTGGAATGTTTCAACGCAAACGAAACTTTCTCACGGTTTAGAATAGACCAACTCATAGGTTGGGCCTTTTGTTTTGCCAAATTTTTATAAATATTAGATATGATTTTTGTCCGAGTTGTGAATTGCCATAAGCTAAAACAATAGGCAGTAAAAGAATTTGGGATCATGTGCAAAATATAATAACCTATTTACCATAAACATATTTAGTTTTGATAGGGAGCGTGTTTAAATTCTTCTATACTAAACTTCTATTCAAGCAGTGCAACAGTTCACTGCCTAATGAAATTTAATTGCATATAATTGCTCTTATGAAAATATTGGTGTCTATTTCGCCAAAAAACTAACAAACGTTTTTAAAGTGTAGATCGTGTTTGTAGGGCCCCATACAGAGTTTTGAACGCTAAAAAAGTGACTCTATTTAAAGGTGCGCACTCAGTGTTTTTTTTATTTCACAGGTCAACACAGATATGATGTTATAAAAGCAAGCTTTCTTGCCCCCAACCTTGCCTAAGACAAACATCGAGAATAATTCTTGCTGCCACATGAATAACTCCGACAGCACCGACGTCAAAACGTTCCGGAGAAGAAAACATACCTTAACATAGCCCCAGATGTCAGTACCAGACTGTTGATTATTTATAGCACAATGCATGCACCAAACACTGATTGACTTCATTCCGATGGATTTCTAACAAAACCGTATCAGTTTATGGCAAGGGGGATGACTCCTTGGTGTGTCAGATTAAAACCAATGACGTGATCAAAAAAATTATTGTTTATGGAGATGTATATGAAATTCTGCTTGATTGATTTATAAGGCATCACAGAGATATGTCGCTACTGGCTACTGGCTAGCAGCTACAATAATTGAAATAGATGTTAGTGTGGAAAAAAATCGAAACTCTGCTGGATTGATCAAAATCAAATATCAATAGAAGAATGTCCAAGCTTTTTGAACATTCATTTCTAAACGTCAGCGTTGAGAACACTGCCTGTTGAAATATCCATAACAAGTTTATTAATTTGGTATTATTTTTAAATAGCACTCGAGCAGAGCCACGAATTCTGGTCATACCCAACACTTGACTGGCGATTTGTCCGAAAATCTCTGCCCTGTTACGTAAAGTTGATGCCAAGGCGGCTATGTTTAAGTTCTACGCTTGTTTGGATTGACAAAAGATATTGCAAACTTGATCAGTAATCATAATTAAAAGAATCATAAGGGTGATACCATTTATTTACACTATTATTGGTGGTTTTATTTATATAAAAATGTATTATCTTACAGTGTTTATTGGTGTTAATTCCTTTTATTACCTCATAATTGGCTGCACTTGCGATTTGTCGACTAAGTTCTTGTAAACTGGTAATGTTATGGGATTATTTTGATTTCTTTTTAAACTGTGTCAAAGTTGATACAACATTAGTATTCTAATCTAAATATTTAGCTGTAATCACGCAGCGCTGAGCCTCTGATAATACCATACAGGTATGTGAGTAATCTGCGCACATGGGGTCTCCTAAACAAAACTAACTTTAAACTTTACACCATAAACCTCCCAATAAAATTTGATTTGTTTTAATCTCACAAATATCTCATATCTAAAACCATGTAAGATTGCCAAAAAGCTCATTTCAAATCTCACACAAGACCACCGTGTTTATTTTTGTCCGCGGTTTCTAAAACAGGCTAACACCTTAAGGTTTAAGAAGTCGCAATCTTTTGAGGGACTCAGCCAAACATGCTAAGATTCAGACTCTGATGTCGACGTATCGAGCTGAGAAAATTCTCACTCTTGAAATTAAAATGAATCATGTCAAAAAACCAATCACCACTCGACTCCAATAACAAAGGTTAAACTCTAGCCACCATTATGTTTTGTTGTCATCTGTTGTTTATAATTAAAATCCAGTATTGATACACACGTCGACCGTCGTCGACATCAGAGGGCCCTTATTAAGCCTCGCTCATTCTCGCCTCTGTATTCAGTTATCAGTCCGCCTGTCTTCCTTGAGGCAGAGCCATTGAATATGGCGCAGGCTTGACAAAAGATCTGTTTTGTATTATTTGATCAAAGTTGTGTGTTTGTTTTTTACTGATTGATGTAAATAAATGAATCTATGAATGACAAGATGAACGATCTTATCCACCTTGATTAGGCGCCTTTCATCAACAGTACTCCTATTCAACTCTCCAAAAAACCTCATAAAAGCGTCGACACTTTCTTATACTGCATCCGCTCTTACACAACTGGTAGCCTGGGATCCCTCTAACCTACAGGGCGTCACCTGTGACCCACAAGTAAATGTAGAAAATGTATGCTAAGTCAGACAGATTAGAGAAAGTTCTCAGATTGAGGGGCTGATGTCATCTTCTAGACTTTAAGTGACAGGAGCCTGATTTTTGTGACTTTTGTTTTAGTTAACTCAGCTTTAGTCATCATGATAAACAAGTCTGAGAAAAGGATTACTCAGATCAAAGGGAATGAGATTATAATGAGTCTGCCTTTTTACAAACACAATAGAATTAAATGACTAATCTATCACCCAATATTTCCAAGGGACTTTACTCTATAACACAAGGTACCAGTAGGGGCAGACAAACAAGGTTACAGTGGTGCCGTACCTGTTAAACGGATGTTGTTGGAAGTATCCCCTGTTTGTGTTAAAAGATTACCAGTATGTTACTAAGAAATCTAAGAACTTCCAAGGCGGTAATATCTAACCAACACATTGGCTAGGTATAAACCAACCAAACCCAGCGCAACTTGATGGAATCAACTGTTGTATTACGATATGTTATTTCATTGCGCAGATGGCTTCCGAATCTTATTACGGTCAGTTGGCATCTGGAATTTAGTGAGTCCATCCACAACAAGTCTTTCTACAATGTGTTAACTGGATAGACATTTTAAGTGCAGTCAATGACAAATTGCCTCATGTCTGTTTTTCAATGTATGCATACACTTTGTTGCATGATGTCAAACTTTGAAATCGGAATTTGCCAAATGTTTTGACAATAAATCCACACTATGAAAAACATCAGTTGTCAAAAAGTCAGAAGTCGGGGAGCTCTAACCCCCTCTCTATAAATTTTAAGAATGCCGATAACTTTTTGGCTCAAAGTCACCAGAAAAAGCCATAAACTCTGTTAAATCATTAATCAAAGAGTGCAATTGTTAAACAATGATGCAAAGAAGATCCTTTTATTTCGCCGACCCACAACAAGGCCTCCGGGTCTGAGCAATGTATCAATATTGAGTAACATTGCAATCTAAGGACACTTTGTAGAATAGATCACTTTGTGAAAAAATAAAAGAATCATTTTGGTGCAATAAACTTTGCACGAAAGTCAAGTCAACTGAAAATGATTAATTGAGTCTTTAATTGTTGTCAAATTTTCCAGTCAACCACCAAGCCTAACGCCAAGCACATCCTTTTGTCAGCCAAATTACGACAATAAAAAACTTTAACAAAAGGCAAATTAGAATTCAATGATGTGTTTAGCAAACACTATCTATAATTCAGCCGATCTAAATTTTGGATCAAATTTGTGCGATGATTTTAAAAGATAAGCAGGCTGTCATCATATGCTAAGTTTTTTACTGGATACACAATGTAGCCTACAGGGAGGATAAAACCCTGAAGCAGCAGCAAACTCTGAAGTTGGGGTTTGATCTAAACCAAGGAGCAACAGCGGTCACTCCTTGTCTAAACAAACTCCCCAAATGTATTTGGTTGATAGATGACTACCCCCAAAAAATATCCCTGATTTCGAGCAGAGTTGGAAACTATTGTTCAACTCGTCGTAACAATCATCCGTTAAATATTCAGCGGCTCACAACCCTACAATTATAAGAAACCCTAAATGATGTTGCACCCAAATTCGTGATATTATCACCCATCTGACAATCAGAGTTGTGTAAGACCCCAAACACTTCTGGTCATTGTTATGGTACTTTGGTAAGTATGGAATCAACATGCTTATTTACACACCCTGTAAGGTTAACTACAATACTACTGTGATAATTGGTCAAGTGCTAATCTACGGGTCTTGCAGAGTATATGAAGTAAATCACTAGGCTAAAGTTAGTGCATCTAAATGATTAAGATTTGATACACTAAAACATACTGTGAGAAAAGGTGATAAATGGTTACGATTAAATTTTTCCCAGGAGTTTTTTTTTGTGTTTAACTAACGTGACATGATGACAGTAGCAAGCTCGTATTCTGTGAAGGGAGATTTGGTAATCGCTTTTGTCATCGCTGAGTTTTAAGGATAAGCTTTTCAATAAACCAGGCACAATATTCTTAAGAAATGACCAGGAGTTTAATTTCTCTGTCTCAAGATAGATAATTGGAGAATAAAAGGGTCTCTACAATCAAACCTAATAACTCAAAATATGGAATGGTAAACCTCATTCCACCTTAGATTTCAGCCAAATAAAAGCGGAGATAGTTTATCCAGATACTGTCCAGACCTTCAAACAGAACACTGCGCAGAAAAATAATCACTACAAGGTGGTTATCATGTTTAGATTCAATATCGTGATGTCATTGAAAAAGTGGCTGTAAGGGTTCATTAGCCTAGCTGGACAGCACTATCTGTAACTCTTAAACAGCTTGATATAATTACACGCTAAACTTGATTAGGCGGGAAATATAAAGCTACTTTACCAATATGTATGACAGTGTGATTTGGCTGGGAGCGCTTCGAAGGACCTAGAAGGATACCTCTGACAATGTCGATATAACAGTATCAGGATGATGAAAGGCCATAAAAATGTTGGAATTCACATTGGTGTTAGCGGCTAGCAGAACATGTTTTATTATCGCAAAACTTTGTCGCCAGGATTTTGACCTAACCTCTTAGCTTCTCGCATCTATACTCATCCCGCCTAATACTCATACATATTACTTACTAATACTCATACATATTACTTACTAATACTCATACATATTACTTACTATTACTCATACATATTACTTCGGTATGTAGGTGGACGAGACAAACATACAAACAAATCTGGGCTCAAACACACTATCTATAAAACTGTATAGCTTTATCTTTACGAGAAACGTGGAGACGTGGATGACACCACAGAAGTAAGCGAGAAGGTGTGTGAAAAGCATTTATTGTTTAACGACAACTCGAAATGCCGCACTCAATGAGCTGGTTCCCTTCCCGTCGACGTCCTACCATGCACTCAATAACACATCATTAGGTGTATAGTGAGGTCTCTACAATTGGTATCTTATAACACTCATTTTTTGTCGGTGTTGTTATACTTTTTGGAGCAGAGGTACAATTATCTTGGATTTATTTCGGTGTAAGGAACAATAATAACCCCACAGGAGTAGCACAGTGTCTCAGTGCATGCCACAGACTTTGACGAACTTCGAGTGTTTTGCAACAGAAACCTTCCCCTCTGTCTCCGATTGCGAACATTTCTGTAGAGATATACAATTACTGCCAGAAAGGCGTCTGATGCTACTGATTTGGGGGCGGAGAATTCTAAATTTAAACGTGTCTGAATTTCAATGTCCTCTCTTGTTCGTCACGGAGGGACCATTAACCATTACTCTAGATGTGAGTTGTGCTGCTTTAAGACCGCATCCGGTAGGTATGCATGTTTAGATGGATTAAATATTGCTGCATGTATAAATACAAAATGACAAATCATGCTCTCTAGCTTTTTTACAGGGATCATTGCGACCAAATTTAATTCATTTTTGAATTGTAAATAACATCAGATGGAATAGCCAAAAAGACACATAGATGAAGTTGTCTCGCTTATTCTTACTATCACCTCTCTTCCCCTTCTCTTCCCTCCCCCTCCTTCTCCTCACCCTCCCCAGACATTTGACTACTTATGAGATAACGATGATGAAACAATCAAAATCAAACAATTAATTCATAGAAATGGATCATGAGGTTTGGGGTTATCTTTTTCAATTAGCTGCCTTGCGCTTGCCCAAAACTAATAAGAAAAGAGTCATCAAGCTGAGTATATTCAGCGCTAATTCATCCAGAGAAGCAGTTAGATACTTATGTGCAGGAGAGGCTCATATGTCTAAACAACACTCGGCATGATTTGGTTATTATTGTTACACAATCGGAATCTGTATCCAATATTTCTCAGGCTGATTAGCATCTGCCCGGCTGATGCTAACTTTGAGCTGCGCAATCAACATCCAACAATTTTATCCGCGATTCCATCGCTGATAGAATTTAGAAAATACAGTTGTGGCTATTGTCATCTACAAGTGATCGTGTATTTGCCATCAATATGCAATTTGTCGGGAAATAAACTACGCTAATGTATATCATTTATCAGGCGCTACCCTATAATTAACTGGCGATGTCGAATCAACAAAATCAAACCATATCGTGTGAATGTTTTTGCCTGGAAGCTTTTGTTGACGCTTCTATTGTAATGTTAAAACAGCAGGCAGAGCGACAAAGGAGACACGCCAAAAGTGCCAATTTAACTGCAGAAATTACACCTCTGCCTATTGCTGCAATCTTGTTTCCCACTCTTAAAACATCCTTTTCTTTTGTACTGAAACAATGACGGTAGAAAAGTAATATCATTATGCTTAAAAAGAAGGAAACCACCAACTATTACGCAGGCGTCCGTCAAAGTATGACTAACTCCCTCGAACAGCAGGTTGTCATGAGTTACTCATCCTTTCCAGTCTTACAACCAACTACCTGACAGAGCAGGGACTGTACCAGTTATATTTAATATCCAATCTATATGGATTGTTTTTGATTTAAGTATTCCAAAGAAGACTGGAACCATATAGGATAATATTGACAGCGGATTGCTTATGCCTGACGCTGAGTCATTTACTTGAGTAATGGTAATGACAGCTTATAAGTTATAATTCCATAAGGCCATACACCTCATCATCAAAACTAGTTCTTCAAAAACAGTCCCAAATCACAGAACCCAATCACAGTGGAAAACAATGAACTTATTATGAGCGTATTTACAATCAATTTTACAAGTGTCACAATATTTTGTCAGTTGCACAGTCTCAGTGCATTTCTTCCTAGTCATTGTGTACGATGATATTTTTACATAACTCGGCCAATCAATATATATCTACAAAAACAAAAGGGTGGATGTCTGTGATTAATAAATCTTGCTGTATTGCTTTACAACTTAAGAACCTTGTCAAGTGCGTTTTTTTGTTTATTTATTTTAGATTTAATTAATATGTGGGATAATGCACGTCAACATTGCTCATGTTTAGAATTGTATTGTGCTTACTAATACCCAAATAAATCACTTGAAGAGCAATTTTATGCTTTTGTTGTCTAAACATTGGTATATAGGTCTTTTTACATGCAAAAGAAACACAATCACTAGAACTTGATACATAAACATAATTAAAACAAATAAAAAATCCTACATTAGCCCTAGGCTTTGAGCTTGTGGTCAGAGATTTTAGATTGAGAGCTCAGTTGGGATCGAAAGTGCATTATACAGAGTAAAAGCCCCTGATTTATTTACTTGGAAGCCAGGCTATGGGAGGTATCAGAGATAACATGTTAAAAGTGTGAACGTGGGATTAGTAAGTTGAGAAAAGTGGGGGGTTTGTTCTAGCTGCAAGATTTGACACGATATTAAATTACGTCCACCAAGTTTTTAACACTGACCGAGTGTCCTGCCTAATCTTCAATCAGTTAATTAGCTTCCATGAGTAAACTTAAACCTGATCATCCAAATTAACCACATAAAAATAAGAGGGAAACACTGGGATAGGGTGTGGAGGGAAACACGGGCAGACTGGGCTGGGATGGAAGTGAAACTAGAATGAGTAATATTACGGCCACTGCGATCTGATACATTTACTGAACTATAGCGAGTCATTCACATTTGCCCTATACCATTTTACCAGGCCATCAAGGAAATCTATAATCTGACGAATGTAGTTTAGGTGGAGATAATTCTGAGTTTAGGAGGTTTAATGCGAGAAAGAAACACTGCCACTAGCATATTACGATATTCTGTCAGAGGAATCAACTGTGAAAATCTGCAGGGCTTCTCGACCGGTCTACATAATATACAATCCAATACACCAAACAATCCTAATATTATTGTAACAATCAGGGACCTCCTAAGCAGCTAATTAACTACAGCTACCCTCAGCGTCTCGGCTTTATCAAATGCTACCCAGTCAAGTGTTTATTTGGAGCGTGTCAGATTTAATTTTTTATCAACACAGTATCATAATTCTGACACTTTTTATTAGCCTTAGTAGACCAAACAAATGAGAGGCACCGGGACGTTTACCCACCGCCCGCTGTCTGGTGCTTTAGCTCAAACCCTATCCTTGAACTTGTGTATAAACATTTTCTTTTTGTTTCATGTTGTTTGAGGTGTTATAATGTCTAAATATTTCTTGATTAAAAAACGATGAGAAATTTTCGAGACTCGGAAGCCATAGGAATTTGTAGATTTGGGTGCATGTCATGTTAAGAAGACTGCTTGACGCCTAAGCCCAGTGATGAGTGCGCGGTTCTGCACTGCCATCAGCCATGGTGCCATTTACAGGAACAGGTACCACTCTACATGTTCGTCCTCGCTCTCAGCAACAGTACTTTATGTGACCACAGTCAGCGCTGTAGTCGCAGAAAGAGTGACTCTATTGTTTCAATTTTTAACCTCGGCTTTATTTCCGCCGTAATTAGTTTAGATTTCCAGCATTTTAACACCATATAATAGTTTAATTAACTAACATAGATTGTTTTGCTTAATTGTTTTAGCGAAAATTACAATTTGCTTAGCATCACATAAACATTACATGTGATATGGGCGAGTGTATTCTGCGACTGGGGATTTGACAATGCACTGACTTTCAGCTAACTTATACTGCTTCTCTTGATCTCTTACTCAGTGACCTCTGAGATATGATGGAGGCTTTTTTGTAGCATCCTCGGCTGCTGGATGCACTGAGCAGTTAGCGCAGTTCTAGAGAGCTCGCATACGTACCGCCTCGTAATGGGAAAGCATTCCTATGGAGATTTTAGGGCTATGACCCTGCCCATCCTTGTTTAACAACATTGAAATCGCAACAATCTTCTCCTTTTTGTTGACTTCAAATTAGCTTTGTCAATGAGCGAAAATAAAACGTGACAAGACTATTGGAATAATTGATGATTTTCACATTGGTTTCTGACAAAGGTATGCTCGGTCCCCAAACGCCTGAGCACTATATTGCACTCCCCTCACGCCGCAACTTTATTCAGAGTGTTTGCAGTCATTTAACTTTAAATGATTACCAATGATTCTTTGCCTTTGTCAGACTAACAAAACCAGCACAAAAGTCTCACCAAAACACCCATCTACCGCAAAAAAGCTTTCATCGATTTTTAATGATTTGAGCGAGAAACACAAAATATGGCTATGAAAAGCCACGGTGAATCTTTGTATTTATTGAAGTCAACACACAAACAATCAAACAATTGAAAGCAAGAGATAATTTTTATTCTATTTTGAATTTTTACATTCTATTCATTAAAACAATAAACAGTCTGGGTGTTGCAGTATTCATAACCATCTCTAACTAGCATCCAAATATAAGGATCTCGTGGGATCGGCCTCGAGTGCAGCATCAGTTTGCCCTGTCTGCATAAACTGCAGGTCAAACAGCCGAACAACTCTTTAATACTATGTAATGTAACATTAAAAAAATGTATTAGATTTTTGGAAATTATTTTGCTAATTATAGGGTTACCATGCAAATGCAAACCGACAGACGTCCATCATAATATGCTAAAAGGTCTGCTTGTGGGTCAAATTTAACAATATTATTTAGTTACAACCTTAGGAACAGTGTCAAACTTTACTGGATTTTGAAGCCAAAAAGAAACTGTCCATGTAAATATAATCAGAGAAGGGGGGGGGGGGGGAGTATTTGCCACCCTACCTGTTAAGATCACAGCCAAAGTGAATCCTGACTGCACCTGTTGTCTCCCCCTTGCAAACAGTCATGTGCCTTGGAACTTAAGTTTTTATTGTAGCTGTAGCGATACTTGGGTACATTACTGAGTGCAATATAATGCAAACTAAAACAAAATTGTACTTTCAAACCCATTTTAATTAAAATATTGATGTTTTTTTGTTATTTGATTGAATCACGTAATTAGTTGACAGTTCCTACTTAGGAAGTGCAGCTTCAGAAACAGGAAGTCATGTAAACTACCCGGAATCCCCTGGACACCAAAGTGTATTTCCTACATTAATTGCAAAATAAAGTCAAATTCACTGCAAGCTATAGAAAACGATGAAAAATATTAGCACGTTTTCTGAGTCAAAGAGTGCGTATTTTATCCACGCAATGCCAATCTTAGAATTTTCCGGAAGGCGAGAAGTAATCTTGGCCTGACGATTGTCGGTACAGAAGAAATAAGAGTACAGTGGAGTGATGTGTCATCCAGGACAAGTCATAGGTACGCTGTCGTAGGTCACAGGTACGCTGCCGCAGGTAACAGGTACGCTGTCGGAGCAGCCTCTACTACATGGCTACCAACAATGATAGACAGAGTGCATCAATTACGTCATAAATGACAGGCAAACTAGCCAAGGACATTTCATAACTTGATAGTATTTTTTGACAGCATAGCAAGATGTCAGGCAGTTTTGTTCGGGATTATGAGGCAACGATGTATCATGAAAGTATTTCGGTTATTTTATTCATAACTATTAATAGATTTACAAGAAATGCGTTCATTGCTTAACTTATCTGACCATGAAGCAGAATTAAATTGTTAATTTGTATTTTCTGGAACGTGTAAAGTTGTGTTTAGGTTGCTAGCTTTATAATACAATTCTAGGTGTCATATTGTTATTACTAGTCTACTATTGTTTATGTTTGGTTAAATCCAAATTAGAAACCAAATTACCACTATGATTACTGTATTCACTCCAATCTCAACAAGTTTTATAATACGTTAATTGCTAACTATTGAGAGCCTATACTCAGTAATCTGCTCTAAAATAATTAAGCCCAGAGAAGTAAACCGACAAGAGCAGAAAATTCCTAATCTCATTAAGCAAATTACCACAAAAGTATCGGATATTGTGGAGAATTAAATAGGGAACGGTGTAAGATACTAGATGGCAGAGGCATCCCATAAACTTAAATAATGACAATTGATTTTGTTGTATGGAAATTAATTTCCTGTCAGTACATGTGATAGTAAATGAGACAGTGATTACAAAGGACAAAAAGTGTAATAAAAATTAGAGTCAGCACATATTGCGGAATGTTTCAAAATACTGCTGACTTCAAAAACGTGAGAAAAGCTAGTGTTGAGTCACAGGGCAGCGATAATCATTATGTTTGATTTACCCAAGATAATGTTCTTAAATCAAAATAATCACATTTATACTAAATTAATACTCCATAATAATGATAATAATATAATATTGTGGTTTCTGGCATTTGTGATTATATAAGAGAATTAGGTGTGAGTGATGGTTGTCAGTGTTATACTGCAGCTGCTGTATAATCAAACTGCCAAATGGCAGTATCACCGATCGCTGAAATCTTGGAGTGATACGGGTACATTTCACAATTTGATCAACCCTCAGCATTACAATAGACGTATCTCTCTATATACCCATCATAACATGAGGCCTATTTTCAGTTTGAGATGATCCTGTTTGGGGATGATCCTGTTTGCTCGATTTCAAATAATTAGAATTTCTTGTTTCAATTTAGTTTTCGGCAACGCAAAGTCTTATTATATTCTCTGGGACCCAAATGAGGAATAAGACGTTCATTTTCAGTACTAAATGTAAATTTCATACTATTTGCCGCCAACTGAATAATTTACATAATGTAGAAGCTGAGGCTAATGTCAGAATTGCACATGCTGTTTTCAGTCAGGTCCGTTTAGATGGCAGTTTTGTCACTTGTCAGTTTGTTTCCACACAAGCTTTGACTTGGTGTTTAGTTTTGACAGCGGGGTGCACGTGTCAATTTAGAGTTTGTTTATAGATATCTTGAAGTGTTATGCCAGCATTGTTGGGTTGTTTTGGTCAACATCTGTGTAGAGTCTGGAACGATTTAGCTATGGTTTGAGAGTAACATGGCAATGAACTGTGCGATCAGCTAACAGCAAAGACTCACTCAATGACTAAGCTGGCTGCCAATCCTTACTCACTCAGAATTTGTAATATATATGTAGATTTTTTTTTGGAACTTTTCAACTGTTATGTGCAACTTTTGGATCATCTGAAACATTTTCAAAACCATTTGGGGAATGAAACGACAAGAGCAAATTTTTTCGTTGAAACAATGCAGTACAAGATTTTCAAGTTTTTGAAAACTCTTACGTCAGAGTTGTTTTGACAAATAATCTGGATGGTGCGGTAATATACTGCAGCAGTAGATGAGTTGAGGGCTTCTGCTTTGCCTTGACACATTTCAAGTGATTATATCACATCCTGTATGGGAAAGAATCGCTAGATAATGGCGCTTATTGGGACGGTTGTAGATTAATCCGATGAAAACATAACAAATTTTAAACTTTGTGTTTTGGGATTTTTGCCTCCGGCAAATTCATTGAATGTACGAGGCTTTGGCTGAAAACTTCAAACATTATCATATTGACAGTTTTCATATCATACTAATACTGAAAACAGGAAACTGTTACGAAATATTTTAGTTCTGGTAATATAATTGAGTTTCTTGTTATAAGTAGTCAAGTTTTGTGGGTGATAACTTGACTGGTTACAAAAATCAACTCAACGATGCCAAAATTTGTCTCAAGCGCTCAATTACTTTATGACATGGTATATATTCGGATAAATAAAATCTATTAGCTTTTCCTTTCTACGCAAACCCACACCCTTGCTACCAGCTTGTCATCTGGTGGGTCCAAATAATATTTGACCACTAGATGACAAGCTGGTAGCAAGGGAGGGCAACTCTTGATTTGAATAGTCCCTGGTCTGATCAATGTCACTATCACTGTGAACATCTGAGTTTTTAGACTGCGGTGTCCCCTCCTATGAAATGTCACAAAAATCCTCTGCTGGTTTAATATCACTCTGGTCATTTTGTCATCCCCACACATCGCATGTAATCATCTTATTTTGGCAGCGGAAGCAACAACTCTAAAAACTTATATTCCAAAGACAAAAATGAAACACAAAATCACAAGGATTTTAGCTGGGAAAGAACTGACACATTTCTACAAGCCCTTCAAATTCAAAGGTGGACTATAATTCAAGTTCAAAAACAACATTTCAAAAGAAAAAAACAGGCATTGTTACCAAACATGAGCAAACATGGAAGCCCCATGAGTGCCAAGTGGAAATAGAATCCTGCTCGAGACAAGAAACTATTGTCTGCATGACATTACCTCGAATTTCATAATCGAAAACTAAATTGTATGTCGCTACACAATATTTTAACACAGTTAAATGATAACCATGAGTGGCTCGATAACATGTACATTATTGTATAATTATGGTATGGGCCTCTCATCGACAATCAAATTTGGGATTGAGATGAATTTAGACACAAATGGAGTATAATTTAGGCATAACGATTCATAACTTAAATATGGCTTAGAAATGAAACACGCGTGTGAACTTTTTTGACAGATACAAAGCTTGTTGTTTAATGATAAAATCCGTCTACCTCCACCGCCTTGCCTTCACCAACAGTAGAGTAGCCTTGCTCTGCATGGTGCATAATAACATTCAATAAAAAAATTGAGTTTGAGACATTCGGATAACATTCAAGGATGATCTTTCGCATCCCTGGACCCTGATTTTCTATTTCTGCGCACCATGGCTGGAAAGCTGCTAGATGCGTTTAGCCGGTGGTTACAAAGTACTTTATTTGGAAAACTCACTGTTCAAGCACTGATAGCCGTAACCCCAAAAGGCAAAGGGAGGGTTATTAAGATGATATCTTAATTACAAAATGGTACACTAAACAGGGATAAGAATTAAACCGAGATTATATAACCACACTTAATTGTGGGGTAAGCAACCCCCAAACAATAAATCCTGCACCTGGTCTCTATCTCCACTTCATATATACATCAGCAACAACCCTTGGATCCTACATATACTCTAAGCTAACAAAGGGACGTGTGCATGGCAGCCTAACACTTGAGACGCTCTAGGGCTAATGTCTTCACCAGAATGAAGAACAATGACTTTGCATCCATGTAATTATACATCTGTTACTTATACTGTTATTTGTTTTACAATGCTATAGAGCAAACACGTGTGAAGTCATATCTCTCTGCGTAATCTACAAGATTTCTAACGCGATAAGATAAGACAATGAGGTGGTGTATTGAGCCCTGTGGTGTAACAGCCTATCCAAATACCCAGTGATTTAGAGGAGAATAATTGCGCCGTTATATTGTGGAGTGGTAGGGACTTGGTATTGATGATTGTTGACCAGGGTTGGAGAGTTAATGTTAGTGCTCTCCTGTACACACTTGTTATCTAGAGGACTGTATGAACCTGCTGAGTTATAGAAAAGACTGAAGCTATTTGCGGTACTAAAGAGAGGCGGAATACAGCATGGTGCAATATCTTTAGAAAATGAACTGATGGAAACATTGATGACTATGTCCATATACCACATTATGTAGCAATACAATAATATTACATCACTCATAACTAGGTTTGTTAGTGCGGCTGTTAAGCATGCAGAAAACGGACCAAGTTAAACGTTAGATTGTTCTTTTTTCCCCACCCATCAAACACATGTAATAAGTGTATGATCAGTGTCCAGGCTGGAGTTTATATGTGCCTTTTGATTCTTCACTTAAAAGTAATAAACCAAAGATCCTATGGAAAAAGTAACAATATCGAAAATATTCCCATTACTGATGTGTAATTTGTAAGAATAAAATTGCTTTGATTTTTTTGACCAGAACATTGTTGATAGCGGGATAATTTTCGCAGTAGATGGTTAGGAGCAAAAAGGCGGACAACTCCCTATTGATAGTCATGCTATATGTGCCAAGGTGAGCAGGTCACCTCAAGAGGAGAAGTTAAAACCAGGAATTGATAGATATTAATTAAGGGCCTGAGGCGGGTTGGCCATCTTCAAGTTTACCTCTGGACTAAAACCAAACAAACACAGTGCCCTAACAGATGAGACGTTATCAGCTGTTGCGTATTTGTTTCTCTCCAGGCTACGTAATCGAAAAAGTTCCCATGGATGGTGGACACGAGCCACTAGTGAAGTTAGGCCTACGGAGAGAGCGGCTCTACCCTGAGGGCCTGCCATGCACAGGTGTTATACCAAAAGGTACAAATAGAGTGGGTAACTAGTCGCCAATAATTACCAAACATAATCCTTCAATTGTACATAACAAGTTACCACTATGAGGCTTTCACACAAGAACACCTAGATACCGCTCTCGTTGCTATGCCATTTGCAGTGTTGTTATTATATTACATTGTTATTGCTGCTGCACCTCAATTAAAACAGAATCAACCCTCAAAAGAAACATAAATGCTGAAGGTGTATTGCTTATTTAAACTATTTAGATTTGGACACAGGCATTAGACATTCCATGACAGGGCAGTTTGTAATTTTTGTAACACTGAGGAGAATTCCATGGCAGCTAAAAGATATCCATTCATCATTTTTACCCTTATTTGTTCGAAATAATCACACCGGGAAATGTTTTTAACAACGAAAATAGTATATTCAAAACAAATATTGATCCAAAAGTTAATTTGTGGTTATGAAATTTTGCAAATTACAGATACTAACATTTTGTTGTTAAATAATATTAATAACAAAATTAGATGGAAAAGTATTTTTTTCATGTATACTAAATTTATGACGACAGTAGAAAATGCTTTTTTGACAAGAAAGAAACTAGTTCTAACTGACTGTTCGCTCAAAAATGTTCCACACCATAGCAAGGAATCATCAGAAATTGGAAGAGTTGCGAAGTAATACAAAATGCTGTTTGGCACATCTGAGGAAAACTTGAACATTCTTTCCAGATATGTTTTGATAAATAAATGCCCTGTCAAATCTGATACAAAACTTACAACTTCGCTTCGGTTAGTTGCTACTTATTAGCAGGTAATACTGGGGTTAAAGCTTCCTTGACGCTGGCAGGGATCTTATTCAGGTACCACTGGTGGTCAGATTTTAAAGTGGCCAAAACTCCGGCTGAGTTCTTGTGCTGCACTTCTTTGTGATACTGCAGGTCATTTCCTGAAAACAGAAATTGATTACATCTATTAAATTTGTGAAACGAGCAAAAGCATGTTGTTTCTATCTGTCTACCCACAGTTTGACAGATGTCATCGATGACAATGCCAGTCTCATCTGTAGATTTGAACAGTTTCTGTGGGGATTTCACTGAATTCAAGCTTTTCATTTTTAGATCATGGTATGGCCCTCAAACTTCCATCAGCCCTAAAGAATACTGATAGAATCAGCATCAAAAGGTTTTGACCGAGTTTTTATAAGCAAGTTCACATAAATATGTTTGCCACAGGCAGTATTATTGTGTCAGCTAAAACCACAGCATAGCTGGATGAATATTCTCCAATCATGTTTCACACTTGTTCTCTAACAAACTCCTCAGCAGTCAGCAAGAAGGCTCAAAAGCATGTAGGCTCAAAAGCACGTAGGCTCAAAAGCACGTAGGCTCAAAAGCACATTGCCTGTATTAAATTCTGTTGCACAAGTTTTCTGTATGAAGATCTAGAAAATTTACATCATCAAGTATTCAAACCCTGAGAAATGAGGAAATATGTGACAAAGGTGTGCAGGTGGAAGTTGGTGACACTAGCAATGCAACCTCATAGTTACATTTTTTGAATTTTATTAATTAGCAAGTCATATTAATTTACTGAGAATCTTTTAAATAATAATTAGCGTAAATGTTAATTTCTACCTTCGCACATATTGATAGGCCTTAAAAAGCCTAAACTTTGTCAGTGGAAGCAATAATGGTCAATCATTTTTAACCATTTTCCATCGAAACATATCTGAGCAATACTCCATTTCCCAACCTATTAGCATGCTAAATGATATGACATGACCACATATCAATATGCTAATGAACCAACAAGTGATCAATTTAATAATTATAAATTCAGTTGCAGGCAGTAGGCGGCAAGGAGTCCGAATCCTGCGGGTGTGGTGGACAGTCGTTAATTAGACTGTAAATATTCGAGGTGATGACAGAAGTTTACACATTTATTTGATGGATGAGATTTATTGGAGGTCTAATTAGGAAGGCACGACATCCTTGATAATACTGATTGATTGGATTTGCGGTTATATTTTTTACTATAAAATGCAGAGCGAAGACTACAGAGATCATTCACAAATCTTCAGCAGACATTTCAACTCTCACATCATCCTCACCAAGTAAGTTGTTCAATAAATAGTTTAAATCAATTTTTTTAATATTTTCTAAGTTGAAAGGCCTGGTAGAAACAGTTGATGACATATAGATATCAGTTATATTTTTGAACGCAGCGACGAATGACTGTTCTATTACACTGTTACCTGATTAAGTTTTGTTTTCAAACAAACACTTGTTGAATGCTAACTGTAAAACTTCAAAAAATTCAAATTATTAATTTTCTTCTGTTTTATTTTTTTTGCAGCTCATAATCTAACGATGAAATTCAGTGTTGCAGTCCTGCTTGTTGCTCTGTTCGCTATGGCTTCAGCTACATTGTAAGTCACATCCTACATCCTAATCAGACTAATGTTACCTCTCTTGCTTTAGGAGGCTCAATGGTAAACACAAATTATAATATCAATGAACAGAGAGACAATTGTATTGGGGAGTAGTTTAATCCTCCATACAGTCTTTCTTGCAAACAACTGCAAACTACTAAAAAGTCAAATTGGCAAGTTGTCCTCTCGTTAAAACCATAAGAAATTTCAAATCGGTTATGAATCCCTGTTTCAGTACTTAGTATTTATTCTCTTACTGAAACGCCACAAATTAATCAATTGAAATTATTTATGACAGCAACAATTACGGGTTTGGTCTCAATAGAGGATTCAGTCTCAACAGAGGTTTCGGTCTCAATAGAGGCTTTGGGCTCAATAGAGGCTTTGGAGTCAATAGATTTAACAACTTTGGATTCACAAGATTCGGTGGTATTGGGGGACGTTTCGGAGGTAATTTCGGCCGATACTAACTGGATAACGGTAAGTACAAATCTACACTTTAGTTTCCGCTTTCTAAGATGTTGGCTTACCCATGTCTAGCTGCAACACCTATACCCCATATCTATATATCAAATATTCATCAATTAAAAGATTCCAAGTAATAAATTGATAATATACCAGCAGAGGCATTTTGTAGCAAATACTTTGTGTGAATTCTCAGCTTTACGTGGTCATATCTATGAGCAACATGGGAAGTATTACGGCACACTTTATAACAAACAGATTTAAAATACGAAGTTATCCCTTGATGCTTGTAGACGAGTGATATGTATTTTTTTTCTTTACTTGCAGATTGTGACTAAAAATTATGAAACCCAGATCCTGATGACAGACTTCTGATTCCCATCCTGACAGACTTCTGATTCCCATCCTGACCGCCATGTTCAATTTTTGAGCGAGCGAATTGTTATAAGCTGTTATTGTTATTATGCTGTTGTTTTCTTGTTAAAAAATCATAAACTGTTGTTATACTTTTACACACCAATGTCAACAAATAATAAAATTGTACCTTCTCAAGATAAACTCTTTCAGTTACTTATTGGTAATAGCATTTTCTCTCCTCAAACTTTGAGTGGATCCAGCACAAATGTGATCTAAGTGTGCAAATTTGTCACCACATCACTTTTGTTAGCGACAAGTTGCCCAAGGTACAACACCCTTATTTGACCAATGACAGGTTGAACTTCTGCTCAAAGTAAAATAAGTTACAAATTTGATCAAAAACTAGTTTGAAAAGCCAAAAGTGAAATATTCTTAAATGTGTGAAAAATTGAAATCCGAAAATTTAAATGATTCAAAATCTCTAGCATTTTGCATTATAGCCTTCCCTGGTGTCATGTTGGCAGTAAAAAAAAGGAAATTTGATTGGTGGTTTCTCCAGACCTGTTAAAAAATTGGCACTGCCTAGGATTTCACAGAAGTGATATATATTAAAATGTACGCTTTGAAGCAGGCTTTTGGAGCTAGCATGACAGCATAATTCATGTATAACACAATGGGGAAATGAATAGAGGTGTTGTCCGTTAATCAGACACTATGAAATTTATTTAAAATGAGTCATAGACATTCAGTTTTCAATAAAAATTCCCCAGCCAGCAACTTTTGACATTGTTTCACCTTAAAATTCACCCATCCATACAATACAGGGTTTACGCTCAATGTTATACAAAAGTCACATCAATATAGTTGATTACATACCATGCATGTCTGTGAGGGTACCGCCTTTAGCTTTGAGTAGAGCCTCTGGTCCACAAGTATCCCACTTCTTACAGCCTGGACTGGCAAACACATAGGCATGTACCTTACCATCCAGTAGTAACAGGACCTGGTCAAAAATAGGATTCATGCTCACAATATACTGAATATGTGAGTTATATGGATCTATATAAAGCAAAGGAAGTTCTAATATCATGAGACAAAAATATGCTTAATATGCAAAACCTTGCATCTTCATTCAAATGTTCGATGCTTCAAACAAAGGGAAAATACAATTATTTTCACTCATTATTTAGTGCAATAATGCAGTGTAACTTTGAGTTATCCTCTCTCTGAGGTTATGGTTCAGAGAGAGGGTAACTCGAAAGTGTGTGTTATTTCAGTCAGTTGTGTCCATTGTGTTAGGAAAAATTAAGGCGATCTTTTGCATTACCATAGTTCAACAGATTCTGCTTCAAAACCAAAATCAACATTATCCAACCTCATAAACTGAATACTATGCATGTTTTACACCACTATGTGTGAGGGATACAATCTGACTATATAAATAGGACGAACAGTGATACAACAAACCTTGTGACCTGCCCCGCCAACTCTGATTACTTCAGTAGGTTCACAGGCTTCGATAGATTCTACAACCGTCTTGTTAGAGTGAGATCTGGTAGTGGTTAGAATGTTACCTCCCTCAGGTGGTTTAGTTACATCATCGCAGCCATATGTACCTAAAATAAGTCAGTAAGATAAAAAGCTTTGTTTGGTAGAAAAGTATTGAGAAAATAACCATCCCAGTGCCATACCCATGTGGGGTGCTCAAGCTAAGCCATCCATATTGTGGAGATCAGTCTAAATTGCTAAAACTCTTCAAAAAATTAGCTTTTTCTTTATTCATATGAATGATTACATGGCAGTTTGAGAGTCTAATACATCAGAGATAAGGATGTATACAGAGTGTTTGATGGACTTTCAATGATACACTATGAGTTCCAAGGTCAAAAATGAGGATGATTTGATAAAATTGGAAGCTATACCATTAAATCGTCGAAACATTCTTAAACGATTTTACAAAATTATGTGGCAGTGAAGAAAAGTGGAGCAAACTAGTAAAATGGAATGTTAACAATGTTCCCATAATGCAGCATTCTCCGAGAGAGAATTTGTTTCTTATTGTACACCTTGTCACCCTGGTTGTTCCAGAAGATTGCATTGTGGGATACTCCTCAACAGGCCCTTTTAATGCTAGTTGAGATGTGAGATATATTATAATACCTAGCCCGATCAGTCCCCACATAGTCCTGCCTAATTCTGATCCAGTATTCTGATAGTTATAGTAAGGTTGATGGATAACTCCGCCTATTGATTTTCCTTTCCATGCCACTCCTATAAGTACAGTGACATGATCTAGGAGTCCCTGTGTAAACTCTGATGTACCATCCAGAGGGTCCACCCACACAACCAGCTACAATACAACATCATAAGGTTAAATACTGAGTATAAAACAACTCTGGTGTGACAAGGGAGATAACTTCTGCTGAAACGTTAACTGGCATAAACATCGGACAAAAAAGTATTCAAATTTATGCATTCCTCAGGGTGGTCCTTCACTTGACCCAACGTAAGTTTGCTTCATAGCATTTGTATTTATGGGTTCATTGTAAAGCTACTCTCATTTTAATCACAGGTTGACTAAAATTTGTTGCACAAAAAACACAAGCACTCATGAGGTCAGCAAGGTTACAATTCACACAAACACAGAGGAGCAGAAGGACAGTGTGAGTGTGAACATTAGAGTCACACCACACTGTTTACTATTATACATGACATACAGCATATTACTGATATATTACAAAGATTACCTCTGACTCTTGTGCGGGGCCATATTGATCAGGACAAGACTCCTTCAAAACCTCATCAGACAGAGAAGTCTCCAGATATTCTGCATTAGCTGCTTCAGACTCATCTAGATTGTCCTACAATGAAAAAAATAATCACTATTACTATGATCATAACTACCTCTTATATGATGCAAACTTTTGGTGTGAAAGGGAGGAGTAGCAATCGGGATGCAGGCAAACCGGATCATACTCAGTCTAGGTAGCACTGTCAGTATGACAAATCTGTTATACTGATGGCAGACTCGGTCTTAATAAAACTAACCCTGAATTCTATTTTGAAGGACAAGATATGCAGATAAAGTTTAGTTTAATGAAGGCAGAAACTAGGATCATATGTAAACTAGGATCATATGTAAACGGGTGATACTAATAATATCATCATCATGTCTGTAACACTCTGCTCATGTCTGTAACACTTTGATCATCCATCACACTGATGGTTGGCTTAAAGTGTGAGAAGACTCCTACCTACTCCATGTCTCCTACCTAACTAAATAAAAAATGCCTAGCCAACCAACAGTTCAATATCTTAGGCTTGTCACGTACAAAATAATAAAAAAAAAATGGTTTTCTGAGAAGAGGAAACAAGTCTAGCTCTATATACTCTCTGCCGGGATGCAAAATTAATAAGGCAAAGCTCAGATAGGTTAGATATACAGAGAATACTAGCGACCACTTTGTCGTAGTATAAAACTATAGCATGGCAAAGTTTGCTGTTCCGGCTATGTTGATGAATTCTGCATGTTACCTAGCAAAATTACTCTATGAGATAGATTAAATAGGGGCACCAAGATAGTCACTGTGTTGGAATCTGCTGGTCAGAAACCAAATAGACCAAAAATAGCGGTAATGAACAACGACAGTAAGCACATGGACTGGTGCTTCTTCATTTTATCAAAGTTGATGTATTTTATTTCCACATCGGGATGTTGAATTAAATATTACAGATGTTTCAGGAAATCGACTTGATGAAGAAACCTGGGGAAAACAGCTGGATAATTATGACAGACTGTTGGGTAACTCACCTCCTCTCCGATGATTGTGACGGCTGGGAACTGTTTTTGTAGAGATGATACTATACACTTCTGTACTGCTCTGTCAGCTTCAGTCTGCAGATCGTTCTTATTTTCCTGTCAATGTAATAATAATTATACATTATTATACATGTAATAATAATAATACATTATTATTAACCATTTATTTATTTCCGGTACGAGTAAGATTGCTAGAATGTAAGTTGCCTTGCGCAGTCAGTATAGAGCCAGGAATCAGAGTCTAACACAGTATAGAGCCAGGAATCGGAGTCTAACACAGTATAGAGCAAGGAATCAGAGTCTAACACAGTATAGAGCCAGGAATCAGAGTCTAACACAGTATCGAGCCAGGAATCAGAGCCTAACACAGTATAGAGCCAGGAATCAGAGTCTAACACAGTATAGAGCCAGGAATCAGAGTCTAACACAGTACAGAGCCAGGAATCAGAGTCTAACACAGTATAGAGCCAGGAATCAGAGTCTAACACAGTATAGAGCCAGGAATCAGAGTCTAACACAGTATAGAGCCAGGAATCAGAGTCTAACACAGTTGTGACAGTAGGCACAATGCCTGGCGCAGTCAGTATAGAGCCAGGAATCAGAGTCTAACACAGTTGTGACAGTATAGAGCCAGGAATCAGAGTCTAACACAGTTGTGACAGTAGGCACAATGCCTGGTGCAGTCAGTATAGAGCCAGGAATCAGAGTCTAACACAGTTGTGACAGTATAGAGCCAGGAATCAGAGTCTAACACAGTATAGAGCCAGGAATCAGAGTCTAACACAGTATAGAGCCAGGAATCAGAGTCTAACACAGTATAGAGACAGGAATCAGAGTCTAACACAGTATAGAGCCAGGAATCAGAGTCTAACACAGTATAGAGCCAGGAATCAGAGTCTAACACAGTATAGCGCCAGGAATCAGAGTCTAACACAGTATAGAGCCAGGAATCAGAGTCTATCACAGTTGTGACAGTAGGCACAGTGCCTGGCGCAGTCAGTATAGAGCCAGGAATCAGAGTCTAACACAGTAACAGTGACAGTAGGCACAGTGTCTATTAGTTAAGGTCGCTTCAGATTGCATCACACCCTCCCGGTCCCATTATCAAGGTAGCAGTTGAGTGGCAAAAAAGCTTGCTTTAGCAAGACTGCATCACAGAGTAAGGATATATCCTTACTCTGTGACTGCATACTTCATAAGACATAATGTGACAGCGTCCCATTCTCTAACATCTAATTTAAGTAAACATCTCGATATAATAAATCTAACAATCACTTAGGGACCTCATGCGAATACATGAAATTGGCTCAGGGCAACATTTGGGGCATTAAATAGCATAGAAAGCTATAGATTACGTAGTGCCAACATGATTCTGAGAAAAAGCAGTCAAATATCCCAAGAATTCCGAGATATGGCAACGATTGGCATTTTAAAAGACCAACTTGTCAAGCTGTAAAATTGACTACTCAATCAGACATCTATCTAAATGACAGATATTATTTATTAGTATATTATTAGAACTAGTTGCGTATAGTCACAGAATTAAATTCTTCTCATATGGATATGGAATTCAATGCGTATAGTGTATTGATTTTACCGCTGTTACTCCTTGATTTTACCAATCTAATATAGGCTGCTCCGCTATGACATGCAAAGATTGACGACATGTCAGAGAGTAAGAATATATCCTTACTCTCTGACCATGGCACATGAAGATCAGTGCCAGCTCCAACTTCCCATCTCTCTCTCTCTCGTCAATTAATATATGGCCAAACACAATCTTAGTTTTGTTTTGGGCCACGTCCCAAATCAATCACTCATTTTAGAAATGATTTTTAAAATATCAATTCATCCATATAAAAATATGCATGAGTGTGAGATTGACAAAGGCAATCGTATTTCTAAGCATATGTTCACCTTGCCTCTCCAGTTGAAGTACTATTCAAATTGGGTTCAGAACTGGTGCTATTGTACTATAATTGAAGCGTGATACTGATGCTATGCTATGACAGTACCCAATATATTGTATTGTTACGTAAGCAGGTGTGATGAAGTGAGAGAACACGCGAGGAAAACATTGCCCATCCCACTTATTGCAATACTAGCAACATGTGACTTACACAAAGGCCTGCTTCAGTCTGTATGCAAGTCGAGTTGAATGCTTCAGTGGGAGAGAGCAGCACCAGCAACTTACTTAACATCTGGACTTGTACAAACTATATCTTAGGCAAGGCATACAAGTAGTAAGTGCTGACCTATACACGTTGCAATAGCACATAATCCAGGAGTCAAGGAATTTTTACTCCTTGCATAATCTAAGGAGACTCCCACAACAAAATCACACACATTAGGAGATATATATCAACAATTGTCACAAAAATGTATTAAGTGGGGGTTTATTCTACCATGGTGGTGATCAAAAGCCCAAACCATCAGATACACAGTTCAAGGATTGTGTAAGAGTTATCTCTTGATTATCCAAACCCTAGACTGTCTAGTAGTATGCTATTTTGATATTCATTACCTACAACATTTTTATTACAACATGTTATCAGTAAAGAAAATTTCTGCCCTTCATCAATCAATATCATTCATTGACATTGATCCTCCTACATCTAGTTCTACTATTATTACAATTTACTTAACTTAGGCCTACCTTTTCAACAATTCCCAAATCTCCAGAGCTCAGCACCTGTCTGATGATTGTTCCAGATCTCTTAGCCACATTTACTGATGCAGCAAGCAGTCTCAATACTAGTGGTGAAGATGCCATCTTTGCAGAAAAAATGTGTTAGACAAAAAGTAGTGAGACACTCTTGAGTGAAAAAGTCTCAATGAAGGAAAAATACCGGATGTAGAATTATAGACGCAGATAATAAATTGGGTGATATAACTTGATGTGGGTTTATGACGCCTCACCCTAAAGGCAAGAATAAAAAGTAGCGAGTCAATCTAAATGCTTTCTCTTGTTTGAAAACAATAAATTTCAAAAAATTGAAATTAAGGACTTTATCAAAGAATCTAGATCTAGTGCTACTGTATACAAAACAGTTGGGAAACAGGAGTAAAAAAGCTCAACTATTGTGTTGTGGGTGAGTTGTGTGACTGGGCTTTAATATCTGAGCCGGACAATTGAAATTGATAGTAAATCAATTATTATTATTATTTGTTTTTATTAATTAAATCATTAACTAATAATTACTAAATAGATAGACCATCCATGGCATTTGTTGTGCCATTTTACAGCCTGTAAGCCTAAGTGAAGCTGATATGAACGGATTATGATGGCCAATGTTTTCATTTGAAGGTCATTCATGACATATGTGTTCTGTTTATCATTTGTGGGGCCTCTAGTTGCTCTGGGGGGTCTTTTAATTAGAAAGAGCGAAGCATTACTAAAGCAAGCTATCACTATCACATCGCTCAAAATTATCACTCACTTGGTCTTTCAAGTACACAAAATCACTCCCAAATCGCTCACTCAGAATGTATAGGGGAAGGCGGGGTACGTTGAGCCAGTTTTTACATATTTGATTGTAACATGCAGTTGAATTGCGCCAGATTAACAAAATTTGGCACTGAAATAGGTCTTCATGTCTTCCATCAACATGAGTGAGGTCAGAAACCTACTGCAGCAAGAAAAGGAAATATTGCTGTTTCAAAAAAAATTGGAAAGCGGCTCAACGTGCCCCAAGCACGGGGCACGTTGAGCCGGGTCCGCATTTTGTATGGGGTACGTTGAGCCACTCTGTTATGGTCATCTCTTTGCTGGTCACAACTTTTTAATTCATTGCAACCATATGAAATAAAGAAAAGCAACCTAATTCATTGCAACAGCGCAGTTTTTCACTCAATTAAACTATAAAATATAATTCGCAACACAAAATAAATCTCCGAAACATTTGCGGTAGAGGAAAGCTTGCACACGGCAAACTTGATGTTAAGTGAAGGGAAAAGTGAACTCAGAGTATTGCTAACTTCATTAAAGAAACATCAATTACAATGTTTCTGTTTTTGTGTACATATACTTCATATACACTTTCATCATATAACATTCATATACTGCAGGGCATGGCTCAACGTGCCCCATCGGGCATGGCTCAACGTGCCCCAACAGCCTGTTTTTCACTTTCAACTCAAGTTCAACAAAATCTCTCCATTAGAGATAAGTTTAGATTATGTGAAATTGAGACTAAATATGATGTTATCACATAATAAAAGTTGCAAATTCTCAGTCACGCCCTGTTGAGAATAGATGAAATTTCCGTCAATTAGCGTATTATTTACTTTTTACGATAAAAACGATGAAAAACTAAATAATTATCTTCCCTTAGTAGCTATCTTTATTTTTGTCTGCTCAAAAAGGGTGCCCTTGGTCACATGACCTCTGATGGTGGGGAAAACTCAAAACATAAAATGGTATTTGAAAAAAGTGGGGTGGATCAACGTGCCCCATGGCTCAACGTGCCCGACCTTCCCCTATAGTTCCATCATTGAGTTAGCGATCTGAAAGCGAGAGCCCTAGCAGATTGCGATTTTGACTGTTTCTAATTGAAATACCCACAAGATTGGGACGCTGTCGCATAGCCTGCAAATAGAAATGGCATGCGACTAAATCTCAATTTGATTTGTTCCTTATCGGGCTGTCAAACTAGGCCTACCTAAAGCAAGAAGAATTTGGTAGTTTAGGCTAAGGATCTTTTGCGAACCCAATCATGAAAATAACCTAGATTTGATGTGCAATCACTAGACTGTCAGTAAATCCCAAGAATCAATAATGAACTCAATTTTAAATGCTTTAATTGACTAATTTTCTTTTCTTATTCACAGCAAAGACAACTTTAGCTCAACAAACCTCAAAAGGGCACTTAATCAGAAATGACTTCTCTACGGTAAGTATTCGGAAATACAAAGATTTAGTAACCAGCAAAAATATTCAGGCCATCAATTTTAGACACACCTGATAGATGTTAGAATATCGTGCACTTTTAATTCCTACCCATAGGGAATGAGTTTTCCAAGGTTTCTCATACCAGAGCCCTACAGAGACACACACACACACAGCTATGGCATTGATTGTCACTGATTGTAGATCGGAGAGAAGAGACAGGTTGATTGTCACTGATTGTAGATCGGAGAGAGGAGACAGGTCTGCCTCATACCAGAGCCCTACAGACACACACACCTATGGCATTGATTGTCACTGATTGTCACTGATTGGCATTGATTGTCACTGATTGTAGATCGGAGAGAGGAGACAGATTGATTGTCACTGATTGTAGATCGGAGAGAGGAGACAGGTTGATTGTCACTGATTGTCACTGATTGTAGATCGGAGAGAGGAGACAGGTCTGCCTCATACCAGAGCCCTACAGACACACACACACCTATGGCATTGATTGTCACTGATTGTCACTGATTGGCATTGATTGTCACTGATTGTAGATCGGAGAGAGGAGACAGGTCTGCCTCATACCAGAGCCCTACAGAGACACACACACACACCTATGGCATTGATTGTCACTGATTGTAGATCGGAGAGAGGAGACAGATTGATTGTCACTGATTGTAGATCGGAGAGAGGAGACAGGTTGATTGTCACTGATTGTCACTGATTGTAGATCGGAGAGAGGAGACAGGTCTGCCAGACTGAAGAGAAGAAGAGAACTATCTGATGAACAGAAGCAGGAAATCAGAGAATCATTTGATCTGTTTGATTCGGACAAAGACAGAGCTATTGATTATCACGAATTGAAGGTTAGAATGCAAACTTATGTGCATGTCTAAGGATTGTATCATCTGATCACCAGTCTTGTCAAACCGGGAGGACCAATAATATGCAACGTTACAAACACAATATGCAAGTTCATGAAAAATCATATGCAAGGTCCCACACAAAGCTCTGATATTTTTGTCGTATTCCCATTGGATCTGTTGTTCAATATAGTTATTTTCATCTAATGTAGGTTGCGCTGAAAGCTCTGGGTTTTGAGATGAAAAAGGTGGAAGTGTTGAAAATACTGAGAGACTTTGACAAGAACAACAGTGGAAAAATTGAGTTCGATGATTTCAACGAAGTTGGTGAGTCTTGTTACCATAACATGAGTCAGTATCAGTTTGGTAAACCTTTTTTCAAAATTTCCACTGTATAGAGGAGCGACACCGAGTTCCGTCACCTTTTTCACTGATCGATGAAATTCATCTGTATATTAGTGACACTGGCCAATCATAGCTGAAACACATAAAAGGAGTTGGTGTCTCAATGGCATATATTGCATTGATGCCAACCTTCAATCACCATCCAGTACACACACAAGAATAGCTCAATACCTTCTATACATATAAACCATGATCGCGAGCCAACCACCTTGGGTGGGACAAACAGGCCAAATTTGTCTTATTAGCTAGCTATTATTTGTGTTGAGGCTTCACTTTTTAAATCATTGAGAATAACCAATAATTCATTGGCTGTAGATCAATATAATCATGATAAAGCATGTTTAGAATTATTAGAACACACCTGATAGGTGAAAAAATGAACAGAGACAGTATGATGGAATGTTACGCCAAGTAGGGTTACTCTACAAGGCTAGGGCTGACTAATAGCACCATGATGTGCTGAAGACTATTTTACATCCACACGAATTTGAATTCATTTATTGAATTCTGAGCACACGGAGACCTCTGGCATCAAACACAACCATGTCTAGCAGCATCCACAAATAATGTATACCTGCTGATTAATCATTTACAGTAACAGACATGATGCTGGATAGAGACCCTCAAGAAGAGATGATGAAGGCATTTCATCTTTTCGATGATGATACATCTGGTAAAATAAGCCTCAGGAATTTAAGGCGTGTAGCAAGGTAGGTTCAAATGTTTTATTGATCTAATACATCATTAGCCTTGCCATGCAGCTACTTTTTTGTCTTAGTAGTTGTGTGACAAGGCTAGTGCATGAGAAAGGCCAAGAGAAAGTCACTGTGTATTGATGTTCTGTGCTGTTTCTGTTCGTAACAGAGCATCGCATACATGCTTTGGTGTTCTGTTTACTTGGAAAGAGATAGCAACAAATTGGATGATCATAAATGTGGAAATTGCTTACATTGTGTTTGGCACATTTCTGAAAGAGAAAATGAAATTATCTATCCATCTATTGCACATACTACTTTATTTGTGGTATGAGACAGTTATAGGCTCTGCTTCTATATTCTATTATTTATAACGTTCAGCTTTGGGAATAGTATCTTGTTTTTAAAATTTCAAAATAAAGGTTAATGAATCCAACGATAATTCCATAACATAACAATAAAAGTTGCTAATAAAAAAAGGATAAAAACCTTTCATAGAGTTTCAAGTTGCCTTCTCTTTGCAAAATAGTAAGAGGACAACTCCTTTAATTATATAGCCACTTGATTCCTTTTAATGCTTATGATAACCAATTCTTCGTCTTTGGGATGACATATTTATTGTGAATTACAAAATGTGATGATGAGTAATTATTACTGCAGAGATTTGGGTGAGGAGATCAACGATGATGAGCTGAGAGCAATGATAGATGAGTTTGACACAGACCAAGATGGTGAAAGTGAGTGTTATTTATATCAGAGTGCGATATATACCCAGTTTGTGTGAAGTTTATGATTTCATGTTATGGCAGTTATACATGTATAAATTGTATGTGACTATGTGGAGCTAACGGTCTTTAAATCTGTTCGTTACCCAGCTAAGCTGTATTTCAATCGGTCAGAGCTCTACCTCACAATGGTAACCAAAAGTACTCACTCAAGCACACTCTCACTGGTGACTGAATGCCATGACACAGTGAATAGTTGCATCTCCAGCGCTTTGCTTAAAGGGCAACCAGTTGTTGAACGGTTTTCGTGATTTTGCGTTTAAATACCAATTATTGAGATAAAATTAATAAAAACTTGGACTACAAATTGCATATGCTTTTGGTGATTTAAAACCATATGGCGGTTAAAAACTTGTTATCTTTACAATACCTGTTACTTGTGATTACTTGTGATTACAGTTAGTATGGAGGACTTTATATCTATAATGACTGGAGATACGCTCTGACCTACTCCTGCACAAGTCTACTACCACAAGCCCTTCTTCAAGTAACGATCATACCTCCGTCCTTTCTCTTATCGTTATATTCCATCGCTAAGTCATGAGTCCTCCATGTCAGACCAGCATATGGAATGTGCTTATTGCTAATTTTTTTTTATCCTTTTCTGAGATGTATGACTAATCTTTCAAACAAATTTGTGGTGATTTACTTCCTACACATAATCGTTATGATACAAGTAGGACTGCAACAAAAACGTTTGCGCTGGACTGCGCGTATATATATAATCTGAGCTGTGAGTTTTTGAGTGATTGTGATACCTATGTACAGAAGATATTCTGAATCTTGGAAAGTATTTTGTAAAAATATCAAAATAAAAATTGGCAGAGCCTGAAAACATTTGACATTGTTGCCCAAATTTGCATCTTGTATTTGGGTTACAAATTATTAAAGGTATTGAATCATTTTAACTATTTTTAAAGTAAATTTCCAATCATGGTTAGCCTTATTGACAGATTGTTTGAAATGAAATTATGACTACTGCATTCGATGAATGAAAGATGATGATGATCATTTTAAATCTTTATAAATATATATATGTATCAAGTTTATGGCCATATATATAATGCAAACAGTTTCTTATGATAAGAATAGTAATTTAGTCTGCTTTCATGTTAACATTTTATTATCAAAATTCGGTCTGCAAAAAAATCACACTGTGCCAACATAGCATGTAAGGTGGCATCAACCATCGAATATAATACATAATATACCTACATTCACATGAATAAGCCTCACTCAATATATAGTTATAGGTCTAAACTAAGTGTAAGTGCTCAAACGTTGGCGGGATGCTGGTAGAGGCATTTCATTATCAATGAAATGCCTCTACCAGCATCCCGCCACCGTTTGAGCACTTAATCTAGTCTAAACTGAATATACGGAGGATATGTCTTTGAATGATAACAACTGGATTGAAAATAGATTTGTTGGCACCATTCTCATTGGAAATTGAGTTATTATAATTAGCCTAGCGGAAAAAAAGCTGAAAATATCCTCAAAAAAAACATTATAATACAAAAAATGGAAGTTATTGAGAGCTTACAATCTGATTAAAAAAAGTCATGTTGATTAAATCTATCTCTTTGAGTCTAACATGAGACCTATAGTATTTCATACTCCTGATGTGTGTGTTTGACATCTACATTATGGCCAATCGCTTTTCTGATGGTTTGACAGTATGTGTGCCCGTCAGTGACTGACATAGTTTTTTGATATAGTGGCGTATTCATACACGAATGTTTCTTACACTAACTAAAAAAAGAGGCTCCCATTACCTCTTGTGAAAACCTGAGCATACATTTTGTATGTGCAACGCATTCAAACATTTATGTTTATTATAGAAACTTGACTGAACAGAATTCATCTTTGACTACTTAGACCCCTCCATCCTTTGCTGCGTAATTTGCTGCGTAATTTGGTTTTATGCGTAATATCCCCACATGAAAGCAGTACCTATCATGAGTATAATAGCGGTGATGTTGACTATCGTTGCTTTGCAGGGCTCCTCATCAATGTTCATATCCATCTCGATTGGTTTGCAGCGCTGCCTGGCTTTCTCTTTGTTGTTTGACATACCTTCAATGCCGCATATCCAGAACAGCGCTTTTTTGTACCATGGTATTGGTTGACCTGCAACAGAAAGAATAAATATGAAGCTAGCTCTGAATTTGCGTCAATAGCACACGAAATTTTGTGACTGCTTCCAAAAAAGACCCTGTTGACCGTGTTAATGTTTGTGCTTATGAATTTCAAGGCTGACTCAAACCCTTCTGCTCGTTATAGGGCTATAAATCTGTAAAGAGCTCAGACCATAGTCTATGGCTCGAACTAAACCCAGTTGCTGGTATTGGCATTTCATTATCGACCACATCCCCGCCAACATTGGACTGACTCAAACATGGGTTGAAATGCGGTTTATAATAAAACACCACTACCAACAGCTTGGGCAAACTATGACATGTATTGTGAAAAGGTTTGCTCACATGGAAAAGTAACTCAAAATGTTTGAAAAAGAGCCGCCTGGGAACCATGACTATAGTATAGCCTACTGGTTATGCTTCACATCAATAAGCTGTTCAGTTGAATACTCACTCTTTTCATCGGTTTCTGTGTCTTCCTCAGATTCTTCTTGAGTCTCAGCTCCATCGACAGTTTTCTCTTTGAGTGGCAGGGTGGATGTGGCCATGCCCATCTCCTCATCTGATCCCTCTGTAGATTCAGGGTCATCTGGTGTTATTTCTACTCTTTCTCCCTCCTCAAAACGAGAGCTGAAGGTCAATCTTCTCAACTGCGAACAAAAAGTTTCTTGATAAAACAGGTCACTCTGGCGTTTCTGTAGCATTGCCATAATAATTTATTTACAATCTAGCGGGTCGTCAGTGTGTGGTTCAACCGCTGGACCTTCACCAGAAAAGAAACCAACATGAATCTGAAAAATTATGCTATATAGGATGAATTCATATACAAAAAATTTTCATAGATAGGGTATGTTCTATCTAAGTATGACTTTCAATTGTTGCACTCTCCAGAATCATTTCTCAGTTTCAATCAATGCAATCAAGAACAATGTACTTAAATATCTGGGTAATATCAGTTATTTGACATACATGTTTCTCATCTATGGGTTGAGTTAACAGGCTGATTACTGTGGTGACGGCCATCACAATCACAAACAGGATGATACCAAAGTGTAGATAGTGAACTTGAGTGATGATAGGGCTTCTCGTATCTACATCTCCACAAGCAGGTGCTGGTCCGTAGCTGAACTCCCAGATAAACCTGATCAAACCAACCACCAGTCCAACCATCAGACCCCAGAATGCACCCTACAAAAATAAAAGGTTTAACTGTCAGTGTGTCAATGCAAAATTTTCTGATTTTCTGTAAGTATGTCAGAACAGCGCCGCTACTGTAAGCGCTGATGTAGATGGAGGTGTCTTCCCATCATCATCACCTCAGATAATGGCAGTGGCAGAAGTTATGACCAAGAGGTAATGCTGTGACTCATATGGGATAGTTCAAGAGCAATGCAAGGGAGGATAATCACATATTTTAGGCGATCACATTTCTAACAAAAATATGGGTGAATGGTGGAAATGATAGAACTTACATGTTCGTTGATTCTCTTCCATGAGATAGCGAGCACATACACAGCACATACTGGAGGGGCGAGGAAGGATGTAATACCCTGTATGTAGTGGAATAACTCAGACACCTTCTGGATTATAGGAATCCACGCTATACTCACACCCACAACCACGATCACAAACACCCTGTAATCGTTTAAGAGATGTGTGAAATAGATTATAAAATAGATAAGATGTAGGCAAACCTTTGCTGCTAATTTTAAGAAGACTTGTCAAACCGCAACAGAGAACATATTAATAGGGACTGTCAATCTTTGTTGGTTTCATAATCACTTTCACACCAAAGCCTATAAAATAGGCAGCTGTCATTATGCTCCATTAAAGTTTCAGCTCAGATCAAAGGGTCTTACTCTTTGATTAAATTCATCGAGAGTTCGGCTAACTTGTTGAGATTGACCGCAGTACTTTGGCCAAACCGGCTGTGTGTGAAATGTGTAGATTTGCCCTAAATGCTCTGTAGACCATTGCATGCCATGAGTCTGACTAATTTTTGTATTCGTACTGACTGACCTGCCCACTATCATGAGTTCCATCTCGCTGGCGTTCTTCCTGAATTGTCTCCAGATATCCATGGTGAATATGGTAGAGCTACTGTTAAATATGGAGGTGAGGGAAGACATCAGTGCTGACATCATAACAGCCAGCATCAAACCTGAGAAAATATGGGAGGTCATAGAAGTGTTTAATAATATTTTTGAAATGGGAGATTGAGTCTCCTGTCTAAACTTGATGGACAACCAGTCCACCACCAGCTATCATTTATATATTATTACGATAAATATGTAGAATATTGTGTCTCCAATCATATATTATAGTTGATTAAGTGACAGTGTGAGTTGGTTCTGTATATTAACCACCTAGGAAATTTCAAAATGAGGTATAATAGTAAATGTTTTACTTTAATGCCGTTAACCTGGTGTATATCTAGGATATGAAATGAACTTAAACCCTGCTAATAATAATACACGTACTGACCTCTGGCGCCATTTGGCATGAGCTGGACTACTAGGAGAGGATAAGCTATGTTGGTACAACCAGCTTTGTTACCACAAGCAGCTACACAATCATCTGGTGTGGCACATCCCACCAGCTCTATAAAAACAACAGTAACCTTCAGTACATCAGCTAAATAAAATATATATATAATAAGAGTTTGGATTTGTCTTCTGTTTTGTCGTGGGAAATAACTCCCGATGAGTTTGGTTTGAGTTGGATAGTATGAATATCTTATTGAGAAACCAAGGGAAGACAGATTTTCAAGTGATATTTCCAAATATTTGACTGTGACTTTTTCACTCACATGTTGTCACTCTTCACACTCTCAATATTTGCATTACTATAAAGGTGATATCATTATCATAACCCCGAAACCTCTGATATTTTTTTCTGGTAATACTTTGCTCAAAACTTACCTGGAAACAGAATCCTTGAGATCATTCCTGGGAAGACCATTAGGAAAAGAGGAAGGATTTTGAGAACACCTGCGAGGATTGTCCCTGCTTTGACATGAGTCATGTTCTTAGCTGCAAGTGCTCTCTGGACAATCACCTATGTGGGAGAGAGAGCAGCGGCTGACAGTTAGATACTATGTCATGTCAAGAGATAATATTACTACGTGCAATCAGTATTCCACATATTTTGGTTTTAGTCGAACAAGTTTTCACTGAGGAGAAGCTTTCAGTGAACTTTAAGATCATACTTTGTTGGCATCTTCAAACCGATTGAGGATAATTTTGGAATATCTCCTCCATGGAATATTGCACACAATAACGCTGAATTTAAACTATATTTAAATGTGACCAGTCTAATTATGCTACTTATTACTTGAATCCCCAAGGTCGTGAATCAGACAATTCTCCCTCCCAATAGACAAGAGTGGCCTCACAGCTGATACAAATGATCAAATATATGCTCTAAAACCGACCTGATCTGAGCACCAGTACCAGATACTAGAGATGGTGAGACCAAAGATAACTCCAGTCCAGGGGAGATTACCATCATCAGCTGGTCTCATTAAGTGAAACGAATTCTCAGGTGTCTTACCTACAGTCGTACAAAATATTCTCATCAATACTGGACAGTTTTCAAAATTACAATCTTGTGATGTATCAAAATGGAAAACTATGCAATGCCTTTGCAAAATTTGATCAAATCAAAAAGAGAGTGTCAACAAAGACCCCAAAATGCAAATTTAACCTGGAAATCCCAATAAGATCATCTCATTCTCCTATATGATATCATGGAAATGAAATGCTTGGAAATTCAGAAAAAAAATTGCATTGTGGGATAGCCATCAAAATATATTTTCAGAGACACTAACTTGATGCTTCAGACGCACATCATATCAGAAGGTAATACAAAATATACATTGCACTTACCACATCCAGCGTATCGGTCCTGAAAGTCTGTTGTGTTGATGCCTTGTTCTTTCATATTCTCATACTCAACAGTAAAGTTAGGCCAAGCAGCTGGTCCAACAAACTTGTCAACCAGGCCAGCATAACCACCAACTTTAGCAAAACCTTAAACGAGAAATTTTGTAGTTTTATAAGAGACCGATCCCTCTTAATCGAAGATTACCTAAATCTGCTTTTTTCTTATTACCGGTTTTTGACATTGACTTCTCTGGAACCCAATGTTTTATAAGACTGCAGTGGAAAGTTTCCGTCAAACAACATAGAATAGAGCTGGTGTGAAACTAGGGTCTAAATATTATTGTGTAATTTGACAACTGGTTCCAGCTGGGCAGCATACGCCCTCATTCTTCATAAATTCTAAGCTAAAGTTCCCAGATAAAATAAGATTATATCTGTAAATATATATCTATTTCTATTATATTATCAGGTTTATATGTGTGAAAAATTACACATTGCGTGGGATTGGGAGATACAATGTTTGACAAAATGCAATGCATTATCATTTGGCCGGGCTCAATCTGTGTTAACCTAAACCAAATACACTGGTACGGTTTCCGTGACGTGACTCCAAACTCAGGTAAAAATATTCAAACTTAGTTCGTGAAAGTCATGAAGTTATAGACAGGATCACAAAGTGTCTCAAACTTTGAGTGGTAGAGTCTTAAAATAAAGATTGACTTACTGATGCCCATGAGGACGAAGGCTCCGATTATCATGATGAAAACCTGAACAAAATCTGTCCAAATCACAGCGCTCAGTCCACCTAAAAAATATAGGGCGAGCACTAAAATATAAGCTGTCTACCTCCGCAAACAGATTGCAAAAACAACGTGATAAATGATTGTTAAGTAGCAACGCCGAGAGGTTTACCCATGTAGTTTTCATTGGGGAGGATAGCTATTATTAATAATTGAATATTGATACAGCCATAGCATCTTTCTTAGAGTATACATTTATTATGATCAAGGAGTCAGACATCGTGGTCCAACGGTTTGCAGTTCATATCTGAGATAACAAGGATTGGGATGCGATCCCTGGTTCTGGATAGACGGCTTTCTATTCTCTAACTTACCAGCGATCTAAATAGATGTGTGGGTGAAAATTGAAAACATACTTTAAGTAAAGCATTACATAAACTCATCTTTTCACTCCATTTCAATACGATTAACCTATTTATTAGGATGGATATTTAAGAAATGCCAATAAACAAACTTCAAAACTTCAATAAAAACTATAGCCTCACCTCCAACAGTAAATATCATGGAGAGTACAAGGAGGGCGATGATTGACCCCCATATATCCCATCCTAGACTCTGCTCAATAAACACAGCGCCGGCAAACAGATCCGCCTGAAAAAAAACAGACCATCAATACTTAGTTTAGAGAATAAAGCTTCATAATTATGCAATAATAGGAGAAACTATTAAGAAACTTTTGCAACACATACCTCTGTGGCTAGGCTCACGCTATCAAGGCATGCTCTGATATATGCTAACCTTTATAACTACTGTCAGTTAATGATGTGCAGTAGGTGTGGTGACTTTGTGCATCGTGGTGGTACCTGCATATCAGAATTTCTAGCACTGTCTGAAATTTGGCTGTCATAGCACCTGACAACCTCTGTCAACGTTTGCAGATGTCAAAATTGTGCATGAAACAACATTCTCTATAATCATTTATCATGTGAATGGGATTAATACTGTGATACTATGGCGAGAAACTTACAGATACTTTAGTGAAGACATAAAGGAGAAGAGCCAGAACAGCCAAGTAGACTCTAATCCTCTCACCGCCAAATCTCTTCTTCAAATACTCAGGCATCGTAAAGACCTGCAGATAAATAAAATAAAACTATAAATAATACCTCAGCAGTAAACATGGATGTTTGCTCACTTAAATGATAATCCAGGGCATTGAAAAAACGATATCGTTTAATTACTAATCATTTCAAAGTTTGCCTGAGCTTTTTTTAGTGCTGGAGAGGCAGTGATTAAAACTGGGGCTAATGGTACAGTAGAAATTGCATAAAAACATTGTAGGCCTCAAATTAAGTACAGTGTGTCACTCAAAGTGATGCCAAGTCTGTTTAAAACTTTCTTGTACCTTAGAAACCTGAGGGTCATCTCGCTAAAAAAAATCATGGATTGTTCATCAAGCCTTGTCACGCAGCCTATTTTTGTGGCTGCATGACAAGGGTCAGGTTCATTATCGTGAACCATGTTTTACATAACTACGACTTTAAATCACCAACAAATGTGTCCAAATTATCATAATTAATGAGGCCACACACTGACATTGACTGATAGGCCATTGACATCCTATCTTCCTAAGTAGAATCATCTCTTGGATATCTGGTATTTAGATATATCATATTTATATATCTATATCTACATCCAACATATAACAATACATACAATGACGTATTTAGTATCTTTGATACATACAACTTTGCTGCCAATCACTTTCACTACAACACCGCATGCCATCTTGGCAGCGATTTTTATGTTCCAGGGTAGCATAGAAGGCCATAAAATAGTGAATTATTGTTGCCTGTTTCTGAAATAAAGTAGCGGTTTCAGCAGCGCTACCCTAGAGCTTGCCTGTTGTGACAAGCTCGTCTAGACATGCGATGTCAACTGTTGCACACTTGCTGTTTAGTAAGAAACAGAAGATTGGGCTGCCTCTAAAGAGGGGAGCAAGGTGCCCTAAATCCTCATACTGAGAATGTGATACATCCTAGAAAACTAGAATGCATCCTAGAGGTGAGGCCATAGGAGACCTCCTAATCATGAGTGTGCAGCAAGCTGCCAAAACTGAACTGGCACTAATCAGCCATTGGCAGTGACACTTTGATCTTAGCCAATAGGACGAGAAGCACACTTACCCCAGCTGTGATGTAAACAGGAACAAACACCCATCCTAACAGCAGGAGTATAAAGATGGCCTAAAATAGAAAAAAAAAGTGTACAGATAAGCAATAACCAAAGACATAAAATGGCAGCATTGTGTCTTAGCATGGGATTTTTCTAAGCATTTGGTTCCTGTTTAGATTGTCCTTGTATCTATATGTAAACATGATATGTGCTAGTCTATGTTGTCATGTCACCAGAGACTATAAATATCTATAGTCTCTGATGTCACTCTATTCATCTGAAGTTACTGTCTTATTCCGCTGGAAATTTACTGGCATTCCGCATTTCCCTGAGTCCTTTAATATTGGCAGGTATCCAAGTTATACGAAGAAACTTTCCAGCATTTATTACATACTGATCCTCAGGCTTTAACCTTGGACTATGATTGCCTTATGCTGATTAAATGTCTATTCTAAGCAAGTTAGGTACAATCCAGGAAGCTGGACTGTATGTATAAGGTCATGTTTCTTCGATGCAGTGGTTAAAATACAGTCTCTGTTTTATGTAATGTACGTCAAAAGTGCTCTTAACATATCTATAAGAGAACTTAAAAATAATTGCTTATATCAATTAAGCATCGACAACCTTTTCCATTAGAGCAGTTGGCAGTGGAAACAACTGACTGAGCCGTAGAAATCACAATTCGCTTCATAATATCATTGGGAATCAGCTACATTTAATTATTTTAATTGCAGGAGTTCTATCGAGAGTTTTGAATAAACAATGATTTAAAGTTCATTTGTGTTTCAACTAACTGTACTACCCTCCACGAATCATATAATTTCTAAGGCAAGCAAAGTATGTATTTTACTTTTTTTTCAAGGATATATTATGCAATATTTCATGTCACAGCTTGAGTTTTTAGTCTAACCGAGGGTTTCAAAGGTTTGCTGCAAGTGCTATTATTTCCCCCCAAGGTAAGCACTTTCACTGCTTTGAAGTCACCATGCAATTTAAAATGTATAATTCATAATATTAGAACCAAAAAAATGATATGTTTGCTTCGATTGAGTTGCATTGACACCAGGTGCTGAGCCTCTGTTAGAATATTGACACTGACTGCTGAAACCCTGATTGATTACACATGAAAGCGGGTATTGATCTGGTGGAACTCGGTCAAACTTTTATTAATTGTAAGGGCTAGTAACACTTATTGACAGGTTTTTGACTCCTTTCTGTCCACCTAGTATTCCAGATGGTGGGAGGTAGAAAACTTGAACATTGTGTAATGACAACACAATAAAATGTATTTTGTATGTATTGCTAACAATTGATATTGTAGGGCCTTTTATCATAAATTTTGTGGAAATTTGCCTCTGCCACTGACCGATGAACTCCCTCTTGGACTGACCTATTATTTATTACAAATACGTTTTCGACAGGTTCATGAATGGAGCTGAGCTAGGAATTTTGAGTGCGTTGGAATATTACCGAAATAAACAACACAAAAATGAGTCAGGGATCACAATATAATGGTTTAGCAATTTCTAGGTGGAATAGGAACTGGACTGAACATGAAAACTTACGCTGAGCTCAAATATAGAGATTGCGATGCCGGACGCTGCTCCAGACCCAGCCAGGCCGATAAAGTGACCGCTGCCGATGTTACTAGCAAATAATGACGCTCCAACCTGCAAATAGAGATGGATTGAGTGAATTATGCACTTTTGTTGCAGAGACTTTAGGCTTGAGGTCTCCACCTGCCGGGCAGGGGCAACAATTAAGGTGTCTCAAACTAGATGTCCATGCCTCATAGTCATGGGCCAATATTCTGCTGTGATTTAATTGCTAAATACCATCAAACCATAGTTTTCTGCATGGTTTGGTTGATAAACTAATCATAAAGGCTTCATGTAATTAAAATCTAGACAAACTAGATGTAATTTAAAGTTAGGAATTAAATAAATGCATTATCCATTGACATTTTTATGAATTTGCTGACTAACGATGGACATCTACCATACCTAAATTTATTTTTCATTTACCTCATTTAGATGCTGACATAATTATCAGGTCATTCACGGCCCATTTCAGCCCCCCATTCACTTTGTATTATAATATCCAATTGTCTTATAATAGGCCAAGTGCAAATAATATTGGGGTAAACAATTTACTCAAAGTAAACATAATCTATAGAAAACGGTAAATGTATTGATCGAGCTTGCTGCCTATTTTTCCGGATCTGACAACATCAGGGAGTTATTGCTGTTTACGTTCATTGAATCATTATTGGATATCGGTTGACCATTTGTAAAAGACTTTCAGCGAAGCTATTTGGAGCCTTTCTCTGGTTACGCTATGCCGCTGACTTGAGTACACATTGCAGGTCAGTAAACTCTGGCTCAGCGTGTGGCAGCAGTTCACCTCCCTTCTCACTTTAAGGTCACACTGGCGGTTATTACAAAGCGAAACGCTTGCTGTAGATGAGAAACCATTGCGTCGCTGGCGAAAACGTTCATTGTCTAAATATTTAAATATTTGAACGAAATCACCAGATTCCCTGACTTTTCGCTTTGCTGATTCGCTTTGTAATCTTTTAACTATACAGTGATGCAAAGAGAGGCCCGACTGTCCATGATTTGCTATGGCATGATGGAATAGTAGATGGTTTCCGGTCCGATTTTCTGATCATCCAATAATTCTAAATCGCTGATGTCTTTTTGCAGATTGAATATCACACTCAATTACAATTGATGTTCCAAAAGAAAAAGAGTAGAAAACCCCTGGGAGAAGCGAGTATCAGATCATTACACGATCCACCTTGAGCTTATGCCAAGCTCTATATAATATTCAATTTAGATTATTGTTTATTGCTAATCGAATCTCTGTCTTGCCCATGGAACATAATAACGTTGGTGGCATGGCCTATTAGGACAACTTATTAGCCTGAATCATAAGCAATTAATGGCTGTAAGCTAAATTATAAGTTATGGACAAATCTGAACCCTCCCCCTTAGATCATCAAACCATTCCATTAGATAATGACCGCCAGGTCAAGGAGGAATTGTTCAGTCAGCTGTAAGCGGTTTGGAAATGTAACTTAGTAGAAGCACTATAAACTCTCAGTTATCTGCTATGGGTGATAGTCCTCCAAGAACCGTAGGACTAAGGGGGAAGCTATCCCAAGAAGTGGGGGCGAGGAACCAGGGACAGATATACAGTAGATAGTACAGCTATAATGTAGCCCTTACCAGCACCCAGTTCATATTCCTGCCAGCCAGAAAGTAACCTCCAACTGATCCTCTGTTCAAGCATGACGACTACAAGCACAAATTTGCTCAGTGTAGAGATAGCTAACAATAGATTACAATAGGTTACAATAGGATTACACTTCTATAACTGGAACAACAGAGCTATATTGGAGTTACATTGTTCTCTCTTGTACTGAGTATAGATGTATTATTTATATGGTAGCTCCACTGTTACAAGCGTGGATGACTAACCCTGGTGCATTGATGCAGACAGTGGTTAGAAGCCGTTCTGTATTTCAAGAGTTGATTTCTTTTGGAAAGGTGAAACAATCTCAACAAATATTAGGAAAACTTACCCAGATACCAACTGCAATGACTATAACAAAGTAGACAACCAGTACGATGTAGTCAGACCAATGTAGAGTAGACTTAGAGACAATGTCATCCAGCCACGTCATTTTTGAGACGAATGTCACGTCTGACGATCTCGGTGTGTCTTTAGAAGTGAATATTTCAGACTTATATGATGGTAAGTTATGTTTTGAATGATAGTTCCAAAGTTGATAAGCGTTGTTTTAGATGGCACTGCTCTTGATGCAACTTTGCATTCCAGTCTCTGTAAGCTCACTGAACTATGATATATGTTGTTATGGTTCTTGTCTGATGCAAGAGGGGCTTGTCCTCATTGGCCAATCAGAACCTATCTTTGCGGACACACACCTAATTCTCAGCCATGCTGTTTTAGCAACGCAAAGTGTAATCCTAGTCAAATCAATATAGATGTCCGGCAGCATGAATATAAAGTGGCAGCATCTATAATGACTATGAATGCTCATATTAATAACTGTGCTATGATTAACAGATCGGTCAGCAAACATGATTTACCTGAGTTGAGTAAACACTGGGCGTTTCAAATAGTAAACTTTTGTTTGTGTTTTGTGAACACATTCTTTGCTTTGGGCCACTTTCAATCCTTATTATAATTATTATAATGCCATAGTATATAATACTTGATGCTGTCTCCTAGCACTGCCTAAGCCATTAGCATCAATATTGAATAACAGTTTAAAGTCCAATTCATTAGCATTAGAAAAGGATAGCTACCTGTCACCGATATTCGCATTGTTTGCAGCATCTCGGCCAAATCAATTTCAAAATTTTAAATATTTTGGATAATAAATGTGAGCCGTGAATTAAATAAAAACCAACCGGAGCAGAGTACTGGCAAGGAAAAAAAGGTAAGGCATTCGAGGTTTATAAAGAAATACATGAGTAGAAGGAAGGAAATGGGGCGACAAGGAGTCTCTAAAATTAACTGTGACAATATAATACACAATGAACCAGGAACCTGTCAAAACTCCAAGATTGATTGGTTAAATGGGCTGAATCAAAACTGTTAAAAGGGCTCAAGTTTCTTAGACTGGCCTCAAATTCAATATCAAAATTCACAAAAAGGGTGTTAAAAAATCAACACTTAAATTAGCACCTTATCAAATTCTGTCTATCCAATATCTTCCTTATCATCTGATCTGCCATCTGTACCTTGTTATATCTCGAGGCTGCCAAGACTGCCATGTTTTCATGGTGCTGCCGAAGTAACTCGATTCTTAGCTAAGAGATTACGTTATTGATTTGTTTGAAGGTGATGTTGAACTTGTCATCTTGATGACATGTTATTTATAGAGGTTCAATTGGATCACTGTCGTACACTCAGAGGCTCACTGCATTGTTGTGAAAATCAGAACACTCTGATAAGTAAATCAATAAAGAAGAAAAGTAAAACAAGGGGTGAGCCAAAGTAAAGGCCTCAAGTGGGCTTAGGATTGGTGTGTGGGTTTCACACAAACTGATTTATCCTACTACACTCTATGGCTGTATGATATATCCTACTATAAACTATAGTGATGATAGTCAATGAGTAGATTTGGATGTGTGATAACAGAGAATATATACCTATTATCTTGATATCTTTCAGCATCGTTTCAGATCAAGGAGTTTAACTCCTTGCTCAGATTAAACAATATAACATTCCTCTGAATATAATATCCCACATAATGTCATCACGACAAGCAGTCAGCCTACACCAGAAGATACACTTGTTTGTTTCTTTTATTCATAAAAATGTCATCCTGGAAGATACCATATCGATATATCATATATCATAAATGTGACATTACTTATAATCATGATGAGAGTATCGTTGTTCATGATAAGGTTATTTTAATGACAGAGAGTAGACAACCCAAGATTTAGAAAAAATGAAATGAAGAACTTTTGACGGATGACATAATCAGTGACTTAGAATATGAGATACCAGAGGCAATCACTGAGGTAGAACAAAATATGTAATATGAAGATTGGCAGCAGTTTGACAAAGGTATAAGCAGCATACACCTGGTCCAGCCAGGATTGATTTGACAACATGCAGAAAAATGTTACATGGTTAGACCTGAACACATTCAGTTGCTAAGTCATGCATTGTGTCGAGTGTTGCTATTGGAGCATATATCCCGAGAGATATCATGGTGTTAGACTTTGGTACTCTACTCATGTCATTCAAATTCTCATCGGGCAGGGTGTCATAACTCAACCGTTTGTTACTTAAATGGGCCAGGATCACAGGCTGAGGGTCATCACTAACAGAGCTCATACTGCCTATCAATGTCTCTGTCTCGTCATAGCGCTCATTGACTAGTGATAGCGAGGTCCGTGTGTCCGGTGATGGTGTAAGTAGGTTCTGATTGTCTGATGATCGGAGATGTATAGGTAGAGAACTCCTCTCCTTATTAAAGTGAGATTTACTGCCATTTATATGTGGGGCAGATGATGAGAATCGCTGTCTCTTTACAGCCTAAAAATCATACAGAAATTACAAAGTTGAGTTAAACAGAGAAGCAGATTTGATTGGTAGATTGATTGACCAATAGATTTATTGTAATGCGTGGCCAGAGCATGATGTTGGTCAGGTCAATGAACTAGTTCATTGGTCAGGTCATGTTCTCTATCATATTGGTGTTTTGGTTGATATTATCAAAAGAAAAAATTAATATTTTTCTCATATTATTATAAACAGAAACACCAATATGATAGAGACGTTGACCCACACAGAAAACCGTAGCCAGTGGAGATAACAAGGAATAGTGATTTATTGAGAAGATAAGTGATAGGTCTTATGACAACTGGTGAGATCTCATCATTGACAGCTTGCAGCTGTCATGATTTGGATCTTCTCCATGAATTTTTAAGTTTTGAATATTTCTTGAGGTCAATGATGGTAGCAACGAGTACGATTTCAAAAGCAGGTTCGTAGGATCATTGCTTCAAAATTACATGCTATGACGATCTTTCTATTAAGACTGTAGACAAACAATTTAGTGTTACTATTAGTTTGGTATTAATATGTATCAAACTGTTAGTTTTGCAAAGATAAAGGTAAGTATGTCTAGCGCAATGTGGTGCAACAAGTAGTATGTTAGGGATGTATGTCATAGCAACTGTATTGGAGGTAATAAATAATGTGCTATAACGTTGTCTTTCTCATACTCAGGGAGTTAGGGAATTATCCCAAACTTAAGGTATGGAAAGTGTTAATTGCCTCCCTTGGCACAAGAGAGGAAAACTCCCAGTAGCCAGCACCAGGGTTATAACCTACCATTCTCTTTGGATGCTGCGTAATGAGCTTGAAGAGACCGTGTGCTAAAGCAGGGTAGGACAACGTGGCAACAACTTTTCCAACACATGACAAAATAGACAATCATATTTCTATGTCATAGATCTGCATAACGTGACACACTGGTATATTAGCTAGTTTAATGTTCACTCACAAGATAATGTCACACTATTATATTACCTAGAAGCTTAAATCTGAATGTCTATGACATCCTAACACATAAGAAAGCAGTTATCTTTTGCGTCTTTGTTTGCAAAGACAAACACCATTCAGTGAAATCAGGTTATCAATTCAGACAGATATCAAAATTGAGCTAGAATGATGTAGACAACATTATACACAGCGTTTATCAGCCAAACATTGAATTGTGAGCATTGATCGGAGACTTTTCAGTTGGAGTACACTAATCTGTGCGTGAATGTATGCTATGAAAGTGCCATTCTTTTCTAAAGAATGAGTGTGTGGGAGAATGGTATCCTACCAAAGTCCATGTGAGAGCAAGGAGCCTTATTTGTCTATCATGGAATCCACATGGAAACAGTGCCTTAGTTCTAATTTTTTCTAGAATCAACATAATAAAACTGATCTACTCAAAGTGGGTGAAGATTTAAAAGTGTGATTATAAATTCTAATAATTTTCTGCAACAATTATGGCATAATAACATGTCTACTTGTGTACGCAAGGTTGCAGTGCAATCAGTTCATGGTAGGTTTTGGCAATGTGATACACACTGAACATCCTATCCTTGGGTGTATGCTGGTCACAGGCACCCATATGTTCTAAATTATACAATAAATATTCTATGAGAACCTACCGATGAAGACATCCTGCATCCACCATTGACTCTGCCGTTGGTTGGCTGAGTTCTCTTAGACCAGCCTGTGTTGTTATTGTTAGGGGAGCTGCCATTTCCCTTTTCTCCAGGATGGCTGTGAACAACACCCCCTAAAAGCAGAAAAATTTCATCTCATCATGAATTTTCATTAGTTATGATTAGTTGCTGCAGAGATGGAAAGGAGTTGTCTTCATATAACAAAAGAGAAGACAACTTGCTGAGGATGTCCCAACAACTGAACTCTCTTTCATTGAAAAAGTTTTTACTTTTTACAATATTTCTCTGTACGCTGTGTTGATTGAGATCAGTTCTCAGGGTCAACAGTTAGTTAAATATAGAGTTTGTTCCCTTTGTTTAGGTGTAGAGATTTTTAAATGCTGGGTAACAAGGCGCCGCTTCTCTACATCCAACTTTTACAATATCACTTCATCACCAGGGTTTTAGAATATCCCTTCCGGACCAGAATAAATAACTGATTCAAATTGACGGCTATAAAAGATTTGGAGCATGGATCCAAAAAGCTGAGAGAGTTGAAATCTGAATCTCCTATTTGTTCCTTTTTTTACCCGATTTGATTTTCCATTAAAGAGAACATTTTGAGGCACTGTGTGATTCAAAATCTAGCTCAGACCATCACTAACAATTCAACTAAAGGAGTAGGAGGTGGCTCAGTTGGTTAGAGCGCCGGGCTTCAACACTTCAACACGCAAGTGTTGAAGGTCATGGGTTCGAATCCCACTGTAGTCCATCTTCTACTGGGGATTAGTTGGCCCCCAGGTGTGCTCCGACCTGCCTGCAAACTGAAAGCAAATTGGCGCAGATATTGCGGCCTCGCCATTAAGGCATTAATATTTTGCCGCCCATGCCTTGGGCAAGTGATATGACATCCGATTTTAATCAACCTAATCAAACCAATAGAATATATGATGACTATGGCCAAACCTGACTACTAATGGAGCTGTCTCATGCAGGATGTTACATATGGGCATGCATGCATAACTCACAACTTACAGCAAAAAAATACCATTTGTAAACAGTTTGAAAAAGAGCGGAAGGTGTATTCTATGTCAATTTGAAACAAGTAGATGGTACAAGGAAATAAAGCCATTGTCAGAGCGTCACACAGTATATAGTGGCAGTATATACGATATGCTGGCTATCATGGTCTACATATGCCATTTTCACAGTGGCGATTTTGTCCCGAGAAATAATAGCTCATGGCACTACTCTACTACTGTTTCACTAGCTGAGTATTACCTAGTAGGATAATCCCGCTTTCATCCAATCCTAGCAAATCACAAGAGAGTTTAAAATTATTAATAGATTAAGAGCTTAGTATATGTACAGGAGAGACATGGGAGGGGGGATTAGGCACTATATCACACTTTATCTGGGCATGGTTGCTGGAGCAAATGTGGGAAATACACCTTGACACAGCCATAGTTATTAATAGTAACTGGTACACTGATTGAATTTCTTGACCAGTTTCCCACTACTACAGGTAAAGACATAGGGGTCCATGTGTTGTCACATTAACTGGTACACCGATTCAAGCGAGCCTGTGATCCTGAAAGCTGGTCAGGAATAAAACAATATTGTTCACATATAGAGCAGCAATGATCAACATAATGATGGTACTCAGGGACATTTGTCTGTGAGATGAATCATTCCCATGAGATCACAGATAAGATCTATGTGATAGCAATGTAACGTGTTGGTACAGTGTCCTTTAGAATTTTCATTCCTTGCAGACAGAAGAAATTGGGTAAACATACTGTCGATCGATTGTCAGGCAGCATTGCTCAAAATATGTATCTATAGGATATAAAACAAGCCTTCCCACTGGTGTTTTGTTTTTAGCACAAAACAACATAACACCAATGAGTTGCATTGAGAGGCTCATGTGACAGAATTAGGTTTTTCAAACAGGGAGGGAGCAACTCTGAAATCAAATTACTCTTTGGCCCAGAAACTTCTCCGGCCAGGAGGCGTTGGGTGGGGATGGCAAGAGTCTTGGGGGTTCAGACTAGGAAACAGATAGAAGGGACAAATGAAAGAATCAACTGAAATTACCAGACAATGATGATTGTTGAGTGATGCAAGCCAATCTTCGATCGCTATTACCTTCTGAGGTACACTTGATTACTAACTTCAGTTTTCGCCGTAATCTTGCTAAAATCATTCGACAGGAGGAGACAACTTTAATTTAAGACAGGTTACCAATAATTCAGGAAACCTGTATCAAAGGAGTCCGTGCTGTATCGTTATCACATTCAATACAACACGATACATTAGGTAAACATCTAGGTAAGCTTTCAAAATACTTTGATTGGATTAAATTAACGCAATGGTGGCTGATTGTGTTGACAATGTGACCACCACAGATTGAATATCAATATAAATGAGCAGCAACAGCATAATGATTTTGGCTGAAAACTGGCTAAATGGTGAGGGTGAGCAGTGAAGATATCAACAGCTGGCATAGAACTGAGCACATCCTGTTATGCAGACAGTACGGACCTCCGCTACTCACCATTTAGGAGGACATAAAAGAAGAAGTTGGCAGTATAGTTGATGGACAGCAGGATCGACTTAGCCACAAAGTATTTCACAGTATTGTGGATTTTTGGATAAGAGGTACCATTCTGCTTTGGGCTTAAGTAAGCCATTCCATAGTAAACGATCTGAAATTAATGAAACAAAATCAAGCGAATTTAATTTAATGTATATCAGAGTGGTATGTTGTCTTCTTATTGGACTAGGTTTATTTGAGGTCAGCCAAGTCAGGTTTTCACTATGAGCCAGATATCAATCCGTCATAACGAACATGGCTGAGGAATGTCAGCTTCCTTGATAGTAGAAGTCTTTGGAATTTATCCTCCCATTTAAAAAAGTAAAGACAACTTGACTGTTATTATATCATTATAAGGAAAACTAGTCTAAGTGCACAGACGGCTGCAATGCAAGTAAGTGGCATTACATGATCAAATACTCAAACACTCAAAATGAGTTATTGATAATTTAATGCCACTAACTCGCATTGAAGCCATCTATGCACTTAGAGTAGCGCAACTCCTAAATCACCAAATGTACCGATTACCACTCCAACAAATTGATCCCTCGACTTACATCTGGTGTAACACATATGATGAAGAATGCTGAAATGCAGACCAGTGTTACAGTGGTTTGAACTCTGTCTCTATTACGGTATTCTGCATTTGACGCTGACCTGAAAATAGGAAAAGATTAACATCAAGATATCAAGCATGTTCCGGGGACAATAAGCTAGCCTTCCAGATATTTGATAGCCAGGTGGAAAAACAGAGATGAATGATCGATAGTGATGTTGGAGTCGTGTAACCTTAGTCTAAGTGCTCAGACGGCTGCGATGCGAGTGAGTGGCATTACATTACACTATACATTATTAATGCCATTGACTCCCATTGCAGCTGTCTGAGCACAAAGACCCCTTGAGTAAACAACAACAGGAATTCCCGCTGGTGACAACCAGATAAAAAAGTGTAAATAATTTAAATATGACTTTGTGCGTCACTATACTACTATAAGCGCTAGAGTTGCTGTACGAAACATAACAGATCTGTACAAGAAATGGTATATTTTGATCCTTTGACAAGGCCTGGTCTATAAATGCAGAAGACAATCTCATGAGTCTCAAATCTATTGCAAGAGATTTGGGACTACTGAGGTATGTGTGGTTCAGGACTGCACCTTGTTGTAAGACGGAAACGTTGCCATTTATGCTAAAGTTGTGAACAAAGCTTTATATATAGTAAGTAGGCATGGTCTCACAATTTGCACAGTTTTTCAACATGCAACCAACCATGATTAGGCTGAAAGATCCAGTGGATTCAGAGATATCATTCATCATGGTTCCAGTTAATAATATGCAGTCAATGAAAGAGATCAATGTCAAATTCAGGAAAACCCCAATAAAGAGCATTTGCATAGACAAGGAAAGGGGGGGGGGAGCACAATGCAAGACGATGTGTGGAGTAAAGCCAGCAGAGAACATTCAACAATGCTTGCATCACAAGGCTGGCAATAGTAAAATTCTAAGTAAGTTTGTAGTGTGTCCAGATTTAACTGGATTTGTCTTCTCATACTCACTTTGCAGCACTACTATTACAGTAAGAATATAAACATTCAAGATTTCCTTTATTACAGGTAGATAATTTATTTAGATTCACATAATTTCATCTATCTTTGAAGCAGGTATTGTAATATAATAGTATCAGGACAGAATCCTTCCATTCTCTAAGTCTAAGACATCCCAGCCGTGACAAGAAGACGGACAAACACTTCATACCGGACTTCTATCCTACCTCAGCGTTCAAGGCATCTTCCACCACGTATGTAGTCAACAGTATCTGAGGCTTATCTGTGCCTATATCAAATTTGATCCAGTTTGCCTGAATTATGGTTTGCTCCCCTTCAACTGGTCAAGTCAAGGCGCAGTGATCAGTGGAGGGGCAGCAACTCCAAATGCAGGCAAATGGATCAAATTTGGTCTAGTCAGGGTCTAATCCCTGGTCAAATCTGAGGCTATGACATACCTTTCTATGGAGCTATGAGTGCAAAGCTTCCATATCAGTGGTATCAGTAATCCTGTAGTGGCCAACAGCGGAAGTAACTGAATGAGGAAGAGGGTGAAAACTCTCGGGTTGAAAAGCTGGCTTATCTTTGCTTGTTTTTCTTCGTCTATGTAAAACCTCATGGATTCTTTACTATACCTAAAAAGCAAAAATATGTATAAAATAATTCATAGTAAGTTTCGCTGTCCTTTTGGAGGGAGGGATCTTAATTGAGCCAAATAAGGACCATAGAAAGCAAAAACAGCTTCCCTCTGTATTCTGCATGTGATTGGGTTCTGCAACATTATACTTAAAACAGATGAGTATGCTGAGTATAAGGTTAAGTACTGATCTAGCTTAATCCTGTTTGCCTGGGTCTGGAATTGGCCTCAATGCCGATTGCAAGCAAACTGGATCAAACGTAATCTAGGTGAAACAGTGTATATGGTTTCTACACTAACAATCTATTCAGGTTTTCACTAGGTACATAATATAGAATATACCAGATTTAGTGCAAATATACAGCCAAATATCAACAGCTACTTATATATATATATAGGTCGTATTCACATGTTAACATTTGTATCAAATAGGCGCCCTATATGCAAGATTTACTAGCCAATCCCTCCTACCTTGTAAAGATCATATCTGGAATGACGATCAGCACAGAACATATGTATACTCCAACAAGCAGTATATTTACTATCTTTGGTGTGCAAAACCTCTGATACCACAGCGGCTTGAACACAGCTATACATCTGTGAATATAAGAGGAGGGATGCTTGGTTATTAGGAAGATCATAAATCAAAACTACACGAGTATTGGAGACCAGGGAAGGTGGGATACCATCCCGCCCTCCCTGTTGAAACCAAGTTTACATGGAAAGGGTTGGGAATTGTCAGCTATCTTTATTTAATAAACTTGAATATTTTTTTTCTGTTTTTCATATTCCGGTTTTGTTCACTCATTCACTGGATTCCAACGTACATCAAATGTAACTCAACAAATATGAGTAAACAACATATCCGCATCCTAATTGCTAATTACATAATAATATATCACTAATTAGTCCATCGATTAAGGAACAAATCACTCGAGGCTTTATTTTGGTTGATTAAAATCAGATGTCTTATCACTCGTCCATCCCAAAGGATGGGCGGTGAAATATTAGCGCCTTAGGGACAAGGCCGCAATATCTGCGCCAGTTTGCTCTCTGTTTGCAGGCAGGTCGGAGCACACCTGGGGGGGGGGGGGGCCAACCAAACTCCAAAAGTTGATGGACTGCAGTGGGATTCGAACCCACAACCTTCACAATTCGCATGCTAAAGCAACGGCGCTCTAACCAACTGAGCAACCTCCTACTCCCTAAATTTGATATATTACTGGTTTTGGCAGTTTGATAATCAACGCCTAGACTAGACTATACCTCGATATGGCTTTCTCGATTCGACAGGCCACATATGTATATAATTAATTTTAGGTATTGCCAGAGCTGCCAATAGCATAATACATCCTGTGCTAGCTGAATACCTAGTGATATAGTAAGATGACCGATATATATAACTCTATCTCCTCCCGAGTCAGAGGCTCTGCCCAAAGTCATGATAGTTCAGACTTCAGGCAAATTATACTAAATTTAGGAATTTAGAGAGGGTATCAAATAGATCGGATTTAAGTATTATGATCAGATCCTGGTTTGGTAGTAAAAGCAGGGTTTGTGGTTACATATTTGTCAACAAGATCAACCAAATAGCAATATTCTAAAACACCTAAATTACCAATTCCTGTAATCTATTTTGTAGTATATAATATTTATCATGATCAATATAAACACACATACACACAATGCAGTAACTTAAAATATTAAAACCTAATCTTTAGTCATAATATTATTGAATGTTATAGCATTCAATTCAACTGGAATTATGAGATTAGGGCATTATCAATGACCAACCTAGTATGCCGCAAGTACAATGAAGTACTAGTCAATGGGTGACAAGCTATATTTTTAAACTTGTCCTTGCTTCTCAAGTATTCTCAACACTTGGTAAAAGTCTGAGTGGTCTATGATAGAACTTAGACAGTATATCTGACTGCCAGATAGCCCTTGATGACAACAACGATCGATTCAGTGGCGCATGATCTTTAACAATACTTCGAAACTTGCTCATTTTTTCTGCCTCGCAAATGGCACTGAACATGCAAATTGAATGATTTGATGTCGGAACGATGCGTAAACTAATACTGAAAGAATATGCTTTAGAAACTTGGCGGACACAAATTCAATAAAAAAAAAAGTGATTTCTGTGGAATTATGTCAAATTCAAATCACTCACCTCAAAGAGCTCATGGTGACGACACACCAGTTGGAAGCACAGAACGCCACATTGTTAGCATAGGGAAGTAGTACGATAATGATGTTATAGCTCAAGCTCTTGTTAGATGCTTGGTTTTTGTCGTAATCATCGACTAATATTCTGTTTGGATTCAAATAATATGTTCCAAAACTTATAAGTAATAGAGTAACACCCTAGAAAAAAAAAGCAAACATCATCAACCATCACCTAATGAAAGACCCTAATAGCAATTCCTGCTACTGCAAAAATACGATTGTGTGTCTGTAACCTTCTTGTTTCGTCTCAAAGAACCAAGCAGAAATTCTAATGGAATTATAAGACTAGTCAAAAAATCACTATTCACATGTCTATGGGTCTATTGGTCTATGGGGCAACGGGTCGATGGGTCAATAGCCTCTTTCTGTGTTGCTTTTAATCGTCATTAATTGCCGGACGGAATTAAAGAGACTTTAGATGAGAAGTAGAGTTGCCTCTCTGGTATGTCCAGGATAGCAGAATTTTATCATAACGGAGAGAGAATGAGAGCCCACAGATGGCAAAGCTCCCGAACAACAATACGAGGAGGCCTATGTAAGTCTGTTATCCGAATGAGCTTCACTGTCAAACTCATTGGGAATTTTAACACAGGGAGTTATGGCATACTTGATAATGTATCCTATATGCAGCAATGAGCTGATTATATGATGGATAAATAAATGCAGACAATCATAATCATATACAGGATTGACAGATGGACGAATGCTTACTATAATACTCACTAGGAAATCTGCGATTGCTAGTCCTAGAAAGCAGCGATACACGGGTAATTTACTACGCCGTAGTATCATAGATAGTACAGTAATACTGAGGATGTTTGCTATGAATCCGATGATACATATTATTGCCACCGCCACACCAGCCCCCGCATGATAAAGTTTACTATTTTTGATGTAGTATTTCTCCCATTCCACATACTCTGCAGAGTGGGTACTCTCGAAGAAAGGTGTTGAATACGTTCCGGTAGCGTTGAGGGTGGAGTTGTCCCACAACGGCGGTGTTGTGATCGAAAAGATCGACATGATATCAGAACCCTTTAGTCAAGTTCAGCCTCAGCGTAGATTCAGAGTCGAGTATGACACATCAGGGAGAATGGACACATGTTGATAGTTTTACATCCGATATTGCGTCGATAGTTATGCGGAGAGCACTTTTGCAATTGTCTTGTTGGTGTTACTGATAGCGATTTAGATTCGCTGTTCAGCAGTATCCTTATATTTAGATGCCTGACGCTAATCAAGTACACAGAATTCTGAAATGAAATGCAACGGCTGGTTATTATATTGAAATAAACGACCCACACCAAGTCAATGCCTGTCATCTTACTTTTGGTGCATGTGTTAACAGGTGCCTCCTACTTGAAGAATCTATTGAATGTTTGATGTCGCTACTATTTGGTTTTTGAAGTGTGAGTCACTGCTGATCAACATCAATGGCAGCAGGAAGATATCACAGTATATATCCTTTCTCTGTGAAAATATTCGTTAGTTGTGACAGATACACTTTAATACTAGTGATAACATTGGGGTATGATATGCAATCTGTTGCAAAACACCAGCCCACTAGACTTTTTTTAGATAGTTGGCCTGACATTGAAAATTTCAATAGGTTTACATGGTTTACATGGTACGCTGTAGAGAATTCTGCAACGTCAACGAAAATTCTATGTTATGTATGACTAACACACTATGGTGTATTATGGAAAGCTATTCAACTCATGTTGACCCACCTGGTGTGTTGAAGCTATAAGTCTCTCACCCTCACACAAATTTAACTTTAACAGGGAAGTGTCCGACAAAAGGTCAAGGTGAACAGCTGAAAAAATATCAACTCACTTAGCAAGTCCTTTATAATACAATTAGCAGTTCTTTCAATAAAATTTCAAAAGAGGACTCTTATATTTTCTTTTTTTAATTGATCAAGCATGTTGTTCTGTACACAAATATTGGCTCGATTGTTAATTCCTGCCTCTGCTTACCTTCCCATATCTGGTGCCTATATGCAGGTCGGATCATTGAGTAGCATGGTAAGATGGGGTGGTATAGAAAAACTGGCTGTGAGATATCGTTGAGAACAAGACGAGTGGGTGTTTTATATGAATATTCGCACGTCGTCTTGTATCACCGGCAATTACTTAGGATGTGAAGATCTTTCAGTGGAAGTGATTTTAGCTTACCTGCATGGCTGATTGCGTTCTAAATTAGTGTCTGAGTGGACAATAAGAAATTAAATTTTCTTACCTCACAATGTCGGCGACTGCTTGAAATGTAATTAGTCTTGTTAAAATATTAGTTCGCTGAAGCCGTTCTAAGAAACCCTTTCATGACACCCAAATGAATATTGGATGAGAGTATTTGTAGCTAGCAATAACTGGAATACTCATAGGGATACTTCAAACCTTAGTTAACGCTGCTAATGCTGCATCCAACAAGCGATGCCAACATCAATTAACTGAGAGAAGGAAACTTGTACACTTGGTACATGTGCTAAAGACTTACCTAATCCATGGTTTATATAGTACACCATGTATAAATAGAGCGATAAAAGGCATAAGAAAGCCAACATAAAAACTACCTTTGTAATGACGTAACATTATTTGCAGGATAAAATTTATGAAAACAGCGAATACAATGCCTAATTTAAATATCACATAATAGAGGCTGTGTTTGAACATCTTAACATAAAGATTACACCGACAATCAACAAAAGGACATACCTGCAATCTCCCAAGTGCCGTCTCTAAAGAAACCTCTGCATATGGGAAACAATTATCTTGCGACCTGTATATTATAAACACAGGAATGCCTCTATAGATAGATGGCTCTATAGATAGATGGCTCTATAGATAGATGCCTCTATAGATAGATGCCTCTATAGATAGATGCACATGGCACAGGTAAAGTCCAGTAGTAGCCTAACAGTGCCGACTGCACCTGTTTACCTGTGATGGACACTTTTATGACCTCAGAGTTATTACAGCAGCTATATCCAGAGGAGCTGTGATAAAAGAGATAATAATCCTCTCAAAGTGAAAGTTACGTAAGAATCCCCATACACATCTCAGTAAGCTGCCAAAACATGTGTGTTCCTCGCCTTGTGCAAGCTGCGTGTGTGAACTATCAGCAATAAATAATCATTTGATGTAATGTTATTCACTAGGACTTTCCTCAATGAGCTAAAAATCATACTCAGTAGTCATTCGTCAGCCAATATTTAGCAAACAATCACGAACATACATTCAACCAATTGTTCATCTGTAATCACTATTACAGTTAGTTACATCCAGTGAATTGGCCTCAACAACACTTTTCAATGGATGATTATGCTACTCATTCTTCATAGAACAATACCTTCCAGGCATTGTTTATCTATGTCAGATTGTACTTGAGGTAGTGAGAATGATAACAAATCTTGTAGTTGACATGCCAGGATAAAAGGGATGGTTGAATTGGAAATTTTAAGCTGTCTTTGGACATATAATAAGTTATATTCATATTTATTAAGTTTTAAATCTATTTTTGGCTCATTCCACTTGATTCTTAGAATTGACCAAACCTTGCTGTGGATTTCAACTTTAGCTCGCCAAATTGATACAAAATAGGAGGCCACACCCTATTAATTTTGTTTTTATTTGTGACGCTTTTCAGCTGCATTTTTAATGCAGATTATATTATATTCTTTCATAATTGCTATCATTGAGAGCAACAAAATATCTGCGATTTTTTGACAATGTTGGACATTACACACCACTATGGTATGGATAAGACTGGGCCAATGTTGAGATCTTCAAGACCATCCAAGTTTTATTGTAAATATAAATGCAAGAAATAACTATAAAAATATATATCTTACAAATAGATATGTAATGAATACATGTTATATAATATACACCAGAAAAAACTGAGGACGGAGGCGTCAGAAAATGACTATCACACAACCTTTATCTTGAGCAACAAAAAAAAAGAAGAAAACAACAGTTTGACGGAACTTTTCATATAACATATGCATGTGCTGCTTTTTGAAAATTTTTGAGGGTTTGGTGATTGGGTACAAGCAGAAATGCGAAGAGGCGTGGACGGAATACTGAATGAAATAATTTTTGATGAAAAAACATTTGGATAGTTACGCCGTAGTAACAAAATAGTTGGAAACTCAAGATAATTGGAAATCGAGAGACAGCAAATTACTGCGAGTGTTTCCAACGTCAACACAGCAATGACATAAAATAATGTTTTGTAATTTAATTAGCAACGGTTTTGCACTCCTGATTTGGACGACATTTATTAGCTCTGATGAGCGTCTTTTAGCAGATTCAAGTATGCCAACGGTTCGGGGTACAACTAACTGCCTTTCTTTAAAATCAATGTACACCACTGCTCTCTCATATGATTCTGGAAGATCAGCAATGGATTTTCCTCGGCTGTTTAAATTCTTGGTGGATGAAATAAAGCCAGTTATATTTATATTGATGAATCAAGATAAGCCCTACTGTTTATAATATCAATATATATATAATTAATTATCTCCCCTGTGAGTTACGCAGTTGTAGGTTCTTCTTCGAGCAGTTCCTCTCGGCTCACAGAATTAGACATGGTGATAATCTTTGTGACATGAGTAGGCATGGTGTGTATTGAATCATCAGTAAAATCTCGGGCTAACCTTGACGGGTTTACTGATGAGTCCCGTCCGGTATCTACAGAAAGTAAGAGGATCAGGGGCTATAGCCATAGCATTCATGCAAGGAAAACTCATTCATAGGAAGTCTAGTCAAAGTCAAATCAAAACACAGAAGCTGCTGGTGCATTGCTGTCCGGGCAGCATTGATTTTGGAAAACTTCCAAGGTTACATCAGGGTTACATCCCTGGTTACATTTACATTTACAAGTTCAATAGCAATGCCACTGCCACATTAATCCCACGGTAAATATTGTATTTCACAAGCATACCCAAAGTTATTAAACGTCTAATTTGTGCCAAGTTCCACATTTACAAGTTCAACAGAAATGTCACTGTGGCACTAATCCCACTGAAAATACCCCAGGTTATTTAACTGTTTTGAACCTCAAATTATTGGATTTATTATCCTCTACTGCTTTTTGCTTGATTATGCTTGATTAAGAGTCAGGTAATTCCGAGTTGAGAAAATAGCAATAACAACATAGTATGATAAAATATAACAGTGAAGTAACAGTAAACATATACAACTAATTGATGTATTTTATTATACCGAAAATATCGCACCTTCAATGTAGCATTCCTCTTATATTATGTGTTATATATTTTATTTATGAGGTGTGGTAATTTTATGCCCATTATACTATCTAAGGTGAGGTGGTTTATTGAACCCTTAATTAGTCAAAGGAAAATGGATTTGTATCAGCGGCAATACGAAAGAATGTTGCAAATTACTTCCTGTAATACATATGCTGTAACAACAAGAAAAAATATTGAATGAGTGGGATGAGCAGCCGTCATTAAATTATGATCCTACAATTAGTCTTGTTCTAGAGTAGAGGAATTATCTGCACCTATCATCACAACTTTTTTAACACCAGCATTCGTTATTATGTATGCACTATTGTGTATTCGGTATGAATTCAAACCTTTTTCACAACAACATCTACCATCTCTACAAACCTAGGAATACAGGATCGTAAATGTAAATGTGACTACTCCTAGTTTTGCTACAAAACGGATCACACTACTACTCTTTTCATGACAAATCATAAAGGGAAAAATTGTGTTATTCAACGGGGAAATTCTGTAAATAAATTCATGCTTCTGAGAATTATCAATACGGAAATGTTATCGATGAAAAATAAAGTGATCTAGTGGTAAATGATGTAACGGTGCAAACCAAAAAGTGTTATAAGGACTACTAACTCACAACATTACTTACCATCGGTGAGCAAAGGTTATACGGCTGTACAAGTTAGAGCAAAACAAGTCACCACAAATCAACGTCTAATTAGCAAAAAAACAATAAAACACTGGAGATGTTGTAGCCAGCTCCTGAGTTTTTAATAAGAGGCTGATTAGATTAGTAGAGACCCCTGAGAGTTGCACAAACTTTGTGACAAGGCACATTTTGACCTGGCTATCTGGGCAACCCTGCTCATGTGCATAAACATGTTTATTCATTAGTCTATTTTTTGGGGGAATCATTTTTCCGAGAAGCCATTAAAGCGCTGCAATTTAGGGTCATTTTCTATTTTGAGCTTCATTCGAATAATGTGGCAGATAGATCTGATAGATCTGCCTGCAGGATAGCCTTGTGACATAGTCTATCTCTGCAGCACAGCAGTGGTGGCGCTGCCTTCCATCAAGAAAGGCAACTCCCAGGGTTCAAGGTTATGAGATATCAAAACCAGTGTTCCACTTAGGCCCAAATATTTCCAAATTATGGGTTTCCATTGTTTTCCCAATTTTGGTACTCAGACTAGGTGAATTAGTTCAAGCCCTATGCTGCAGAGACGAACGTATGCCTCAACAGTTCGCACATGCACAGACTGAGTTGTGACCGGAGGGGGAGAGGAGAGGAGGGGGGGGGGGTGTAACCTGATGTAAAAGCTTGCTCTTCTGTGCATGACCATTATAATCTTTAGAACACAAACTCAGTGTCAAACACAGTGGTTAATCATGTGAGTCTTAATAATTTCTCACACATAAATCACACTGTGTATGACATAGACAGAACCCAACTCTCCTGGGCTATTCCAGTGGTAGCTAAGAAGAGCCAGGTTACGACTTGCCCCGTCACACAAGCCATGTCCTAAATTGATAACAAGCTTTTTATATAATACCTTGTCTGTCCGCTGCACCAGGCTGACCCGAGGTGTTATTCCGACTTATCGGTGGTAGGGGTGGCGTAGTTCTCAGTCTAATGTTAGCCTCAGCACTGTCAGACCGTCTCATATCCTCGGGCAGACCTCCTAGTGACTTTGATGTGGCGATAGCTCCTGTTAACAACAAACGTATGTGAGAGTAGAGCATAGAGGTATAGTTATCTCGATGACTGTATTTGGTTTCTCTGCTGAACTCACACCTCATATGTCTAATCAAGCAAATATGTCAATACTGAGAATAAAAGTCTGATGTATAAAAACTCTCCACTTCTGACAATTTTGTGATGCTACAAATACAATTATTTTTGAAGTACACGGATTATCTGAGTTTTTTTAAAATAAAAATTGAGGTACCACATAAGTTTATATGTGGTATTCTAGTCGAACTATCACCAGATTGATTCATCATCGATTCTGTCAGTATAAGAATAACTCGCCACATAAAATACCCGCGCTGTTCGACATGAATCAGAGAAGAAAGGCATCATTCTCGCTGTTGTTGTTCACTTATACATTACAGCACTATGCCTTGTAGATGAATGATTTTATCAGACCAAATTTGGTTGCAAAGAGCTTCAGTTATTGTTTTGTTCCATGATAATGCCCATTCTTTATTCTGGAATTCAGAATATTTTATATTGTCTGCAATAATGGTCACAATTTGCTATAAAATTGAATGCTCTGCAATTAACTAGGAAACATGCAAGACCAATCAGGTTTGTTTACGATGATGTAATATACATTTAAAGCATTTCTGTCTTGGTAGACAGGCTACCTAGATGGTCAGTATTTTCATGTTCACCTTTTGTTGATGCTAACCACGTTCATGGCCAACATGGTAACGCTCTCTCATTTCTTACACTTACTGAGCTTACACTTACTGAGCTTACACTTACTGAGCTTACACTTACTGAGCTTACACAAATCAATGCAAAGCTAGTAATTTTGACTATGAATATTATCTCAACACAAAGAGGAGGTAGAGAGGTAGTTCATTGATTTGATGAAGTCATAAAAATTCAGAGTTCACCACTCTTACAAAGTTAAAACCTTATCGGTGGAATTAAAACAAGCTTTACAGACAATGTCAGGTACACATAAAACTTACAACTAAAATCAGAAATTTAAATGTCGAATCCCTAGAAGAAATTTTCAACTTTTCCTTTTAACTTGTTTTGTGACTTTAGTATGGTAATGATGCCAAGGTTTAAGCATGCTTTGTCGGCACCTCTTGCTGTTAACCTTGTTACGGCCAATAATGCTACGGCTAGGGATAGATAATATGAGGTGCTGGGTATAACATGATACTTTGTGTGTCAAATTCGGAACCACACTGGAAATGTATAACTCAAAACAAAGCCGACAACTTCCACTGGACAAGCCAGGATAACAAGTTTTAGTTTTGAATTCTAGTGGTTTCTCATTTTTTTGCAATGCAAAAAAGAATTGGCAAGGTGTTTCCTTCCATATTGTAGTAGTGAAACACTTAATGCTAAACTGACACATGTCAATACAGCAACACAAAATAATCCATATCACAGACCCCACAAGTCTCAAATTTGTGGCGTTAAGTAAAATTTCTGTACCGAGTGGCTTGGTGAATCTGCAACTTCAGTGAAATATGATGTCCTGTCGGTCATTAAATCATAGCCACGGTCCCCTGACAGCAGGGAAGGTGGGGTGTCCCACCCTCCCTGCTGTATGAATGCATCAGTAACAGTGACCTGTTTGTGCTGATGACTACACTTGGTGCAGCCAGTGCCAAACTTCGGTTATGTATGTGTGTATATGTATATATATACATATACATAATGTATATAAACATATATATATATATACACATATACATATATACATACATAATATATACTTACCACTAGAAGAAGGTCTATGCTGACCAGGTACAGGTCTACTGACAGTCATATAAGATCTCGTACTGCTGTTAGCTGCATTCACCAGACGATCATGTGATAAATAAGGGTTACTCTTCATAGACACCTACAATCACAGACATATGTTAGATATTATAAGGCACTGGTTTCCTAAGTGAAAAGTTTAATCTCAAGTTTGTAGGTTTTTCTACCAATAAAGAGAATAACAGAAAGACGAAAAAACTTAGTTGTTTTTTTCATATTTTGTTTTGTGCTTGTGTCTTGTGTCAACATAATGTAAAATAAGTATATGCAAAAACAATGAGGGACAACTACTCATGACATGGAAATCAAACAAGGCCAAAGAAAGCTTACGGCTACAAGGTAATCTCAGTGATCAACAGGTCACCTCACTCGAGGCATTACGGGCCAAATTAGATCATTGGGAAAGGGCCATTAGGCATGAACAAGATATGTATATTACAGATCCAATCAGTGTTGTTAGTTTTTCATCTGCTGATGGACTCTGGGGATGATAAGCTCTTGATTGATAAATGTCACTGGACTATGGTTTTAGGAAAGCCTGTCAATATAACTTACTGGAGCTCACAGTCTTCTGCATGCACTGATATATTTTGTATGTGTGGGCAACTCATTGGTGTGGGGGTGGCAAGTGAAGTTATATGATATGGTTAGCTGGCGAGTGATGACTATCCTTTCAGGTTAGGGCAACTTCCAATAATACAACTTAGTATGCAAAACTACCTACTACTGTACCTACTAACCTTACAATGTGACAACAACAATAAAGCAAAAATTGAGAATAAAAAAGGCCTCTTTCCTTTACGTTAATATTCTGAGATGTGCTGCCAATGTCAGTCAGTCAGAAGAGATCCACCATTGTTCAATCTCTGATTGGTGACACTTACCTGATTTTGACCATACATCATTCTGTTGACGTCTAGTTCGAGTATTCTGGGAGTGTTTATAAGATGCTGGAAGCCCAGATCACTGTTACCAGGGACAGATGAGGAGAGATCCCATGTTCCTCCTACAAACATCAATATTCATATATTATAGTAAATGTTGACTTTCTGAGTGTATTCTAGTTTGAACTTATATCTCTTTCAAATCCCAGATTTAAGTTACTCTGCTGGAACATTTTAACAGTCGTGCACAATCTCAACCATTAAAGGTGATGTTTTCTTCTCCTCTCCTAATAGCCTCAAGGAGTGCCCAGTTTTTTATGAAAGATGAAAAAGCAATTGAGTCACATGAAATGCATTTTTTGCAAAAACACCAGATTTACAAACACAACAGAAACGGTAGAACTGATGACTAAAACTGATATGGTATCACACACATTTCCAGAAGAAAGGATGGTCACTCAAAACTCAATCTACAAACCAGGATTAGTATCTATCACTGGGTTAGTGACTTTCAACTCTTCGTCTGGAAGAGGCACTGGTATTAAACAACATTCACGTCGATATTAAAACAATATCATACAGCTGTACTAAGAGTAATTATAACAAATATTCTACTGGGACTTTTCGGGGATCGGGAAGTCAGTAGATGCAGATCAAATAGGTATTAACTGATGGTCAGGGCAACATAGGGGATATAAGAGGGCCCAACAGGGTTCTGACGGTCAAACGAAGATATTCGATCTACATCTAATGGGCACGAAACCGGAGAGAGAAATCATGACTGCTAAAGACTGCGCTACTACAAGTTTACATTTTTCGTTTTACATGCGCACATACCAGTTCCTTCTAATGATGGGTCTGAACGTGTGGATAAGTATATATGTTATTACCAGTCTGACATAAACTTAACTATCTCCAAAATTGCAATTCAAGGAAACTAAAATAGCCAATATATATTTTATGAAATCCAACGTAGGCTAGCATAAACTCACCAGTGCGGGGCAGGGTGGATACCCAGCGTCCCTCAGGAGGCATCTGATAGTTAGCCTGTGGTACATGCTGGACTGGATTTATTACAGTTGGATGCTGTTGGGCAGCAGGATCTTTTGATTTCTTGGGCTTCAGCTGTTTTGCTGCCGTAAGGCTATAAAGATAAAAATCCACCACATAATAGTACCACCTTGGTGATAATGCTTTCATCGGCACACAACATCCATTAACACCCATTACCATAAACATCTAAATATAGTCAAAGATAAATTCTGGCTGAACAATCATAATAGTTGTGCCCTCTTTGCATACAAGTGTAAAGAGAACACTTTAATAGTGGATCCAATGTGCCCTCATGAGTCTAAACTTGATAGCAAACATTTGTTTACATTCATTAACTATTTATGTACGTAGGTTTAATACATTGAGGAAATAGTTTAGTAAGGGTGGACACCTTCTAACATACCCTGTCATGTAATTATACTCAAATTGCCTGTAATAGAATGTCATTAAAAGGAATCAGAGTAAAGGATAGGAGGGTAGGAAAGAGAAATGTTTCATATTAGAAAAGTCGGCTTGATCAAGGAGTGATTACTCCTTGAATGGACCCCAAGCATATAAATAAGAAAGTTTATAGCATTGAGGTTTTTTTAAAATCAAGATTGGCTGGTCTTCTTAAGAGCAGACCACTCCTAAATTTTGTTAACCAAATATTTATTACATAAACACCTTACAGGATGGAAGGATTTTGGATGAATCTCCTAATGTCCAAGTAGCCAACCATTCAGCTATGAATAACTTGTAGATATCAATGATCGATATGGATGGAAGAGACTAGGGCCATAGCCTCAAAACTTACAAAGCTCTATAAGAGAACATGGGCTTGATCATGAATATGCCCGACTCCTGTTCTAGTTCCTCCAGAGAGGCCATCAGCTCTGTGGCTAACTCTGATCTTCTGTCAGCCAGCTCATCCATCTTATCCATCCACCTCTTAGTTCTCTACAAATAAGTGAGCAGAGAAAAGTGATTTAAATGTGAAGACATATTGTCTTAAATGAAAACATACCAGAGATTTGTTTATAAGAATGTGAATTTATATAGCGCAGCTCAGTGACTCAGGTTATGTTTTGAGGGCTACGTGAGTTAAGTGAACTAAATTAATGGTTTTTGGCTTTAACTTGGAAGAACCCATAGTAGTCAATCTAATAAACTCCTTCACATTGTAAGGACAGAAATGTTAGATTTTTGGTAATTGGCAATTACACAGCATGCAACAGGTTTCTCTTAGCTAATGTGGATAATAGGCAGTGCAACATCTTAACCGGCTAATTATCCATCTAGCTAAAGCCTGCAATTTTTCAATATTCAAGTTAGTCCGCGCATTGAATTTTAGGCTCTCCTCCAAATAACACAGAATATATAGATAGGTATGTGTTCAAAACATTTCCTGCTCCTAATTGTTGTGTTGGTAGGATAAGACCACAGCTCGATATCGGCCTGCAGTATTGAAGTCGTGATCAGAAAGTAAATAAAGAAAACTAAAGCTTACCATATTTTGTAAAGTTTCCATCCTCTCTAACATATCCATGTCGGAATCGTCCAACTCCTGTCTGTTCTTAATTGTGTCTGAAATTTATAAAGAAACATTCATATTACGTGGGCTGGTAGCCGGTACATCTGCTATAGACCAACTGTGAAATAATAGTTACTCTCTAACTAAATTCCTTCTTAGATGAACTATATTGTGATAAGAGAGAATTCAGGCTAATAAGATTTATACTCATATTTCTTATTTGCCCTCACGAAACAGCAGAACCTCATATGTAATAGCTTTGTGCTATCTATATCTTATGAAAGGACTAAGATTACTCCTAGGATCCCGTGGTGATACCTAATATTTGAACTATTTCCCCAATGCGACTTACCTTCAATTCTCATCATATTCCTGTGATGGACATACTTCTTAACGAGCTCTGCGAATCGCTTAGCAGGAAGTGACACGTAGGCGTCCATCTTCTCCACCGCCTCATGGTATCTCTCCTCTGATAGTTTGTTATTGTTCAGGGCTCTCTTCAGATTTTTAGCGTTACGTTCAGCGTCCAGCCGTGTGAACATTATAGGAGATTCCGTCTCCTGTAGGGAGAGAACAACAAGAAACAAACATGAGTCCTCAAAACCATGTATACGTGAATAGTCTGCAGCTCTGCTAAAGGCAATGAGCTAAGGGGGTGTTGTGATTTGAGCGTTTGCGACATGCTGGTAAAACTAGAAATATTGATATCATAAATCCACTGACACCATACAAGCATTGTCATAATAAAATTCATTCTATCCTTACAACGACAAAATGTTCCATATCTTTTTTAAGTATAATACAATTTAAATCGTTCCTCCGTTAGGACACAAATTGCCTGTTTAACACTTAGAAGGCGTGGTGACTGAGTCACGCTAAGAAGAGGACGTGAGAGGGGTCCAACTTACAGCTTGTTCCTGCTCTCGAGACTCGGCCTGCTCTTTAACTTGAGCTAATTCTCTCCTCAGTTCAGCTACTGTATCCTGAAGCTCCATCACTATGGCTGTGTTATGACTGAAGAAAAAATATTCTGGTCAACATAATTCATAAAATGTGCCAGCGATCATTTCGTTGCACCTATCCTTAATATTGGAAGTTGGGCATATGCGATTTATTGGGTTTGACGTTGCTCTATGGGTCCAAGCATCAGAAACAGCGGTCTTGGCAAGTGGCACAATGTCACAGCTCAACATCTGTCTCCAATACAAATGAGTTTTAATCTGCAAGTTTTTTGTTAAAGTTATCTTCTCAATGACAAGAGGGACATAACCCTAAGATCAACTGCTTAGATAACGTCTATATGGAGTTAGTTTATATTAACTACTATGGCAAGCAGCCAGTGAGTGAGATAAATAAACTGAGGTGAATTGACTTACTTGACATCATCTTGATGATTTTGCACTTCTTGGTCAAAGTCGATTTGCCTATAAACAAAATATAAAAATGTTGGTACTCTTAACCCACTTGACACATTTAGTGAGGTGTTACAGAATAAGGCAATATGAGGGATCCTATAATAAAGTAGCTGATATACTTGATAAACATATAACACTCTTTAACCAAGGAGTAACAGGGCTCTGTCGTTACTCCTTCATACAACAGTGTATTGCAAACTAAGTAGAGAACATGTTATGATAATCAATTTGGCTGCCAATAGACAGTATTAGTACAAAAAGGACTGCCCAAGCATCAGGTAGATGTCCAACCAAATAATTGAGCTGAGATGGGATATGTAGGTCTTAGCAGCAGGTCAAGGAATATTATTTGTGAATTTTGCAAGCAGAAATTCTACTGCTTCAGTTACACTTACATCTTATGAAGTCTCTCTTGAATGTCACTAAAGTTGCCCGACTCTCCTAGAGGAGTTTTGTTGGCACTATGAGCTGGACTGGCTCGTCTTATTGACTCTGCAGATTTACGGTTCTTAGTCTCAGGACTCGTGGTGGGAGGTACGGGGGCCATACCGTAACTCTCAGGGCGAGTACCACCTGCGTGAGATGTACCCCGAGATACCACAGAGGAGACGTTATAGTCCTAGAAATTATGATAAAACAGGGAGTTATATAAATAAATCTTATGGGGGTAGTTTGATGAGCGCATGAACCTGAGGCTTATTTATCGTAAGAAGAGTTTCGAGGATATGATTTTATCTTTTAAAAGCGAATTCTACATCGAAAGCTCCGCAATTTAAAATATAAACAATATAAAGGAATGATTGCTTTTTTTCGACACAATAAACTTTTTTCCTTTCTTTTAGTCAAGCGCAGAACAAGGCTGAACCTGAATTCTGTAACAAGCTGCAGAGGATGGAAATCATTAATACAGATTGTACAGCTGGTTCATGCAATGGTTTAAGAAAGATAGCAGGGTAGTCAAGGTAGGGGTAATAACACTCAAATCTAAAGAAATAATCCTTTGAGCTTATCACCAGCAAAATATATATCGGTTGCTAAATTGTGCATGTCCCACAGTTTACAGCAATCATAGTAGGTAATGGTATAACTTCCTTTGCTATGGAACGACTATTGAGAAATATTCAATTATCTAGTGACAAGTATTTCTTGTCGATTTGGTGACAAAAAGAAGATGTGTAAATGATGCGAATTCGGTTCGCCAACACGAGCAAAAACATATATGGAGTGAACATCACCTCCCCATTATAAACATGGAAGGACAATCACACGTTCGAATAGCACTGGGAATTCCATATAGCTGCATTATTGGATTGTTGTTATCAATACCAAATAGGGGCTTTTGTAAACTGGATAGAGGGGAGGCGATGTTAGCATTGTTGTGAAAGCTGCTGAGTATTATCTAGGAAAATAATATAGCCTGAGATCTTAAGGTTGGTAAGCATGCAAGTTTGGTAAGAAGTCTCACCGTTCTCGAACTGACCCTGACTCTGATAAGATCAGAGTCTGCTGAGTCAGCATGGCTAGCTGCGGCAGCATTAAGCCTTGCTATTCTAGCTCCCTGATTGACAACAACATGAACTTATGAGCATTACAAAGGTTTGGAAATTATCCAGAGAGACAATGTGAAAGCGAAATGATAAATGTTTAAAAATGTTGATATTAAATTGTTTAATGATTGGGTGAAAGATTTAGAGATGAACTATTACGTAGCAATAACAAAGTTCTATCATCATTAAGTTACATCACTAAGAGTTTACAAAGTTGGTTATGATGTCTAAACTATGTTAGCTCAACTACAACTGTACGTATTGGTAGCTGAATGAAACTTTGCCCATTTACCATATAGTGGCGTGTTGACGACTAGTATAAATAAACATGTCGTTTATAGAAGCTGGATTGCAGGTTAAAGCAACAAATGTACTAACATTGACTGTGAAGCCCAGACAACCCTCCGATACTAGATTAATCCAGGAACAATGCAGACCACTGCAATTGTTACACATCAAAACAAACGGGTTTCTGAACATATGAATGAGATTCTATGACAAATTTTATAATTCATGTATAGCCTACCTCTCTAAAAGCTGCAGTGAGGGCGTCATTAACCACCGCCCCGCAATCCATGAGCAGCCTGGTACAGGATTCCCCGAGTATTTTGACCTGAGGTTCGAGCTCTGCCTCGATATCTATCTGTATGGGCTCCATGTCTAATATCTGCTGACTTGGAGACATCATGTCTGTCAAAGATTTATAAGACGGTACTGAAGCGTATCACATTGTCCAACAACAACTGGTTTCCAATGATGGGTGAGCAGATGTTGACAACTGAACTGGTAACTCTACTCTGAAAAGTTGCTGTTTGAAGTTCTAAGAAGATTATTTTCAGCACAATATATTGAATTTCGTTATAGGAAAGAAACTATTGGTTGATCAGAGGTTGTTGAAAAGTGTCTGGAGTCTATTTTCAACCTTGACACAAAGAAGCGTCATGATGGATGAGGTTAAGCTCAAGTACTATTCATAGTCCCGCTTACCTTTGTCCAGCAAAATTTTAGCAAGTCCATCTTTGAATAAGAGGATACTGTTGTAGAGTCTCATGTATTCATCTAATACAGGGTCACCTGTCTCTGGTAGGTCTTCACTATAAACATTTAAGACAATAAACCAATCAATAATACACAATAATTATCTAGTGGGAAGCTAACGATAAAATTCCGAGCCGTTCCTACATTAAACAAGAGAGCATAATTCTATATATAATGTGAATTAAAAATATTGCTGATACAGACCTGATAGTGATTCACTGTATCTACTAATACCAAGGGAGTATAACTTCTGATTATCGGATAAATAACATGCAAGAGTCGAAACAAAACAACCATAAGATACGGACGGACAAGCAAAATACAGTAAGTAAGTATCACACTGTAAATTTTAATCTTCCGATGATTTGGGTATCAAAACTCATAGTACAATCATACAGAGATGTTCATTTTAACTAATACAGATTGACTGCTTGTCATGTTAGTAAAGAAAACCGTTAGTAAGTATTCAAAAATATAGTAGCGGTCAGCCATGTTGTCATCGACAGAGACAAAGAATTAATACCTGTGCTGCCAATAATCTTCTATGTCAAGGTCATAGTATGAGCTTAGACTGATCGAAGAAACGAAGAGTGTTATAATGATGTCATCAGGTGCAAACAGCGTATCAGCGGGGTGTTGTAAATGAATTGTAAAATCAGTGTTATCGAATAATGGCTGTCTACCACATAGAGTATCACAGCCATTGAAAGCGAAATCCAAGTCATGATTCGGAACTTTTAGTCAGCTTTTTGTTAGAGCAGGATTATATCCTTGGGTGGAGCAGCAGATTGAGGGCTCATAAAAATATTGCTTGTATATCCTTGTTAATTCTTTTTGTGGAAATACAAATGTAATCGTGTTTCGAGACCAACACACATGAACGCTGATGAAACTAAAATGTGTGCTAAGTCACAGTTTATCACTCAGTGTTCATCTTCAGACATTGTGTTATAGACCTCAACAAACACCATACCCTTACCTTGATACGAGCTGCTCCTCATTTAGAGTTGGTGTTTTATTTATGGAGTAGCTTGTGGGTCTATCTGCAGTAAACTTAGGAGTGACAGAAGTTGTCTTGTCATAAACACTTATAGCTGGGGTGTGCGGGTCAGAAGCAATAGGTATGGAGACCACAGACGAACCTGAAACAGTAATAGGTAAGGCTACAAAATAGAGCGGGTGAAAGTAATTTTTCTGGACTTGATTCTTGCAGGAGGGAAACTACACAGAAGCATCGTTATGAAGATATATAGTAGATGGCTAAGAGGAGTAAATATAAGATGGATTTTAGTTATTCTAGTTAGAGTTTGAGGATGACTTCCAGATAGCTAGCACCTATATTGACTAGCTAAGGTGTGATTTTCACTACTATAAGTTTGCCGGAAATCCCTAACTTCTCCTCCCACTTTAATCATCTAGGCCCCTAGGGAATGTATTGATTGAATATTTTATGTGGTTCCAATTAGAGCAAGCGGATGTTTGTTCAGTTTAAGAGTTGTCTGTTCACTGACCTGGAGCGAGTGATTTAGTACTACTCTGTCTGGTAGTAGCTGAGTTTAGAGGTGCAGTAGAATGAGCAGCTGATGACACAGCTGTGCTCTTATCTCTCTTACTTATACGTCCCTCTAAATGTAGGCTGCTGCCGATCGATGTGCTTCGCTCGTGTTCTGAAAAATTTACCAGGTATGATCATTATGTCATTTGTATAGTTATGTATATGTGTAAGCTAAAGCAATGCTAGCCAAATATATTAATCAAGAGCTGCAGATTCATCAGCTATGACAATGACATCACTGTCTTCATTCTGATTGTATTACACATTGACATTGAGACTCACTATTAGCATGTGTGTCTCTGATCGTTACAGTCAACTTAGTATGAGAAGCTAACTACACCTTATTAATTAAGTCAACCTCAGATCGCCACACAAAACTCTTATGCTACTCAAACTAAGTGAATTAATTCACTCTCTATTGATCAGAGAAATGATTGCAATAGTATATGACGAGATGAGTGTGAGGGGGTATTGTGTGTATATGACGAGATGAGTGTGAGGGGGTATTGTGTGAGTGTGACACTCACTATTGGTGGGTGCGGGATACTCTGCGTTCTCATCCAGCTCAGCGTCCTCAAAACTGGCTACGTCAGGAATAACAAGCCTTGGGCTGGTAGATCTTCTCTCTGCTATAGACTGTCGAGCTGAGCTGATACTAGCCCTGTACTTACTGGACAGGCGGGAGTGTGGGGTGGAACGTCCGCTATCTGGACCCTCAACCTGGCAATATAAAAAACTTAGATTACACGCAAAAAAAACATAACATAACGCTAAATTTTGAAAACTTTCATACTAAGATCTCTTAGGCATATAGATTGAAGGAAGCATAGTACATGTAACATAAGGTAAGATCTCAAATAAAAATAAATAATATTGAATCGCGAAGAACAACAGCCAGCATGCATAAATCAATCCAGTTTAGTTACACACTAAAAAGCATAAGTACAGAATAACTGGAAACTTTTATTGAGCCGGAATTATTCCAAATCACTGAGCAAATATTTCAAAGGAGTCAGAAGGCATTTTATACCAAAACCAAAGTGCAAACGCACAATTGTTTGTATGGCATTACATGTTCGAAGGTTGGAAATTCATCTAGAAAAGTGAGAGATGTGAGGTTCAGTGGTGGAGTTTTTCATCTTTAAACATCTAAAGACAGCCATCATGCTAAGGGAACTTGGGATGAAATAAGAATCGTGGAAGGGGATGACAATTTCAAGTATACCCTCAATGGCAGTATTTCTAGAGGCATCTCCAATGGATTCTGCTGCGAGTGATGCTGATTGGCTGGGGCATGTTTAATTGGCCTGTAGGACTCTCGGGGGCTTATTAATCTCATTAGCTGTTCTTCGTCAAGGCTTGTGTCACAAAGGCCTGCCTCTCCGATAGGGTATAGGGCCCTGTTCTCAGGGGCAGACTGTGAACGCAATTTACTCTCTTGTTTATCAAACAGCAAAATGCTGTCGGTGCCAAATGAAACCTTTTTAACTGGCGATTGTGAAGAGTCAATGATAGGGGATGAGGGATGACCGGTTGGATCTCGGTTGTACGGGCGATGGGCCGTATCCATATTGGAGAGGGGTTCAAGGTGCTACAAGTGAATTTTATGAATGTTAGTAGCATACAAAAAGGTCAAGGTCAAAAATAACTACTGCACAATCTGGTAATATGACCCGAGGAAATGCCTATAATCTGAGTTTTGATACCCAATACAACTACAACTAATCAACTAAAATGATAGTGATGATGATATTTCCATGTCACACATGCTGTCCATGTAACATCAAAAACAGCACATTCCTAAGGCTGGCTCTTGGCTACGAGAGTCAAGAAATGCAAGCCGTAGAGCATGTGATGTGATAAAACTTTCTGTGAGTAACCACAACATCAATATAAAGCAAATCTAGCTATCTATCCACAATACCGAGATGAGTTTAGAACCAAAGAGCCATTCCTGAAATCATAAAACACCATCACCGAACACTCATGCAAGATTAGCCAGCATAAGAAGCATAGCTTTGACACATTAGCGTGGTGTAGGGACACTACCTCTGGTGCTCTACTAGCGATGGTGGTCGGAGTTTGGGGTAAAGGTGAGTCCATGCCGCCGACTGCACCTGCTGAGGCTAGTCTAACTTTAGCAGAGTCTGTCTCTTCTGGAAGCGGTGCATATGAATCTGGTGTACCAGGCTGAAGAACCAAATAAGTTATTGCACAAAATGATAATGACTGACAGCCACCGTACAGTACAATAATGAGCTTTGCCAGGGTTGCGGGTGGTGAACATCTAGCAAGGGATAAAACTTGAAGCAAACGATACACTGGTGGCTTAGATGATAATAACTACAACAAAACTACATCATCAAATGGTAGAGCTAATGTGTCTTGAGGTATCGTGTGTTGTTCAGGTTTGATATGAATCTACTGCTAAATAGTTGAGAATACAGTTGAGAAAATACAGCGAACGTATACTGTTATTAGCCTTATCTATTGGGGCAGAGCGGGAAAGAAGTTAATGTTATCAGGTATAGGGGGTTTGACATTAGATGCACTGCATGTACTAGGGTATTATCTAAGCACATTTAGCTCTGAGAAACAGGGGACAAACCTTCAGCATAATAGGGACTGGACTTTTCTCCATCTCTGCTGCCAGAAGCTTGGTGAGGTCACTTATAGTGGGTTCTTCTTTCTCTGATTCTTCTGCTAGCTTAGCAACTGTGGCGTTATATTCCTCAACCGACCGATAATACATCGATAGGATTGTAGAAAACATGCTATCTGGTTTATAGCCTAAGTAAACAGACTCGGCGGAGATCTGGGAAGCTAGACCAAACATCATAAGCGTATGTTCGGGGTGGTATTCCTCCGCCTCCTCATCTCCTTCCTGAGGTTTTATTGTGGATCGCCAGGCTTCTAGAGCATTCATCTGAACCACATCCAGTCCATCCTCACTCATCATGCTCTTGAGATTGGAGATGATTCTCTCGAATACTTTGTGTCGCTCAGAGAATGCTGACTTGATGGAGGAGGAGTGCTGCCGGACAGCCTCCTCGTTGAAGGTCACAGAGCGACGACCTTTTCTACTGCTTGGCTCAGACTGAATAACAGGACAAGACAAGAATCATACATCGGGACATAAGACGATACAGGATAACCTTTACATTTGTTCGCTGATTTTTTACCAAGACAAGACGGACACATGTTATATTATTAGGGATCTAGTTAACAAGTTACAGTACAACTTTTCACAGGACCGAATTGTTTGCATGCAGTTGTACGGTGTCATTTTAAAGTTCAGTTTCAATTTTAAAGTCCAGTTTTAACTTCAGAAATTGAATTTTCAAGAATTTAAAGAGAGTCTTACCTGTTCTGCGCCATCTCTACTTCTGAGTTCCGCCTAAAGATTGAAAACAGAGTATGCGTCATTTCTTTTCCAAAGTAACAATAAACAGCATTGAAACTACAAGATTGAGACAAAGTTTCAGGGTCACATTTGAACAATATACATTATTATGTTGACATCAGAATAAAATTCCAATTAAACACTATAGGTCATCAAAAAGTCTCTTCTTCTGCTTCATCTCAATCCTGTAAATTTTAGATCAAACATACACTTAGCCACACATGCACACCACACAGTAGAGATAGACAGATTGGCAGTAAGATTAGGTTAGATTCATCCCCACAGTTATAATCACTCCTGTGTGTCTCACAAGTGATATAATAGCAGCTCACTCTCCGTATGAAGAAGACAAATGTGCTAAAGATACAGACGTGGAAGAGACAGAAGAGCAATCGCTCATGGAACTGGACAGGTAAGGAGATAGATCTTTTTACATCCTTGAGATAGCCATAATAAATATCTATATCTATACAATGGATGAAAAATTAAGCCCAACATAAAGAGTATTTTTGGTTCAATAAAGGAGAGGATATTTCAGGATCAGCGACAATATTGAGGAAGTGAATCAACACATATATTCCAAACGTGCAGCGGAATGTGGAGTCAGCAGTCTAGCCTAACAAGAAGTTACCTCCTCCTGAAGCTCAACTTCTGATGAGCAGCTTTCCTTTCGCTCTGAGGCAGGAGTAGCACCCTGACTTACAGACACAGGGGTAGCACCCTGACTTACAGATACAGGGGTAGCACCCTTCTTATCTGATGCGCTGCTCTGACGAGGGTCCCAGTCCTCTACATGAGGTAACTCCTCCACCTCATCACCATGGGGAGACGATTCTGACCCCTGTCCAGGAGCAGATGATTCCCGACTTTTATGAGGTGAAGGGTTAACCTCATCTGATTGGTCCCTTGTGCCTTCAGCACTGGTGACCTGCATCAGAGGCTGGGGTGAACCCCCTGAGGTCTCGGATACTCTGAGACTCTAATAGCATGAAATTAAAGCACCAAATAAACACAAGAAAATGAAAAATAGAAAATAAACATAGATATTAAAAGCATTTCACGCCGTAATTGGGTAAGGTAGCAAGAAAACTGAAAATAAATTAAATTTAGGAGAAAAATCAGATGAATCAAACTGAAACGTTATAGCAAATAACCCAGATGAATCACGGCATAAAGCTACACATCAACAATATCAACAAATAGAGCATATTTATCATGAAGATATTGTGTCTTTGACAAATCAAACTGACACAGGTATGAGAAATAATACACTCATTAAAAATTAAGCAACCAATCACATATAAGCTGCATAGTTACATACCTTAGCGTCATCAGTTTGCTGTAGCAATGATTCATCGAGTGGGGCAGCAGCCACCTCAGGTGTGTCTGGTTTTTTAGCTGCCAGAGTCTGAGCCTGCCTCTTCAGAGCGTTCCCTTCTTCTTCCTTCTCCTGTCGATAAAAGTCAGCTTATTTAAATATTTTAGTTACGCGCTAAAGATTTGTAATAATGTGAAAAGATTATTCGCTAAATATATTTTCTGGCTTGTGAATTGCCCACATTCTCTGCATTGTGAAATAAACTATATGAAGAATACTGATATCTTGCGATGATAGTTTTTTTCCTGAAACATTATGGCAAGCATTGTCTTAATAAAAAGAGTATAATAATGATAATAATGATTATCTTTAATCACAAAAGTTTTTGAGACAAATGCTCACTAAGTTTTATATATGACCAAAGCACGCTATGTTGTTGTTAGTAATGAAATTGGAGATAGTTGGTTAATCTTATACAAGGAGGCAGGTAATAAAGGGAAAGTGCATAAAAAAACTGCCAAAAAGTTTTTCACAATTTCTTTTTGCAACAGATAACTATCGTTGCTCATAATCACGGCACAACATAGAGGACAATAACATTGTCTCAGACATAGATTCCTTACTGGCTCCTCGGATATCTCAGGGATCGTGGAGGTCGAAAGTTCAGCCGTCATAGGCCTGCTGGCTACGTACTAAGACAAGCAACAAAATAGTCAACCGTACATAAAATTAAGATTATGCGTTTAGGTAAATTAACTTCTTGTTATTGTTACTACATATTACTGCTTAGGTACCCGTAGACACAGCTTGTCGATTATGTGTTGAATTTTTCTAAATAAATTAATTATGTTAATTCTGCAAACGGTCACGACATAATCTAAATGCATGCATTTTAGACTAAGCAAGTCCACACCAATGAAATATATCTCACCAGCTGTTCAGCTTCGACTACAAACTCTTCCAGTTGAGCTAGCACGCCGTCAGCGTCCTTCTCTGCGTCAGTCATGAGTCTCTGTGAGAGCTCGATCTGTTGTACGAGGAGCGACCTCTCAGCGTGCCACTTTATCTTGTGCTCATGGAACTGTCCCTTCAGTGTCAGCACTTTTTTGTCTGTTTTCTGTTCGACTTGGTCGACTTCCTCTTGGAGAGCTTTTACTTTGTTTTGAGTCTGAATAATAGATTGATTGGCAGTGACATTCAATCACCACAGTGACATTCAATCACCACATGCCAATATAAACAACTGTACTTTGGAAATCTAGCCATAGTTTTTAACCATTCTAAATATTAAGGGATGACTTGCGTTAATCAAAACCTAACAAAGCCTTTGGGAAAAGCTCAAGAGGCACTGAACTGTCAACTGTCAAAGATTTAAGCATATGTACTTTTCATCATTCTTGACATGGTATAAGGTATCAAGGCACGGTAGGGATTTCAGTGCTGTGCAAATGTCAGATAACCTTACAAACTCGGATGAAATATCCATTATCAAATATTGGAAGTTATGGGTGGGCAACTTACGAAATCTCTGTACTGCGAGAAAGCACTCTGCGCTTGATTCATGGGATAGGAGCTCCATTTCCCCTCATCAGGGAAATCATCAGGTAGGTTGACCTCTGCAGGTACTGGCTCAAGCTTAGCAGGTTCCTCATCTTTAAATATATATGAATCATAAGTTATTATCAGACAGAAAAACCAATGAAATGTACGACAGAAATACTGTTGAATGGGGAAGGATAAAGTTTAAATTAAAAATTAGATTTGTTTTCCTTTTTGTTTCCCAATGAAAAAAAATCGATAGATGAAAATTGAGTCAGTTTTTATTCTTGATTTTGATACCAAGCCCCTCCTCTATCACAAAGATTACAGAATGGCATAGCCTTTATCAACAAACCTACTTGACTTATCCGATCATGGAAATAGGGGAGGCAACCCCGTTAGCCAACCGATACTCCGGCTATTGACTTTGTGTTGTTTGGCTATAAAATTGTAAATCACAGTGTATTTTTAAATTTTGATTAATCTGAGTTACAACTTAACGATCTAAAATAGCAGTGAGTTGTGCATGTATGAAGCAACTGCCCATAATTTTATACCTGGTATGGTTTCTGAGGCTTTTCCTTTCTTCCTTGTACCAGCTTTGCTTCTTACTTCCTGTATGAACAAGCAGAGCAATGTTACATTTCTCCGGATACGGATATATGCATACTGTACAAACTGCAAACCGTAGCATGCTGGGGAGACTAGATATGATGTGGTAGTGAGAGAGAGAGAGGGCACATGCAGAATTATGAGTTCAGGTGTGAGGTGGTCGCGGTATTAGCAGACATGGATTTTGTGTCAAGGTATTTCTCAGAGTGAGAATAGAGAGGTTGCGAAAACTCACTGGAAATGTGAAACGATACGGCAACTTCTCAAATTCAAACATTTAATGAAGTGATGAAGGAACTGAAAGAATTTTGGGTGAGAACCTAGGGTAATAAACTGATCTTCCTAGTGCTTTTCTAACCTAGGGGTTCAGACAACAGGATGATAACCTTGCTGATGGTAGACAACTCTGCAGTTGATGTAACTCTTCGCCTTATTTCAGGCCTCTGCTGTGATTGAGCTTTGACAGGCATAGACATCCGTTTAGTTAATGTAGGTGGGAGTGGTTTGGTTTTCCCAGTTTTGACTTCTAAAGATCCCTTCACAATAGGTTTTGAGTTCAAATTTGAGGTGCCTCTTCTTTTGTACGCAGGCTTTCCTTTTTGCACAGGCGGGTCAGGTAATTTTGCAAAACTAACATTTCTCTTAGCATCAGAAGGTTTCAGTAAAGATGTTTTTTGCTTAAGTGCTGGTTTCTGTGTAATTATTTTGATGGATCCAATGGTTGAAGTTGATGCGACACTGATAGATGACAGCTGACTCTTAGTTGAGTGAGTTGAGGTAGTGCTGTCGGCGGAATCAGACAGATCTGCTGATTCTGAGTCAGAATCAGACTCACTTGCATCATTATCAGATTCTTCTGGAGATTCCTCAGTCACACTGAAGTCTGAAGCAGTCAGACTATAGTCTGAGGTGACGATCTGAGAGAACAGGATATTAACTATGATGTCACAGAACAAGGAAGATATCACTATAATACCAATATCAAATTGAGCGAACTGATGAACTGATGATCTTTTAAGCTCCGAAGATTAGGATGTCTGCCTCAATGGGATCATGTAATTTTAATTTAAACAAAGTGTGAGATGTTAAGCTAACAGCCTCCTGACATCACAACATCATTCAACTGAAACTTTGAACTTGCCTTTCCCACTTTAGGCATATTTAGATGACTATTCTATGGGAGAAAGAAAGATGGGAGGTGAGTAGTGCATTTATTCCTTGACAGAAGGAATCAACCTTCTCACAGAGCATTTGTCACTTAAGTCCTGGTGGATTGCCTCTAAAGTAATTAGATGAGATGGATAGAACTTCAACTAAGTATATTTCAAAGCTAACTAGAAGGACAAAGTTGTGTGGAAATGACTTTTTGGTAGATACCAAATAATAAAGTGATGTGTTGATAAAAGATTTAGCAATATTGATCAACGGAAGCTGATTGAATTGGTGGTAGAATAGACAGAAGGTGTAGGGATAAATGTAAGAATGGTGCTATGACAATGTTGAAGGTACCTTTGAAAAATCAGGCTGTACTTTTACCCCTGTTTCAATCTAGGAGAAGAAGAGAAAATGGGAGAAAGATAATAAAATTCCTCCAAAAATTATGAATTATACAAATAATACGATAATAAGAAAATATGAAACGGAGGTTTGAGTAAAAGTAGAGCATTACAAAAACATAGCACATAACTGTAAGCGAGAAAAAAAGTTACAGTTTTCTGAAGAGTCTGGGTTTGGGTAAATAAGGTAGGGTGGGACATACTCCCATCCTCTCTGGGTAAATCAAACAAATCTTGAGCTTCACATAATTTAACAAGAGTTGCCTGCTCTTTTTTCAAGAGGTGCAACTCTGAAAATTGGTTGATATACATCGCACATGATTATTGGCACAAATAAACTTGGCTACGATCACAATGAGGATGAACACTGAGGTTTACCTTCTTAGTTGGCTTACTGACAAGCTTAGGCTTTGTCTTACCGGCAGCAGCAGGCTTTGCTGACATATTGGTCTTGTTGGACTAAATACGAGGTGAGTTTATTAACATCACTTATGGCGCACAAAAACTTTTCTCTGGAGTCAAAGTATTTACCATTTTTGTTGTGCATTTTTGGCTGGAATCTTTTGGAGTAAGCTTTGTGAAGTTACATGATGGTAGTGTACTGAAGGTAGGATGGTGGGTAATGATTGAACACTGATATCATAGATATAAGTAACATGCATCCAATCAAGTCACAACCTTGAAACATGTATGTGTGATGGTCCAGAAATAGGAATAATCATTCCAGGCAGAGCATTTAACTTGTTGAGGATATTGATCTTTATGAAAATTGTTAACAAATTGTACCAGAGAACAAAATAATCAAGAGAATACTTACGGATTCAAGTTCGGATTTCAAAGCCTGGAAAGAACACAGAAACAAACAAATGTTAATGGAGGAAAATTAGTCCAGGTAAAGGCAAACAGACTGACAGGATGTTTATACCATGGTCATGCATAAGAGCAAGACAAAGGTCAAGGACTGGACGAGCCGGAGCTGGAGTGAAATTTTATTCATTGGCTGCGCACAAAATCGAATGTACCAACTAGAATTCCATGACTGCTTGGTGAATAGCTAAAAACAAAGGCCAATTGAAACTTTGTATTTGAATGTTGTTTAATTATTTTGAATCCAAGTTCAATCAGTAATTTCAGCTAATTGGATTTGAACAACATAGAGCGGCCAAAATGCTAAGGTCATATCAATGCCTTTTACAGCAGCGCTAGTTAATTTATGGGTGGCCAAACATTCACGTTCCTACTAAACGCAGTCATAAAGTGAGATTATGAAATTATGGGGCCAGGTGTAAGATCTATGCCCAATTACAGCTCTGTTGTAATTTCTCATATGAACTCGTATCCGTTACGTTCTTATCCAAGTTACACAAAAAAGGATGGTACCAATATGTTCGAGAGAAAACACGATATGACCAAACTGCGACCCTTTCTTGCAAGTTTAAAATACTGTTTGATAAAGCATTATTTAAATCTGTGACTAGCGGAATCGGGTGATGTCGTGAACCCCAAACATAACTTAGTGGTTATTTTTGCCAATTTCACTTCCGAACATGTGCTAAAAGAACAAAGTGATTTGTTAGAACACAGACACTCAGAAGCCAGACAAACGCGTAGTAGTAGAACCTCTCGACTTAGTTAGAGTGCCTTCACTCAGTTAACACGAGGAGTTAACAGACCACCCATACATACTTCAGAGCGACCCGAGGCCTCGCTCACAGTACGGATACTAGTGGCCATACTAGTAAGATCAGCGATTTGTTTGGTCATAGAATCCTTCTCACTAAGCAAAGTGCCTTCACGCACCATCTGGAGCTGAAGGTTTTGCCTGGTGAGCGAGAGATCTTTGGCCATGTCCTCATGCTCGTTTACCAGATCACGGTATTTATTACCGAGATCTTCAAGTTCAGCCGATTGTTTGTCACATGTTCGCTAGAAATGGTGAAATTTTTGAATAGGAAATGAGAAACGGGGAACTCAGCGATAAGTCACTGGGTTGGGGACGTTGCCTGGAGACCCAGCCGTGTCATACCTCTATCATACAGAGGAACCATAAGAACAAAGTCTAAATACACATCATAAACTGGGTATGAAATAGGACAACTTTTTATGTTGTTTTACAGACAGCCGGTTTGACCCTCCCAAACACAGCAGTGATCAAAGATGGGAGTGCTTGTGAAGCAAACCACCTCAGCTGTAACAATATTCTGAGGTAATATTGTTTCCGGGTTTTTGCACTCATTGTTTCAGGTTTTAAAACTCAGATAGGGTATTTCGCGTTTGTCCTTGGTTCCAATCTATGACGCTTCCTACCTTTAGTTTATGAGCACACATCTTTAAGACTGTCACTTACCTTGCCGTTATTAGTTAGTAAACTACCACCGTACTTACACATGACTAATCTTACCTCTGCTTGGCTAGGTGATAACTCCTGAGTACCATATGTGACTAGAGATACAGGATCATTGTTGATAAAACATCGTAAATCCTTATACTGTGAGGCTATATCTGCCTGAGTCATATATAATCCCGCGCTGCTCATCATGTAGAGCTGTCTGCAGCGTCAGAGTTACATTAGATTGTATCTCTAACAGTTTATAGATGTTTTAAACGATCGTTTCCTTTCTACGATTAAGTCATACTATATGTTATCAGTCGGCTGGCAGCTAAAGGAAATAGAAATGGCAACTGACAATGCTGAATAATTTCCACCAGTTCTAAAGACCACGACTGCCTAATCAGTTCTCTTCTACGTCTTAAACAATACTACAGCAATGATACCTCCATGGACAGCAATCATTAAACTGAACTAATTCACCGATATCCATGCCCGGTCAGATTCAAATTGCCTATGCAACATCAAAAGAAAATCCATAATAGACAAACATAACTGCCTTAAAACACAAGACACACAACAATAACAGAAAACAGCACTCCTAAATGTAACTATAAATACATTGTAAGCTATCATTAACTTGCAGCTTCAAAAGTGTCAAATTTAATTTAGAATAGAATTTCAACTCAAGAGCCAAGACAGACTGAAAGGAAGAGCACTCTCTTCCTAATAGAGGCAATCGATCTAACCTTTTACATTCCTTAGTTTATGACGACAAGAGTGCAGATATATAATATCTAGACAGCTATGTTTGTTGGTACAGCGTAAGGATATCACTATGCTACTATTGTCTGCTATTCATACATGGACAGCAATAACTAAAATACCAACATTAGCTTTCTCATAAATAAATATCAACTCCATAGACAAGATCGTGTTCATATCAATTATTTGAAGAAAATTGAGTAAATACAATTTCGCCATATAATGGATAATATCGAGATGTTTAATAAAGAATTATGACAGACTTATCGATTTCTGGTTTCAATTTGTAACCACCCAGATAATATACCCAAACTCATAGCAGCACTTGGAACATTAGACAGGTACTTGTTAAAATAAGCTAGAACTTGTCAATCAATCCGATGGCAACAAGTTGTAAGATTCCTTTTCCTGTTGGCAAATATGATATGGAAACATATCACCACCAAACCCGATATCCACATAATGAAATCAAAGTGGATTTAAGCTAAAATAGACATTCGTGCCAATGAAACCAACTGCAAATGTTTGAAATCAACACAGACAAAGTTTACGATAGTAGAACAGAGTATAGTTATTTTTTCACAACAGATTCAACGCATCCAACACACTCAAGTCTCAGATGTCAACAAGAATAAAATGATTCATCCAACTTTAGGGATAAATCCGAAAACTGGCAGCAGTATAGCCGCAAAACTGGATGACTGTTGCATATTTACCTGAGCTACACGAAGCAAACGCAATCAATGGTTTCCTAGACAGTTTTCACTTGATGACAGGAGTCAAGAACGGTAGAAGTTGAAAACGAACCAGGAGCGCAGTTCAGCACAATTAAATTGAATTATTTATACAATACAGATTAAATTCAGCATTCTTACAAGAAATTCCTATGTAATCGCTAAGTCTCCATACACCAACAAGCGAACAACCTCTGACAGAAAACAAGATTACTCCAAAGGGAAGAATAGACTGAATAATGCTCAAATTACCACCTTGAAGACTCAAAATGCAGTCATATTATACGTTAGAATAGTATGAGTTCTATACGTTATAATAGTATGAGTTCTATCCTTTTCTCAACTGCTGACACTAATTTATGTTATTTATAGTCAGTCTGAAACATAAACCTTGAATTGTTAGACTTGTACTAAATAAAAGTCAGAACCAATGGTTGCTATACAATTACTGCTCGACTAATGTGTGTTGCTCTGCACACCTAAACAAATACTGGGTGAACAAATCGGACAAAGCCAGACATTTCAGCTGACAAAAGCGCCTTTTCTAAATTAAAGTGGTCAGCGCGCAAATTTGCATCCGGCCCGAAAGCTTTGATAAAAAATAAAAGAAGCGAAATGGCATATTAACACTATTAATTGCGATTATTGTGGCTTATGATGTAGAATTATTGGGTAGTATGTCGTAGAACGGTATAACGCAAAAACTTAAAAAAAGATATAACATAGGTCTTTATAGCGGCAGGCAGCAGTTCATTCAAGCAGCTGCCGACATCAACAAAGTAATCCAGCTAAATCTGGCGTATCAATCACTTGTTTTTCATCACAAAGAGTTTATTCAATGTCTGCTCATTATAAACAGAACATTATTTTTAAGCAGGGCTGATCTTGAATTAAATAGATTGTGTTAACTTCAAACTTAATAGAATTTATATTCATTTCATGTTTTACAATCGCAACCCTCTAAAGATCACCGGATAAGTGCAATTGGCTATAAGGTATCAGTAACAGCTAGTTTCGAATTACAAAATGCAGCCTTCTGCATGGTTGCTTGACCAGCAAAGAGCGGTTTAATTCATGTTGATCATAGTCCAAACACACCTAGAATCACCTACCTACCTGCTACGAAAGAGACTCTCTGTCTCCTTCAGAACGCACAGATACCTACCTTCCTCACTGGATGGCTGATATAAAACTTACACTGATATTCATATTACGAATGCACACAATATTTCTCACATTAGCGTGTATTTAAGTTGAGTTAAGTTTTCAGTGAAAGGAATCATTTAAATAACTATGTCTGTCTCTCTCAGCCCATACCGTGTAGGTAGAGATTGACTTATCTGTCCTACAAACCTACAATCGAGTTCGTCTAACATACACCTACCGTCAGATTCGTCTAACATACCTACCGTCAAATTCGTCTAACATACCTACCATCGGGTTTAGCTATTAACCTCATCCCTTCACATAAATAGTCTTGGTATGACACAGCAGGGTCAAAATTGTAATGATATTATTATATCATATTCGAAAACATATTTCACAACTTAAATATGGATTTCATAGAACACATTGACCATCAATAATACAAACCAATGACAAAAATATACTAGGATAACATGTATTGAGATTGAGTTTCTCATGATCATACAAACTCTTCTGCTTCAGTAGGGACAGGGAAGTTTAGATCCCTAATTGGTAAAGACATGCTGCCTCGAAGATAAGAGTGTTTCATATCTGCTTAATATGTAGTATTGGATCTGCCCAGGGATCTCGATTAGAATGGTGCTGCTTTTCGAAGCAAATCATTGCCGTCCCTTAATATTTAACGCTCAGTTTGTCTTTCAGTTCGACAAATTTGTTCCAAGATTGTTTACTCAGGATGCCTATGGCTCAATCAGTGATGACCCTTTGAAGGTTTCATTCACCTAATGAGTGAGAGATTAGATAGTGATTTTGGCTATTTTTAATTGAAAGACCCCAGTATCATTTTGAGGGTTGTCTTCTTTATTGTCATGATGAAGCAACCCCAAAGATATTGACTCATAACTTATAGGCGTACTCAAGAAATAGTATCAGGTACAAAAATCAGTGCATCTCTAGGGACATAGCGCCGCGCCTCCTCAAAGTTGATTTGATTTTTTTGACCATACCTTAAGTGTATCAATCTCTCCATCATATGAGCTCTTCAGATCATTGATCTCCTGTCTGTGAGCATTCGCCAAGTTAGTTAGCTGTCTATCATGATAGTCATTCAAATCTGAAACATATATAGGTCATGATATTCCTCATAGGAACAGCAGGAGTAAAGGTTTAATTATAGCTGCAAGTATATTAATTCTGGATAACAAACAACCGATTATGTTCAATGAACTACAGGTTCGTTGAACAGTCTAAAACATAAACCAACACAAAGCTCAACATATAGTCTGAAACAACCAATGAAAAATAGTGCGGCAGCAACCTTAACAGTGTAAATCTCAGCAGATCTGGTTGGTTGGTGGGTACTTACATACATGCATTAAGCCAAGCAGCATGCTACACAAATGTGCGGAAGAGAGAGCCATAGAAAATGGTAAATATCGGTGAGGTAAGCATTATTTAACCCTGTATTTGAGATTACGTAAACAAATTTTCAGTTGAACATCATATGTAAAGAGTAAGAAAAGTTTATCAAAATCATCATCAAAATGAATTATGTCATGATCAAGTGAGTTCATGTCACTTTGATTTATTACAGGAAGCTGGAAGGGAGTTACTAATAACGAGAGAGGATAACTGAGGGTACTGATCATTACAACGAGAGGTGAAACATGACGTTTGATTAGCACATGCAACCTAATAACTAGCTACTATCTCACTCAGGAGCCTAAAGAGAGAGCATACGGATCATCAGTAATTATGATTTATCCTACCAGGAAAGGTCTATTACTATATAAGGGATTCCCCTATTGGAAAACCTCTAATTCCAGTTTTCGGCAATGTGAGTGAACTTACACGTCTGAACAGACAAAAGCTGATCATCTTCATGTTCAACTGAATAACGATGTTAGTAGATAAGAGTGACAATGTGTAAAGCCTGTTAGCTAGTGGCCCTTAATAAGATATTATCTGATAAAATGTTTTCGTTTCTATCTGATTTTGAGCTGATCTCACATGATTGTTGTTCATCACAAGAGGAATGACTCCAAATATTGAGGGCAAATCTTGATTTATGGGTTTGTAGTAGCAGCAGCAGCAGCATGTAGCAAACAGGAATTATGTGCAAATTAAAAGCGAGGAGAAAATTTGTGTTAAACAGCAATAATAATTGAGCGGGGTTCAATCTCAGCAGCAGCAGCAGGCGAGCAATGACAGCTTAACTGTGCGACAATACTGCAGTAATACATGGGGAGATAACTTCAGTGATAACTGCATTACTGCAGTAGCACATGTAGCAATCACAGCGATGTATCTTATAGAGAATTCTGTTTTTGAAAACTTCAAACAAACATGCTTTTTACAAGAAACTAGGTCTGATCATCCTCCGTGATCTTTGCACCCTGTCAAGCATTTAACATAATATATATTTCTACATAACAGGTACATATTAGTAGGTGCTTTAGTATGATAGTTGAATAAACCACAATATTTTATACCTCTTTGTTGTGCTTGATTCTCGGCAGAAGTTTTAGAAAGTTTATCTTCAAGTTCCTTAATCTTTAGCTGTAAGCATAGAATTATGCCTAGAATTATTTGGAGTTGCGTGCTCTTCAGTCATTGGGATAATATAATATCTTACTATGGCACTTTATTTGCAGGTAATTATCATAGCTGTGAGGTTCTTTTAATTATAGTGCAAGAACTGATATCTCTTACAATCAGAACCTTATCTGGAAATTTTCATCACCTCGATAAACTTAGGATATATGAAACGAACAATTATATACCAGGGAGAACATCTTTATCACAAATCAGGGAGAATTCAACACACATCAGGGGGACATCTTCAGATGTTGGTGAATTCGTATAAAACAGTTATATATATATTCATGTATATGTATATATTTTTTTATATGGAATAATTAAGGAACAATTGAATGACACAAATTCCAATTGACTGCCTCCGGCAGCATATTCAGAGGTTAAACCTACCACTTGTTCTCTACCGGCAGTAAGCAGCTCTTTCTGAGTTGTCTCCCTTGATGCGTCTTTTTGAGCCAGCTCGATGGTCAGCATATCCACCTTCTTCTGGAGATCCTTGATTTCTCTTTCCTTTGTCTCTTTCTCATCGTCTCGGGCGTTATTCTCCTGTAAGCTTTTCTAGAATGGACGGACAAGTGATGGTTAGAGGAACTGTTGATCAAGGCACTTGTTAGCTTGCCTGTTAGTGTCTCGCAACTGTCAAGCTAGATTTATGAAACGATACATTGATCTTCAGTTTTAGCCTACCTTCAGAATTAGTGATGTCCTAAAAAAAATCTATAACACTTCACGGCCCTAACAATGTCACCTATTAGCTTGAAGTTGTGTGCTATTGGGGAATAGTATGACCCCCCTAAGTGATAACTAATGTATTATATCCTGTTTTGCAATACATACCACTTGTTCCCTTCAAACCGGCACCACATTAAATGCAAATCTAAACTGACTACTGCAAATCCTAAGTGCTGTTATCAGTGTTTTGCTGAAAAAGGTTCAGCTTGTTGAGAACAATGTCGATTAACATCATATACTTTTGGCATGTATTTCAATATCATCACCAACAATTTCTTACTCTTTTTGGTTGTACTATCGATCGATCGACACAAGACTGTGACATACTTCCACGTGATAATAATGTTTTACTTATGTAGAGTTTGTCGGAAATTGTGATAAAAGTAGGTATTTGACCTGTATGAGTTACACAGATGGTAGAAATGACTATCAACGTTTCTCGATCGGTTTTTTAACTTTCAAGAGGTCCCGGAGAACGGGGAAATAAAAACTGAAATAATGGTCATTTTGCCAACTGTGGTGTTGAACTACATCTCATTTATTCACAGAAGTAATTCAAATGGTAACATCCAATCAGGGATATCCCAAACTTCCTGGTCTATTTTAGCAACAGTATTTAGGAGTTGCCTTCTTACTTCAATTGGAATTCCCTCGATATCATTGGCTGATGGCAGCCACAAAAGTGCTTAAAATCATTATAATACAGTCAATCAGTCACACAGTAAGGATACGTTACGGCTAGTGGCTTATTGAGACGCTCACATAACAGCTTTATATTCCGCTGTCAATTATCAGAGCACTTCACAATTCGGTGAAAGAAATCAGAGCGAAGGAGAGGCAAAGAAGGATTTAGGGAGACAGTTTGTAGCAGCGCTTTATCGTATAGACAATCAGAGACACAAAAATGCGGATGGATAATTTATACAACCTTTCAGTATCATATACAATCTTATGGATATTATCGACATTTGGTCACATTATGGAAGGTAAGAACTTTGGTTTTGTAAATGAACGAAAAGGTCTGCGCACAAGCAGCGTTAAGAATAAGAACTCGCATAGGGATCAGAGAATTTTTGAAGAAATCAGAAGTAGTATACATTTTTTAATAAGGTTTTCTCTCAAATCAATGAGGAAGTGATCATGTTTGTTTATGGAAACTACAACAGTGGGATCTATTTCCGTGGGAAAAAATTACAACACTAGATTCAGGGGCCAAATATGAAATGTCGCTCCAGCGTCACAAGCCGGCATCATGCCCCACAGGAGACATATTCTCTAATTTATTGGACAATTTATTAGGCAGCGGCTTGAGAACAGTTGTAATTATTGATATTTTCAATGAGGATTATCTGTGACACTTTTGGACAAGTGTTTACTGTGTAGCTGTTCCTTTGTTTTTAGCCATATCACTTTTATTCAGAAGTAGCACGATCAGACCGTCTAATGTTTTACGTTTTGAGAAAACTATAGTGCAATTAGCGAGCAATTGGATCCATTTGTTTTGTTGTTTTATGCTTGACACCTCACTCAAGATGTTGATTTGTTTGGGACAAGAAGTTACATAGTATATCCATTTGTTAATGCATACTTTGATTAGCTCAATTTGTATGTCAAAAGAGAACACAAAAAATCTCAACTCAATAGATAGTGCATGTCACCATTTTTTGACAGCAAGTTTTTTAGGAAAGCGACATGCAGGTTTTAACATTTGACCAGTAGGGGGTAACTCTGTGCTGAAATGACAAAGTCAGCTTTGAGGTGAGCTGCCATTTGATGATGATGACATCACTAAGCTGGTGGTCCGGTCAAATTTGCAGCAAACCTTGGTGGGGCAGACATTAGTCTGTGAGGAAGCCTTCTCTTACCTTAAACCAGCAAAAATCAAAGGTGACTGTGGTAGATCTAAATGCTGCCGTGCCAGAATATGACACTATCACTGATCAGTGACAAGCATGCTGACCCTGTCAGCTAATTTAGATGCACTGAGATAATTCGTTTATCATTTATCAGAGGTGACTCATGCCAATTGTTGTTTTTCTAGCCTGGCATCACACCATCAGTCACCATCAAACACCAAAATAACCGGCGGTGGTTGTGACAGTAACTGTGTGGTCTGCTTGGCGACTTGTCACAGGTTCCCTCACACAAAGAAAACACATGATTCGCTGCCAAAAATACGCAACGGTAGTTAGCCAGATGTTTGAAGGTATTGGGGATGGTTGAGGGGTAAGGTGCTGTGATTTGTCACAAAGATGTGTTGTGCTGTAGGGTAAGGGTTAGGTGGGTGTGGTAGAGCAGTGAATAGTCAGGGTTCTGGTTGGGTAGGGATGTGGGTAGTGGTAGGGGGTCTGGTAGCATTCCAACTTACTTGAAAAGCCTCCTGCAGAAATAAAATCAATGGCACAGTCACATTACCAAATATCCCTCAAAAATTCAAAGGAATTTTATCAAAATCAAGATTATTATCTGGCAGGTTTAATAATTTCAATAAAATTCCCATAATTCAAATGAAAGTGACACAAAGTATAAAGCGATTGAGATTTCTGGCTCCATTGAACTCTAAGATATTTACATCTACGGTATGTTACGGTAGAATTGTCACTACCTCTAAAATCATCAGAATTTCTCAGTATAGTAGTGTGTATCAAACTTTTTGACAACGTTTTTTCTCAAACCTCTGATGACCTCTGCACAGAATGTTATGCCAAAACTTGATTTATTGGTTTCATTCATATTTTTCCTGACACAATTTGGACAACAAAAACATTGTATATGTTGTGAACACATAAATTGTGAAAGTTTTGGCCATGCCACCACAAAATGTCTTCATGGCAGAAGGAATTAAATCAAAGATTCTTTTTTATTGTTGAGTTCCCATTGATTTCATTGATCAGAGACCTAATGACTGGAATTTTTATGACTCCACCAAAGATTGATGCCAAATACTAAGTAACACAACTCTCTCCCACCATTCAGGAGAAATAGTAAAACTATGTCGTAATCTTAATATCAGACTCAAAATAACAAATTTATCATTTTTTATGTCCCCTTACACAGAGGAGGATGTAAAGGATGGATAATTGTGATGTCTGGAGACACCTGTATCATCTATTTACAGTGGCTATATTTTAAATCCAACCAATTTAATTTACATTCTAACCAGTTACTATTTCAAATACTTTTATGGTTCAATAGCTGATAGAAAAAACGATCCAGCCTGCAGCGTTGCCTTTTCAACATGAACAGCTCGTGTTGTCTAAGTTTTAAGGTACCCCTGGAGCACAAGTTGATGCCTAGCTTCATGTGTTGTTAAAAATCTACCTAGCTATACAATTGCTGTTTCTTTGGCCTGTTTTCAACAAGTGACAGCAGGCAGCGTTATAGTCTCAGAATTCTCAAGTCAGAGGTATTAGAGTAAACAGTTGCTCTCCTTAATAAAATACTTAATGGTTGATTATCATTTAAGTGATTGTATTAGTGGTTTACGCCAAATTGGATATAAAAATCTAGGAGAGTTTAAACCTAATAAAATTAAGCTGCATACACTCGGCAACTTAGTTTGGCTGTAGGCTACTGAGTGCAATCACACTACTTTCAGAGTAAGAAACATGTCGAGTGCTGAAATACAATTTGGATAAGCTAATAGGAAGGCGAGAAAACTCTTGATGAAGCCTGACAAACGACATTAATTGAATATGGACCCAACAGCTTGCGTTGAGAAAATGACAACTCTGCGCAAGTTAAGGATCACTGACCAACTAATGTCTATAATTGAGCAGTTTATCATAAGAATTTGTGTTGCACTAGTGGTAAACATAATATCGAAATTGGTATACTTTTTAGATATTGGTGTGCACAGGCAGGCTGCATAAATTGCAGAAAAATTTCCAATCGATAACCAATTAGGTCCAATATAATAATGACCAGTCACAGAGGTTGAGAGGACAATTTCACACCTGAGTATAATTTATAAACCTAAAACCTGGTATTTGTACTCGTCAATTTTGGGATTAATCCAGAGGTAATAGCAGTGGCAGGTGGAGGCCTTCTACTTATTATGATCAAAAGGTAACAGAATGAGCTAAACGATACAGTGATCAAACACTGTTCCCGTTCATAAGTGCTCTAGAATAAATCAACTCTTCCTGAAAATTCCTCTAAAATAAAGTAAAATACAAGCCAATTATCTACCTCCAAAAAGACACTGCCCAGCCCAGTGTTGGACATATGAGGCTTGGGAACTGTCAAAAATTTATGTTACTAACAAGGGGCTGAATTTTTTGTGGCGACAGTGAGACTGACAATACTTTAACACCAGCATTAATAAGGACAGCAAGGCAGGCTGAGAGCTAATATCAACCCTGATGAAATCTCTAACTGCTGGGTGAGAAAGGGCCCCAAAGTATTACACATGTGTGCCATGTCGAGCAGACAGCACTTGAAGTATCTATTACCGAATTATTAACTAATAGTGAATATCAAGAGGCACTTATTAGTAGCAAATACTGGTCTCAATGAGCGTCAGGTCCCGGACCAAATCTATCAGTGTCATGCCTGTTGTAATTGTAGAAGATAGCATCCCACAATGCATCACATATTATTTTTTATTCAGTAACTCAGACAAGTGGGAGATTATGACCACATAGGTTGACCATGTACTTTTTTCCATTCTTTATCAATCACTGGCTGGTATGCGTCTTCTCGCTGATGAGAAAATTTATGGGTAGATAATTTGAAATTTCCAGGGATGTGTATCTATTTAATTTTCATGGTCAATGACTGGCAACAATAGCTAGGGTGATTCTATGAAATTGCTGCTGTCTCTGTGAAAATATGCCCATGCAGTTTTGTCTAGATGATACAGACCGATACAAGGCTGCCAATGTACATGGGTAAACCATAATTAAACCAAAAGATTGTGAATTGATGCCAGAAATTTCTTTGATCAATGGGGGGGGGGGTTGAGGTCAAGTGTTTTCTACATTCACAAAACCATTTACCAAAACCGCTAAAGACATCAACATCTTAAGACATCAACATCGGTACTGAAAAGCAATCAAAACCACGAGTTGGGTGCAACTTGAAAACATTGTGATTAGAATATTGAAATTCATGTCAAAATCAATTGATAAATTTTGGCAGTGTGTCAGCCTTTGCATAACACAAGACTGCAAAAATCAGATAATTGATCCACAGCTTGGAAAATGTGAATAAATTATCTGTTTTTAGAATACAGTAGCTGCTTAGATATTGAAAGTAAATATCAGAATGTTTTGTTGTTTTGTTTCAATCCCATTCAGGGAGACACGTTTGTCTGTATAATTAGTAGCTTATTGTCTTGTTGAAGGAAAAAACAAGGTTTGATCTTATCTCCCTATCTTTGGGGCTTTTTGTTGATGTAATCTAACCCATGGCTATAATAGCCTTAGAGAGAAGCTCTATAGGCGTATTATTCCCTGTGGTTAATGCTTGAATCAACGCCTTGGGCGGTCCGATCTGTCCCATTCAGCATTTCAAAATTATCTTTGTAACAAATTGTCCTTGTTACCTGTTAGATGTTTTGGATGCTACTGGATTTTATCAGAGTTTTGTATTCTTTAAAACGCTTTTATTTTTATGACCAATTAGCCTAGAGGTAGCCCTAGTACATCAGCCTTAGAAAACGCCAACTTCCTGTGGAATATTGCCGCCTTCAGAGGCGACTTTGGAGACATTCTATAATTGCCTGTATTATTGGAAGACAAATCCCAGGCTTGACCAAGTGATGCCTTTCTTTCTGAAGTTGACTGAAATTTTAATATAGTTGTAAATTGTGTTTCACAACGTTTTAGTCAGATTTTAGTCCTGGTAAATAATCATACCTCCTTTGTTTTTTGTTACAGTGATTGGAAGAGGAGGTGATATAAATATACCTGAATTCGCAACAGAGCAAATTGATCCAAGCATGTTCCAAAGGACTTCAACAATAACGCCACCGCCCACAACCAGGCAGCCAACTACTACACCTACAACAACAACAACAACAACAACCACAACAACTACAACTACAACAATACCACCAACAGTTAAAATAATACCTACAACTGAAGCTGCCACACCTGAGGTTGTCGTAACAACAGCAATACCCAGTTCAAAACAAATACAGATTGGTGAAAAACCAACAAAGCCGATGGCAAACTTTAGTAAAAACCTTGTAAATTATAACGAGGGAGACGACTCTAAAGAACCAGAAGATATCGCTACTAAAGCTGAGTCCGTATCAGAGGAAAAAAGTGACAAAGAGAAACTTAAGACCACATATATAATAGCCGGGTCAGCTGCAGGGGGTGTCGCTGTGGTCGGGGCTGTTGCCATAACTCTGGGAGTACTGTCATCAATGGGAAAACTAGCACCTGCTGGATTCGTTCCTGTCGAAACCTCGGTGTAGCGAAAAACTATGCCTTTTTCAAATTTTTTTTCTCCATGGTTGAAATAAAAGTGGCTTTACCTTCTGACTCTATAACTGATATCGAAATTCTAGATTGGAAACAAACCTGATACAAGCTAAAGCCAATCATCAAAGTCAATTCCACGTTTTGCCATTATATTTTTTCTAGAAGGTGCTGCATCTATGTCTAACTTTACCGCACATCTTCAACATGAAGCTTATTTTCTACGCCTGGTCAAAACAAGTATCCATCTATAAACCCATCGTGAGAACTTAACTTTTCTGTAATCAGTATTCGTTTTCGTAATAGTATTGAATGATGTCCATCACACAGTTGATTAATAATTATCCCTTTGTACATAAACCTAATATTTTATCAAACTCAAAGATTATAATCAGTGCATCTATTTATCATTGTCTATATTTTGTATCAAATAGAGTAATTATACCTCTTTACAAGAAAGAGAAATGTTTACGAGAAATCTCAACGTTGCCATGCCAAAGCTATTTTATGTCAGATAATGCAGATTTTGTTATGAGATATTTGTCTAGATTTTCAATTAGAGCACTAGTATAAATGTGATGAATGGGCTCTTCGTATGGTGTGAACAGGATTCCTAATAAACACTGGATATTACATGAAATAATCTGATCTCAATATAATTGTTTCCCATGTTACAAAGAAAGGATGCCATTTGTGATGAGATAAAATGAGTGCATCGTGCATCATGATACATGTGGTCAGGGATGACACAATCTTTACGAAGTAATGGTGACTGCTAGCCACAGAGACATTGGTAAAAAACCAAGAAATGAAATGTATCACTCAGTTGCATTCAGATGTGAAACTCAATAAAAGTCTTGCGTACAACTTTCTAGTTTTCCATATCAGCTTCATCCTGTATAGTAGGCTACATAACGTGTAGTAAAGTACGGCTCATAATAATCATAATCATGGCTAGACAAGCTACATTAACGCTCACCTTTCAATAGGCAACAGCCACCCAAACAACGAAAGCTCGTAATAATACATAACAAAACACAGAGCTGAGTAGATGAGTACACATCCGTAATCTTACACAGATGTCACATAATTCTGAAATCTGCTTAGCTGAGAAGAGTGATAGACTTCGAGTATCAAATCAGCACCATTTGTTAGGGCATAGTTTTGATTACTAGACACCACACTGTTATCGGATTGGTTAATTTTGATCTGATTGCCTCTGATTGGCCAGTGAAACGTGTCCTACAAACAATTGGCCTAGGAAAAGTTTGATGAAGGAAGGTCCCTTCTCCAGTCAAGTGCCCGTCAGCTACTCATTGCCAAATAGAGAGGAAGATGAGCCAAGAGTGTCACAAAGGCTGACACATAAAACTGATAGCGAAGAGATGGAGGGAGAAAGAAAGGCTTCAGCTATGATCTCATACCATGATTAGAGTAGACAGACAGCCCAAGGCTTAGTCCTTAGAACCAGGGTGGGTGGGATATACCCTCCCACCCTCCCTGTTTAAACATTACCTGAATTTAAGCTAATAAATCTATCTGAACTTGATATGTAAAATGCCTAGCAGACAACACATTTTGAAAATCTTTACTGGAATTTAGAAATTTGTTTTGGAAGAAAGTAAATTCCAAAAAAAAAAATAGTAATTTGAGCGCCGAGTCATATTGTGGTTGCAAGCGAGGCTTTGGGGTTTCTGTTAGAAATTGAATTCTCATCTAATATTACCATAAAATAGTGGACCCTAGCCTTATCACACAGGATGATTTTTTTGTTTTGTGGGTAAAAAGAAAAAGTAGCCGCGTAACATGGCTAAGTGAATCCATCAAAGGATGATGACATTTGGAGGAGTGTCAGATTTTGAAGAGCATTTATTCTGTTTCTAGCACACATAGGTCTAAAAATTCAAGAGATCACCAGTAACTGAAATCTGACGTAAATTGTGGTACTTAGAAGCATGCTGACATACGCCAAAAAATGGTGCATTGGTTATTGCATTTATATTATTTGTGACTGTTTGAAGATTTTAGAATAAGTTTAATTACCCTAGACACAATAAAGTTTTGGCTCCCCCCCCCCCCCCCGCTTGTTTGTTTTATTTTGGCTACTTGGCTCCCCTACCGCAGATAATATTATAGTTTTGAGTGATCGAGAGACTTTATTATTGTGGATTTATTCCATGTTTTCCATTTGTATAAGCCACCTCAAGTCAGGCACCAATTCCCACTGACACAATGCTTTCTAGGTATTTCTGTTACAACATTTCAGTTCTCAAATTTGTTGTCAGAAAAGTATAAATACATTAACATATCTATTTGAGCTGTACCAGGTACCCGTATTTGTCATGACCCTGCTATGTAAGCACATGGTAATATAACAACATCAAAACAAGATTGAATATACTGATTTTTAATGCATGTCATACATTTTTTTTTTCAAAACATATTTCAAAATAGAACTTACTCATGCGTAGCTATGACTTGAAACAATCCAGTATTAGCAAAAAATATTGAACTTCAATGCATTGCCTCAATGTTTTTATTTACCCATAAGAAATACTGTAGCAATGTTATGGGTGAAATATCAAATGAGATGAGACAATGTTATGAAAAACATAAAAAATAACGTGTTTATTTTGGTTTAGATGTTGTTGTACCTTAATGTACCAGGGTCACAACCTTAGCTTTATAAATAAACAAGTGTTTATATGCTGATGATAACGTCATAGACATTCACAGGAAGTTGAAGCTTCAGCCACAAAAATGATATTCCGGTGAATGTCCGACTAAGGAAACAACAGTATCAATCATATCATAATTTCAATGCAATAAAATCTATCATAATTGTGTAATAAGGCAATATTTTGATATGGGGTATTGTTTCGTTTTACAAACAGCAGACAGCCTATCCTATAACTTTGATACATGGATAGGTTAGTCATTCCAGTCTGTCAGTTCGGACTTTTATGTATCTGTGACTCAAGTAAACAATCCCATTGTTCTATAGTTCCGCTGACTGGAATCATAACAGTTTTATATCCTAACCAAACTCATGTTACAGAATCAGATTTCTTATGGTGTGGATAATCAAGCAACACTTTTATGTGAGGCGCTCAGAATCACTGATTGTAGACAAACACCCAAACATTTCTAAATGATTCAACCCCAAAATGAAAACTAAAGCCCTATAGTGAAGGGTGAGATTAGAAGGATCGGACAATGCTGGTTTGAGTTGTCCTAGTGGGATTAGGCTAAGTAATTTGTGAAAGTGATGAATGGAAAACCTCTCTGAATGTGTGATTAAAATAAAAGGTACCTGTTGCAAGTTACAGTTTTAGTATGAAACACATACAGTGGGTAGGTTTGTATGTGTTTGTGATGGTGAGAAAATATCTAAAAGGCCGCTCAACCCATAGACAACATATTAACTCTATGTTTGAGCAGGGAGAATGCCTGGTTTGAGCCCCTAAGTTCAATTATGCGTGTGAGATGGTGAGATGGCGCAATCGGTTAGCGCGCTTGCTATTCACTGCCAGGCGATTAGTGCCGCAGGAGTTGTGGGAGCTTTCATTGTTGGAGGAGCTTTCATTGTTGATTGTTCCAGCCCCCAGCACCCTCGGGTGTATACCTCTCCTATGCAATGAAGGTCCCTGGTTAGGAAAGTATTGTTATTTTGAAATACTTCGAGGTTTATTTATGGCTGATTTGAGACCTGACATTTGTGTGTAAACAGGAACTGGGAGAAATATTTGTGTAAATTGAGGAAATTCCATGGATACGTACAACCATCGACACTACCACCTACCAATGTGGCTTAGCAGGTGGCATAAATAATCATCAAGGCAATATCCACCGACTTTTGATTAATTGCTCAATTCGATATCGCATTAATTTGATTTATCTAACAAAAATGAGTGAAAGTAAGTCGTGAATTTGAGGCGCTTAAGTAGATGGAGATTAATACCAAATAATTTAATCGGATATCAAAGGGAATTATCCTTTGGGCAATTATTTACAAACCACAAGAAACACCATATTTCAACTATTCGGCTAACCAACAATGCCAGTTTCTTTATAAAAGTGTGAGGGCTTTTCATAAGACATTATAAATACAAGAATGCGAGAAAACCACCACACACCCTCCACCTCAACGGTAGGAACCGAGGCTAGTCTTGTGAGCAAATGGAGAAAGAAAAGAATACTTGAAGTGAAGGTTTGGTAACTAAGCTGAGACAGAACCTGGATATCCGGTGATAATGTCACTCTCTGACAGGTTACCAGTGATCATTGATCTAAAACTAACAGATGGGATAAATATTCGGTATAATCCTCTTCCTGCTGTCAGCATACAAATAATGTGATCCAGACATTGTAAGAAATCTTAGTGATTTATGTTTGTTGTTTGGTGTCTATGCATTTGGACTATGATCCGTAAACACACTGGCAGATAGGGTAAACACACTGGCAGATAGGAAAATACATTTCTGAATTTCTAAAATTGTGCTGTTCATTCCAGCAGCCAGCGTCAAATTTTTTTATCTATCCTGTTTCTCAACAGAAACTGATTGGGAAACAAGAGATTATGTTTTATGAATGGCAGCCGAAATTGTGTTTTAGTAATTAACCATGGGTCATATAAATTTAGAGTTTTTGGAGTCCTACAAAATACTTGATTGCAACATTTCAGTTGTTTTAGGACACAATTCACCACATATATAAGATGTTAATGTGACCTACACGAAATTTTGCCGAATGTCACAGTGTAACCTCACCAAAACAAAAACAACAATAAAAAATCATAAATATAGCAATGACGGGCATTGAGAAGTATGGAAGGCTGAGGCGGCACAACTCAAACGCAGTCAAATATTTTAATACTTCTCATTACCTGTAAAACCGATCCCGCTCCTCACATCAAACTATTCCATCTAATTCAATCAGAAATCTCGATCCAAGCTAAATTCAACAGCAAGGGACAAACAAATACCTAAATCCCCACATCTGCTGGGAAATCAAGAAAAGTTGTCTAGTGAAACAGCAAAGTTCTCACCACAGAAACTTTTACGATCATCAAAATTACTCATCATATCGACCATGAAAGACGAAACAATATGAAGAGGGAAATTCCAGATGTAAGTGTGGGACATTGGACTACGTAAGCTCAGCCCACAACATAATAGTACACCAGTACAGCAGGCAGCTGAGCACTTAGTCAACCCTACAGTTCTCAGGGTGTTAGTAGGTAGATCGGACATAACTTTACCACATACATTACATCATATACGTCAACAGATCGAGGGCAATAGGGGGTCCTGGTAGTCATGACTTCCACCATGTAACCTTCCTCGGTGAATTCTCTTCCTCTAAACAACACTGAGTGTTATCTTTTTTAAATTTGTTAGGTACGAAATCTGGTGTTTGACTCAATGTTTAGTTACAAAGTCAGCATGCAGTATAGTTTTAATTTGCACATATTATTTTATCGCGTACCTGGCTACCCTCATGCACACATTCAACCCATCCTATGCTTGCCTTGTCACGCGACCATTTATTTTGGTTTTGTTGGCCAACAGGAACAAAAAATGTCCGCGTGACAAGCTTCATCTTAACCAGTAATCTAGTACTGAGGATTAGATGGATTTTCAAAAAATCGCAGTAAACCAATTTCAAGTCTTCAAAGAAAATTTAGTCAATGTTCTAAGTATGAGTTCCTTGTTCTTCAGGGGCCTTCGTTTGCTCAGTCACGAGACTCTTTTAATACCGACAACAAATTGAGTCACAAAAACACAGAGAGTCAGTAAGACAATGGTCGATATTTTCCAGTAAGTAGCAAAGACAATACTAAAAGTTTATACATTCTTTACCTGTTCTGGTTCTGGTTGAGAGATAACGTACTAAACAACCAATGTAAAAAAAGAAATTAGCCATAGGGAGAGGGAAAATGATGAATTTTTGTCAGAAAAATTTGTCATGCTGCTGATATTTGGCAGCAGTTTTGAGGGGAGAGGGGAACAGGATGTGAGATAAAATGTTGACACATTGCAATCATATGACAGCCACAAAACTCTACTATTGATTGCTCCATCCCTAAATGAGTCAATGGAAAAACATCCCCTACCACAGAAAGATGACAAGTCATGCCTTTTCCATTGATAAAACCTGTTGTCTATTGACATGTCAGCATTTTTTGTCCCAAGAGTTCATATCCTGGTCAGAGGACGCTCAGTTGTCTTCGAACTGCTTGTTTACAACTTTTTCACAAAAAGGTTATCAAATCCACCTTTTAATACATTATGAGGTTATTTCTTCACTGTTTCTGAAATGAATATATCAGACCCACTCAATGGCACATTCCAGACAACCAACGTTGAAATTTCAGTTTTTATGGATCCCCCATCAAGTTTTGTAAGGATAAAAACATAAAATGTGGGCAATGTATCATCAAACGTACTGGAAATAAACCAGCGTGGCCTGTGAAAGTCATCAAAGTCAGAGGCTTATTGTTCGTCAGCACTCAGATGTGGCAATGCTAGTGGTTTTTACAATGCATGAGGTCACAAAGTAATGGGCTTGTTGTTCTGTAGCTAAGGTTTTTGTAACAGTTACAATGCTGACTGAAATCAAATTTAATACATCATTTCGCATTATATAGGCAGACAGTATAGCTGTCAAAGAAGTGAAAGTATTTCTTGGACATTGTATTTCAAAGAAAGTCAATTAAAGTCAAGACGGCACTTTACCATTCTAGAGACACAGTTATCATGCATCTATTTCCTCTTACAGCTTGTAATGATTTATGTGCGTAAAATTTGAAATAGTAACTTTATAAGGTCAGCAAGTTTTCAAAACCACAACAATATTGGATCATCAGTGTTAATATTCATATAGCCTAATCAGGTTACAAAGTCCACAAGCTGACCAGGGTCCAATGTGGATTTACTAAATCTACCTAAATATGACAATGCTGTCACAAACTCAAGTCACTTTCCATACATTGTTATAACCTTTTGTATTCAAAATCAATTGTAACAAACTCAGAATTACCGAAATCAATCGATGTGATTAAAAAGGTTAGCCATTCTGTTTATTCAGTGAGATTCAAATACTGTTTGCAGTAAGCGTAAAAGTCAACCTATCACACTGCCAATATGCCCTATTATTCTATTGTTGACTCCCCTCGAAGTCGGCCTAGTTTTTGCTGTCCTTTATGTTCTATGATAAATCGATGATTGAGACAGGGAATTTGGGACTAACACCCTGATCGAGGACAGCAGGGAAAATGCATCAGATGTGACTAGGAGTTTCACACTCCTGTTTTAGCTCAAATATGAGCAGACAAATCTGATTTATATGAACTAGTTTAAATAATATCATAATTGTCCTCAACATATGATACTGTGAATTGATACTTATGTGTTTAGAAATTAACCACATATGTAGAGCACCAATCCACCTCTCCAGAGAGAGGGATTTCATTGCAGAGGGGATGTTTCAGTAACCTAAAGTTGGTCTTTCCAGTTGTCAACATTTCAAATTAGACAGCGGAAAGTAGTATTTTTTGTGATTCCTTCCGTCCAAACCGTCCCAATCAGCTTATTGATACTCAGAGTAGTGAACTAGATGCTAATCATTTTACCTCCTGATTGTTGACACAGAGTATAATGCGTTTAAAACTTACCTTGGCGACTTCAGCAGCAGTTTTAAACCTCTGAGCCTCCATAGTCTTCACTTCTACTTGTCTGTATAGAGACTGTATCTTATCATCCTTCTCCTCCAGATCTGTCAAGTAAACATAACTCTCCAGTCAAGTGACTGCTAACTGTGTGAATGCTGCTGAGGGACACAACAGATCTCATAGTGTGGAGTCTAAAGGTTTTCAAAATTCACCATTATTAAGGGAGATTAAGACAGCTAACAACAACACTAAAACGAAACAGCTTGTGGTTGTTGAGATAATTTCAGGAGCAGAAAAATAGACAGGATTAGCAACATCTGGGAGTATCAAGTTTTTATTGTATGACACCAGAACACAAACGGCAGCACTGGCAGTAGCAGCCTAAATCATGCCATATCAGCCACAGGTTGCTTCTGAGACGTCTTAAAGCCCATCCAACATCTAAGGGTCGTCAAAAATAGAGGTAAAACTTCGGTGTGAATATAAGTCTACTTGCTTGGGCATCCTCAAGTGCATGGATGGGTTATTACATTATCAATCATTCACTATGAGTGATTGATGATGTAATGCCGCACACACATACTTGCAGCTGTCTGAGCACTTAGACTACGTCTGAGCACTTAGACTAGGGTAAATACTGTCATTGAACACATACTACACACTGACAGGACAGGGTTAGTTAAGTCCCAAAAATTAACCCCCACATCTGAGGCCCCCTCCTGTCTGACCTCCCCTGGCAGATGACAGAGTATGACATACCTTTCTGGACAGCCAGCAATCTCTCACTCATCATCTGAACATCTTCCTTGGCTTGACTGAGAGCTTTCTCAAGCTTCTTACGATTCCTGTACAAAACATGAGCAGAGTAAGAGCCTGGAATATTACTCAATGATGGTGAGAGTTTTTATTGGGAAAGTGGACAGCATCAGGTTAAATAATTGGTGGGGTGTCCTGTGTATGTAAGTGACAAGTAACTAATGGACGATCCCCATGCAAGCAGTAACATGTTTCGTTAAAGTGGACCACAGCAAAAATGGGACACTCATAGACATCCACATTGAAGTTTTAGGGGTCAGCTATTTCCTGAAAGTCATTGTCGTTGCCCAGTAAATAAGGTCAAAAGAAAACTCCCACTACCCTAGAAGCAAACTATGACAGAGTAAAATTCAAACAAACCGTGAGAAAGGGTGTAGTTATATTGGTCCCTTATGGGAAAGCCGAGAGCATACAAATAATATACAGGATAGCCAACAGTGAGTTTGGGAGCTTCAACGATTGAGCAAGGATTATTGGAGCTCCAAAACTGGACAAGAGTATAAACTTTGATGAAAAAGAGAAATGACAAGTTAGGGTGCAACTTCAATTCGCTTCCTTACGATGCTGAAGATGCATTTCTATTTCTAAAACAAGTATTTTAGTAATACAGTTTAAGATGCCATGCAGAATGATGTTCATATGCAATAAAGCGAAGAACGATAGTCAAGTTATCTTCTCTTGTAGAAAAAAGAGATAACCCTTGATTAGACTAATTATGGTGAGATCTTATCTAGAATGCACACTCTGTAGAAAGAGCAGGAAGGTATATTCCCGCTCTTTTTCAACTGAGAGCGTGACTGTATTTACAACATTAATATAGTTGAAGAGGAGAGAGAGATTTGAGTAGAGAAGATAATGTTATACATGTACCTCACATCGGCAATAAAGCTGCCGCCCGATGTACCCCTAGAAATTGTTTGGTAGTAGAACATTGAGGTCACAGGTATTTAGTAATATCATTGACTTATGAAGATGTGCTTGTGCATGCTAAAAAAAGGTACAAGCTTTCAAGGTATTCACTCCAATCAGGGGTTCAAAAGCTATATAATAACAAAATCACTTCATAACAACAAGCACTGACTGATCACTGGGACAACCCAAGGTGCCAAATTCATTATTGTAACCAGAACCTCATCCAAACCAAATAGGTCAAATATACGAATACATAGTGTCTATATCAGTCGGTGACAAGACAGGAAAACTACAACTGTTAACATGCAGGCTGCAAGAGGAAGTACAATATAGGGTTTGGGTTTACCGGTCAGAGTTTGGTACTGCACTACAGAGACATATATATGGAGTTCATAGGTCACATGTGCACAGGTTTTCAGATAAATTAATACCTAATTAAAGAGATTAGCATGTGCATAGGGATAGCGCATTACTCTAACTATCAATATCCAAGTTTCTAGAAATTAGCATGACAGTTCAACTGGGTAGCCATGTTTCAAGAAGTCTGCCAATATCTTCTAGTTAATTACAATTCTCATGTTTATAACTACTGTTAAGAGTGCTAGTAAGCAATAACAAAATAGCAAATATAATATGAGCTATAAGGTAAGACAACTTCACCCACTTGTTTCCAGCCTTGGCGTTGGCATACTGATACATATAGTCCACCATCTCCTTATTCAGTTCTGATATTCTATTGGTCAGATCTCTGGCTGTATCAAGTGACTCATTCACACTTTGCTGAACCTCGTCTAAATCTACATCTGGTGTGGAGGGGTTCAGCTCCTCCTCCTCCCAGCGATGTGTTGTGTCATTGAAGAACTGAGGCAAAGAAAAGAGAAAATTAAATTTTGAAATAGTTGTACAGTGACTCAGATGGGGTGGAAAGAATTCATGCACAATAGGATCGTGCTGCATTCTACGAGGTCAATCCGTTTTTGTTGACACTTCCACATTGAAATCAGTAATAACGTTACTCACATCCAAAATACTATGTCATAACCCAAATAAGTACTTGTGATCAAAAGATAGTTTGATTTGATGTATCGACATGAGAATTGACACGTTGAAAATGTGCATTATTAAACATCTGTTAGCTTCATTCAAGCCAAATTAGGGTGTAAAATAATTCTAACCTCATTTACTTGTTGTATAAGTTTTAACCTGGTGTTGCATGTGTTCTGATATCCAACAACGAACACAGTAACCTGCTGTTGATACTGCAACAAAGTTATAACATAAATATAACATATATAATAACATAGACACAATTATACCATGTATAAAGCGTCCCAGTTGAGTAACCATCATTAACATTTAACTTTTTATAAGAGAGAAAGTAAATTCCTGGGAGATCATGCTTCTCTTGTGACATCATGCTATGTCATCAGTAATACATTCAGGCCAAAGAATTTTGTGTACTCAGGTGAAACAAGGATTTAATCTTGAATATATACTATTGCGGAAAGATGGTATCTTTCTGGAAAGTAAAATTATGAGTATTTCAGTTGTTCCAAGAAGTAGCTTTGCGGCAGACCCTAGGTCTACGCGTCACAAGTAATATTCAAGAAATTAGTAACTAAATAGAATGTAGTATACCATATTTAAATGAAAAAATCATATTATTGATGTAGATAATTCTTGAAAGCAGACTTGCTTTCAGAACCGTACCTACCTTGCGTTTCTTGATTTGGTCACCTAAGATATCGTAGAGCTCATCGATATCACTGACATACGTCGTGTTGGGATCTTTGTTAGCCTTTGCTTCCTCTTCGGCTTTGACTGTGGAGTCAAAGTGTCCCAGTGTCTGCAAAATCGAATGTGGATTAGTATCAGTATTAATTTCTATTAATATTGCAAACAGACAGACAGAAGTTGCAACCTAAGGGTATCCCCAATCAATCCTGGACAGTCCAGCAGAGTTTCGACATTGTGTAATCCGATCTGTATGTCAACTATTATAACACATTGCGTGGATGAAAAGGCACAAACAGCTGATTACCAGCATTGACATCGTTGGTTGGTTTATTGTATCACAATGGTGCTTAAGTCTTGTGCTCTTTACAAATCAAATGCATTCAAAGCAGGAAAACCCTCGCAACATAAAGCTTCATTAAAACTTGGCAGATGAGTGAATGTTTTTGAGACTCAATGGTGTACACATCAGATTATAACGAAAGCTTTCAGCTCACCTTTTCCACTCTATCAGTGATTTTATTGAGCTCTACTCTTGTCTCATCCTGCGCACGCTGAGCTCTGTTTCTGGCTGTTCTGTTGAGCACTTCCTGGGCGGGTCCATCACCCCGATCCAGTATGTTAACAGTCGCCACCACATTCATCGGCTGCGGCTGGTCAGCCATGATCTCTACCCTTCTAAAGTCTCACTTGTTGCTATTTTTGTCAGACATCAAGTTTAAACTGCAATTAAGAATTGATTTTGACCATACCTTTACTGCAATAATGGTCATCATGGACAAGTAGCTGTTAAAGTCAATAGATCTCATATCTGACATCTCATGGTGTCTATCAGTTATACTACGTCTCCACTAATAGATCAAAATTAACAGCTTAGTGGTAAGAGGATCAGATTCTTCAGTCATTGAAGCGAGGCCCTGGGTTGAACCTCACCAGAGATTACTATCTAAATATGTCATTCACCAAAGCTGCCAAAGAAATGAGTACGGAAAATAGCCGAGTCCTAATCCCAGGGCAATCAAAATAATGTGAAAGCATGAACTTGTTAAACAACGCGCTGTGGACCCAGCTCCTAATCAATAGGTTGTAGTTAAAACTCCCCTACATACCTCTGGTGTGGGCCTTTTATTATTATTATTTATAATTATTATGTAGCTTATCTCAAACAGGCCTTTCCCTTTGAGATAAGGCTAGGATTATTGACTAAACCAAGGAGTGTAACGAATTACTATTAAGTATTAATCCTTTGCTAATCTCATACCCTCCATCTCATCAAAGATCATCCATACTCATTGCTCTCATACTTCATAGGCTATATATTATGCTACAGGTTGATTAGATATATGGGAATTCACTCACTCATATTCTATTGTGAAAATGTTGGTTGACTCTCTCCTCTTTAATTGACTTGTTTACTCATTTAACCACTATATGAGGGCGGTCGCTCTGCACTTCTAATGTGGGCTTCTAATGTTAAGCTTATCTGATAACTATGATACAACTTATACTGCATTGATGCCAAATATTACTTAGTCAGTGCTCCATGACAAGATTTGCACAATATTTACAAGAATTCACTCACCTGCTCCATTTTGTCATGTGACCTGGTTGCTTAGCAAATGACAAACCAGGAGAGCAAAATAATTAGCATAGATATTGTGTATATTATTACGGCGCATTGACTGTATAATACCATAGTCAATGGAACGCGCCAAAACTTAAATCGAGGCTCTAGGCATGGATTTTAACACCGTGACAATGGGTTCAATTTTAACTTTCCAGATTTACTTACAACTTTTACTCACCTGTTCTATTGTCTGTTCTGCCACAGTAACAGAAAGCCCCGAGGATTGCTCATGGCTTTGGACCATTGTAAAAGTCAATCCATCAAAATCAGAGGTGGCAAACTCTTCATACATTTTGAAAGCAAGAAGAATGGACAGCAATGATGATGAAGTTAGAGATAATAATAATGAAACTCAAAGTCAATCAGAGAAGGAATACAAATACTCAGATAATGGAGGAAGACATCATAATGTGCCTCACAGTATTTTGAATTGTAGTTATGAGAAAGGGCTAGAGATGCTGATGGTCTACAAGCCTCCTGGTTGTGTCTCTATTCTACAGCATTGGTCTGTTCAAAACCATGAGGTGAGTTTACAAACTTCACTATGTAGTATAAATGGAAAGAATGTCACTTACCTGAAGGCTATGATAGCCCTCTGTGCTTCTTCAAAGAACATGGTTTAATTCAGTAAGTCCAGCACTTGAGTGTTCCACAAAATAAACGTAGTTGGCCATAAGTCATACCCAAACATCAGCATCATGTGATCTACATTCCTTTTTCACTGTGGACAATGTGGTTGGTGATTTATTTGAACAATAATATTATGGGATTCAGGAGGGTCTTTCAATTAGAATGAGCGATGCTTTACTAAAGCAAGTTATCACTATCACATCGCTCAGAATTATCACTCACTTGGTCTTTCAATTAGACAAAATCGCTCACTCAGAGTGTATATAGTTCCATCATTGAGTGAGCGATCTGAAAGCGAGAGCCGAGCAGGTCAGCGATCAGACTGCGATTTTTGCTGTTTCTAATTATAAGACCCCCAGGTTGGATTTAGTTGAGTTTTTGCGCGAAAAAATGACGACTGAGACGCAAAGTCATTGTCATGTCATTGCGGATTGATGACAAAGATACTTTTTACTCGTATTGATTTCAGAATGATACTGCGATGCTTCATCTTTCAGTGATTTACTCATTATACCCGGCGACAGTCACACCACATAGTTATGTAGGTTCTGAGCTACATTCATTTCATCCTGTTGAAAATCCTGAACTGTATTCATTCATCAAAGCTGTATCAAGTAAGTCGAACTTCAAGTTATGACTGTGCCTAGATGATTGTTTCGCTTGACCGTCCAATTGTAGTAGGCCTATATACTAAATCCATTCTTTTGCGTGGTTAAATCCGGATCAATGATTGGAGGAATGGCCTCATTATCATATGCCATGTTTGAAAACTGTGAGCGTCCTTATTGGGATCAAATTTATGTTTGACCAGCCTACTTTTGTCAGACTACAGATTTCCCATTTGCGTCATTTGAAATTTGAACATGCCTCTGATTGATTGGCTGCATTCTTTATTATTTGTTTAGATAAGAACTACACAGATCTGTTACTGTTCCCGATACCACCACTCTCTGGCAATCACAATTATCTGCATGCTTTATTAGAGCTAGAAAATGAAGAGGCCAATATGATCCACACGAGGTACACCATAAAAAGAGGGGTTGTTTTCAATTTGTACAATTCTTTTACACTGATTGCCAAGTTTATTATGTAACAGGAAACAAAGTAGCATGGACTAATTAGTCATGTGAGCGTAATAGTTTGTAATATATATGTGCTCTATAGTTGGAATGCTCAATTATGATTGGTAGGATTTCTTTTCAAACAAGATGGCTTTGAAAGGAAGACACCCGAATCGTTAGATTTCAGGGCTGATGTATATATCATTTACTACGTATGCAGTTTTTATCATTCATTGCAGGTTTACGATTCCAGTGAAAAGGTACAGCGAGGACAGAAATGTGATCATGTCAAGTTTGGGGATTCATCCAGATCCTGTTCATTCTGTCTCCCACTCAGCATCGATCTCTACATGCTCTGTTCTAGTAATGAATGGCAAACAAGGACTGCTTGCAACAACATGTGATGTATTTCACACTCAGAGTATTCATCAGGTCAGTGGCTTCACAATTTTATAGTTAATTACGATTCAAACTCCTAACCATAAACATATAAATGCTTTTAAGTATCTATACTTTTGTGTTAAACGCCCATATGCTTGCAGCTGCTAAATTGAAGTTGATTTTGGTCAATGACTGTAATGGCAACTCCTTCTGGTCAGGGAATATTGTGGAGTTACCCCCTCATTGACATTAAGAACGCAACTCCCAAATATCATCAAGTATTGAATTATGTGCATGCATTATTTATCTTTCACTAACACAGATTCGTCATACAGTATTGTATTTTGATTGGCAGGTTGATGGATTCACGCAGAGTGTTTGTAATAGTGAGGCCTTGTTACACTCTGCGAAACTTATATTTCACAGAGTAGTACTTCTGGCTACTAAAGTGAGTAGCAATTTAATATTCACAATTAATCAATTTGATCAATCTGAATCAATCATTATTGTGTGCAATTTTTTGCAGATGAATGGCTTGCATTTTCAACTTTTATTGAACATCTGAACATTTTGCTGGTTCCATTTGATCTTCGTCTTCAATAAAGCAAAACTTTTGTGTTGCTTGAGTCAAATTTGTGTGTTGTTTTAGTACGGTTTGCTGGAATCGGCTGTGGATAAGTTCAATCTTACTCTCATTCACTCAGAGTGTTACACTAAGGTTGTAACACATGAGATGTTCTATCCTGCTAAAAAGTCATACGCTATTCTTATCACAGAAGAGGGCAAAGCAAGTCTCATCAACAGTAAGATATACGTCAGTTTGAGTGATATACAATTTTCATTGGTTTCCAAAATTTAATTCTATGATATTCTAATTCATGATTTATTTACCTGTATAGGGACAGATATGCATGTATGTTGGATATAATATGTTTCCAAGAATTGCAAATGTTTCTCACATAGGGTTTGAGTTCTGGGGTTTGTATCAACTGCATGCTCTTGATTGTCGACCGAAAACTCAAACTTAAATTCAAATACTGCAGTTTACTGTCATATCAAAGGGTTTAACATTTGATTATTTTAAGCTGAAACTAAAAAACGGAGACAAGTATCCACTAAAGGACATGGTAGAGTACTAGACGCTACCATACATCCTCAGATGACTAAGGTCTTACTACTCTCCTCTGCTTCGGATGATGATCTCTATTATGTAACAGAGTATGTGATCTCTGTCCAGGGTGAGATGATTCATCTTCTATTCCTTCCTACATGTAGGTCACATCAAATTTCACTTTGATTGTATATATTCATATTTGAGACTCGGGATTGAATCTGGTTAGTGTGAATCTGTGATTATGTTGCACCAACCGGCATGTGTTGATTGAACATGTATTGAGGTATACAAAGTAATTCTGATTCACCTGAAGGGTTTACCAATGACTTCATTTTCTCTACTTGATACAAGAGTATGTTTTTCATATACTTTGAACTTTGCGTTGTGTATATTTGGAGTAAAATTTTGCAAGTTAAGGTCTTCATAGAAAAGGTAAGAATCAATGTATTGACTAGGTTATGGGATCCTCTGTTTATATTTAGTATCAGCTGAACACCACCACATAGCGTCAGCCATCCGTCTGAAGGTGTCCTTTACACTCTTTTCTTCTGCCCCATCGTACCATCCAGTTTCTGCAAAGGGAATTATAACTGACTCTGTCGGCTCTCTTGTGCATAGTCCAATTCTACAAGGGCTTTAGATACTTGACAAATATGAGAAAGTTGCCTGACTGCAGAAAATTTTGGATTCAATTGAAGTACTTGGTATGCATATTTGATTGTGTGGTAATTTTACATTATTAGCTGCACACGGTTAAATCTACAAGATAATGGTTTGCAACAAGGAGTACTCTTGGTCGGGCAAGCTATGGGATGATACTACAGAGTTAGATGAACATTTTTGTGTTTGGTTTCTGCTTGTACCAGGATGAATCAACAGCATAATCTCACTTGTACATATATCCAGCACCCTCTTCCACCCCGGACAGCATGTTTTAGGCGTTCTGCACCGCTGTTTGTGACCACCACAGGCTTTGCTGGTCATTATACAGTACATGGAGGCTCTCTGTACTGACTGTTCATTCCATGATCTTCTTCCTCTACTCTCTTCACATTGTCTAAAATAATCAACTTGGCATCTTAGCAAATCTACGTGTCAGTCGATGGTTTGGGCAGACGTGTTGTCTTAATTATGGCGGATAAGATCAAGTATGATCAAATTTATCTGCATAACACAATGCATTCATTGCACTGGTAAAAGTTGGTATGCTTACCTGATTTTGACTCGATGGGAGTAACTTCAAATGCAGGCAAATGTTTTCAAGCTTGATCTAATGCAAGTATAGGAAGTATTTGTGAACTATCGTTATATGGATACTCAACAATCATTGTGAAGTGGAGAGACTTTCAGTTCATGATAACCTTGTATCAGTTGGTAAGAAGAATGAAGGCCATAACATTGTTAGCAGTCTTTGTAAAGGAGATCAACAAAACTGAGCGAGACCACCAGGAGCTTCATCACTATGCTGTTATCCGTTTACACTTACCCCATTTCCTTTCTCTCCATAGCTAACCAGGTATAGAGGAATACTCTCATCTGGGTAGAGTGATCCAGTCTCTGAGGCTCATAACCTGCTGACTTGAGTCTCTGTATCTGATCTGTACCGCTGACACGTACTGGTATCAGCTCAGCGCTGACTGCAGTATCTTGTAGTATGAATTGTATCCATGTCAGAGCAAGGCTGTATGTCAGCTTATTCATTTTCATGTATACAAGACAAGTTTGAGGTAGTGGTGACTCTGGTTGGTCAACCCTTCATGTAGCCTATAAGCTACAAGTGCTGTTGGTAGGTGAAGAGAATACTTTGTGTACCTTTTACTAGGGACCCACGATTAAAGACCTCTCACTTATTATGGGAATCACCATGTGCCCAACAGATGCATCTGATAGGTAGAAATTGGACTAATATCTTGAATCTTTACCAGTCAAATTATTGTGATGAGCTTTATTTTTCATTTTACAAAAAAAGGAGGAAATGCCGCTCAGTAGTGGTTATGGCACCGAGCAATGATGCTTTGATGGGCCTCAAGTTTACAGTAACAAACATCATGTTTGTGAACTGTGTTTTATTATCTCCCGGCAGATTTCAATGCCAAAACAAAATAGAGGACATTTCTAATTATGAAAGCATTCATGGGAGCCGTATCTGTTTAGTCTTGTCAGCTTTGCACCACCACATGGCATCTGCCATCTGCCTAAATGTATTCTTCAGATACTTTCCTTGTGAGCCATCATACCAACTGTTCCCTGAATGTAAAAAAATAGAGTGTACGCATGAGTCTGATAAAGCGCTGTCTTGAGTTGTGCTGGTTGTGCCCATCCAAAGAAAATATATAGAAATTTCTCTGGTCGATGCATGAGCTGAGAAGCAAGATAGATCCATTGTCAACAAAGTTGTTTTCCATGTCTTAAGAGCCTATCAAGTCATCCCCGCTTCACATATGATCCAATACAAAATTAAGCCAGTAGAACCGACAAGTTACTCATTGGTAAAACTAAGTTCCTCAACCAATGAATCAGTAAGTCGATAGATATCATGGTCTTACTTGTACATATATCCAACACCAGTTTCCAGCCAGGACAGCAGGTTCTAGGAGCTCTGCACATCTTTCTGTTTGAGGAGCAGAATGATGAGGTACTACAGTAGTTAACTATCACTGTCTCTCTCTTACCTCTCACATCTACACACTGTCTGTGTATAACACAACATAATAGCTGTTATAGTGAGGTCGCTTGTAAAACAGAGGATGACAAATCGTCCTCTACCTACCTGTCCACTTAGCAAGGCATCTGACTATGTTCTGAATGGATGAATCCCAGCGTTACATCTTAAATAGTGATTTGTCTTGGAACTAAGCCTTCTTAATCATGGTGCCATTTGTTTTGGCATCCTGATTTCAATTGTTAGGTGTGAATTTTTCTGTTTCTATCCCTTCTATTTGACAGACATGCAAGTGTTTATTCTGATTGTTCTTAGGATCAAATGATTACCTGTTCCGCCGACATATTTCAATGAACCTAATGATGACCTGTTCTTTTCTACTTACTCATTTCATGTTGTCTGAGTGAATAACTTACCCTTGTTCCAGTCTCTCCATAGATAACCAGGTGTAGAGGAATAGCCTCAGCTGTGTAGAGTGATCCAGGTTTGACGGATCGTACCCAGCAGCCTTCAGACGTTGTATCTGAGCAGGCCCATCTGTATTTGTTGGTACTAATTTTGCACATCCTTGTCTGATCGCCACGACAAGCAGGATTGAAAATATTAATATCGATGCAGTATTCATTGTGCCCTCTCTACAAAATTTGAAAGTTATGCTTACATTGAGACGGAAGCATAATAGTGTTACAATCTATATGTACTATCTTCTGAGAATAATCATATGTCTTGATTGACATGGACGTGGATACTTGATAATATATATGCTCTTGCTAAACCTTTCTTATTGACGACATTATTGTTCAAATCTGTTTAAAACTCTCTCGTCCTGACCTGAGCACATATTAAATATTTTCCAGTTGAGCCTATAATACCAGTTCAATGCAGACTATAGCCCATTTCCGGCCAAAAAGCCCACAAGGGTAACCCATAAATAACATGCTTTAAAGCTGTAACTATCAGATATTTGAACTCTGTGTTTTATATTAGATCTCCAGTCCACACTACATTTGCTTTGTTTTCAAAAAATACAGAGGCTTCCAGCTGTTTAACATATTTGCAACTTATACTTACAGATATTAAGCTAGTTCACACATATGTGATCCCCCACGAAGCGAAGCTATGTTCTATGGACGAGATCGAGGATAATCTATACCTCCTGTTTGAGGAAGGGAACAACGAACCCAGTCAGTCATGTGGATATGAGAGGATAACTTTAGACCTTACCCTGACTAGTATCTGGTACTTGTCTGATTTCTCTGGGAGGTTCTACGTAGCTGGAAACTATATCATGTTCAGGTGAGAGAGAGAAGACCTACAGAATCTGATTTTATATACCAGTTACTTATAATACTAAGCCATTCTCTTCTGTACTGTACATATCTCTCTGCAACATTGAGTTGGATAGTAACAAACATACTAGAAATTTAAGGATTAAGGAATTAAGGAGCTGTTTCCTGATATAGGCCTCTGACACTGCCTGAGCTAGTCTGTACTAAAACTGAACTCTAGCAATCTGATCACAAGTTGTGATTGAAGAAATGTGATCAGGGTTGAGTGTTTGTATAAAGTTTTCTCCCAAAATAAAATATTCCTCATTTGGTGGCTCTGTAGAACATAATTATACTTTCCAACAAGTTATCATTCGATTCATGTTCATGTTCTACCTAACAGTCAGTCATACTTTGGCTTTATCTGCTGCCTTACATTATACTATAACTTTCTCTGATTGTCTATAATAGTGATCTGTCACACCAGTCGATGTTTGTCATCAACCAGAAATTATCTTCTCCTGTCACATCATTCACTCATCTACCTTCTGATAAGCTCATACTACTCCTTACTAATGATCATCAGGTAATATAACGGATTTACATGTCTATATTTGTCTGTCTGTGTGTCATGTCGCTTTTTTTCCAGCATCTCAGCTGTGATTATTGAAGTGTCAACACCAACCATACTGGCAGCATCATCCTAATTTCATAATCTGTATCGCCAGAAAATCCCTGGGGTCATCTCCCATGAAGTCTGTTCTAAGTTTGACTTTCTTGTCAGTCTAACACCTACTTAGTGAAATTTAACCTAATGGTGTCTTTGTGAAGCACTTGTTACATTAATTCATCACAAGTTATGTTCACCAAGCCATTTTATTATCTAGATATATATATCAGAACCAGAGACAGCCCATCTGAGTCATGTAGATATCTCAGATCTTCTCACAGAGCCCAGAAATTTACACCTGGTACCATACTCCCTATTCACTGAGTACTCATGCAGACCAGATACACAGACTCCTCTTTTAGTCAAGAGCTTATTCGTGGACAGCCAGGGAGACCTGAAGCTGGTTCGTTGAAACTTACTGACTCCCCAACTTTTTATGATTTGTCTAAGACCCATATCGCCTTGTATAACACAGCAAGGATGTAGTCCTACAGTGTAAATTGTCTCAAATAATTGTCTTTTGATTTTATTTGTTATTTTCCTTTGTAGGCTGTAGTCCTGAGCGATAGTTTTGACAGTGCTAACTTGACCTGGCTGACTGTATCCAGGTACAGATTATTAGAGTTTAGAGGTAACGGTGAGGAACACTACCGTAATCACGAGGAGTGTCCTCTGCAGAAATATCACATCATATCATCAAACGCTGAGGAGTACGGCCAGTCGCAGGTGACATGTACATTCTTTATTATATCAACTATCAAGAAATTTAGTAATGCTGCTCCATGATTTGAATCCAATTATAGGTCTGAATATACCCTGCCAGAGGTTACGTTCCTAAATCGCTCACTGCTTGGTTGAACTGCATACCTGAGTGAACGATTTTGGAACAAATTTACTCAATTTCAAGGCCAAAAGAGCTAGTCATTGGGGAGATTTTGTTTTAAAAAATCATCACTCATTCCATTTGAAATACACCCTTGGTCCTGATATTAGTGCTTGTTTAAGCTCATAGAACTGCAAAGCTAGAGTATGAATGCTTTGTATGATTATCTTTCCCTTAAAAAAGATGGGACAATCCCTTTTTTTACACATACAACACTATTAACTGAGAGTAGATGGTACATGCACTGATTGCACCTGAGATATCTAGTTGGTATTTTACAGAGTTATAAGTGGAGGGATGGAGATTGTATCTTGTCTCAGGATCACCGGACGGATGAACTGGTCAAACTGTGGGCATATGAGCAGGAGATGGCATCCACTGGTCATAATGATGTCAAGGTAAGTCGTCTGAAATTATCTCACATGGCTGCGAGTGCCAATGTATCAAGAATGTGACGGAGAGCACACACTAGGAACAGAGATTTCAACTGATGTAAGTTGACCAAGTAAAAGTTGCTAGATTTTTATCATGATATGAATTTATAGATCAGTGGTAAAATACACAGCATGGTATTTGTGGAGATCTGCCATCAGTATATAACTCAGTAACTAGATCAAGCTTAAAATCTGACAGCTTTTACGTTAAGCATTTATTGACAACCTTCAAAAACTCAGGCAAGCGGCTTGACAAAAGTTTACAAGGGTCAGCTATTTTACGATTCTGAACTTGTGGACCGAAAGAAGAAGAGAAATGCGGTCTAACAACCATACATAAATAGCCATATGTTTGTTCAGGGCCAGATATGTTCCTTTAATCCATATAATATATATCAGTGTACTGATGGCATATCTCCACAAATAGCCATGCTATGTATTTTACCACTGATCCATAAATTCATATCAATGCATGTGATAGATGGAGATATTTTTCAAGCTGTTTTAGTTCGTTAGTTTTTATTGAGCAATATTAGTTTTACATGTACTTGTAAGTGAAGCCTGGGTAAGCTTTAGGCGGGAGTGGAGGTGCGGCGCTGTATACTGTACTGTCCTCACTTCCCTGCTGATGCCGGAAATGATGAGTTTCTACGGACAGATGACGCGGACTGGCAGGCTTAAGTATGTCTGCATATGATCCCTCACTCACCACATCCCTCACTCCCTTCGCGGCAGCGCTCACAGATAGACTATTTTTACCTGTGTTTTGAATCATGTGTCCACCTTTATGAACCACCACGTCAGGTACTATCATTGTACCTTGGCTTGTCGGTGATGATTTTGATCCATAACCAACCATAGATTTGCTTTGTCGGTGCTCCGAACCAATGATTAACGTGATGTAAGTGTTCTCCTTTTCAGGACCTTTCTTATGATCATAGCCATAGCTGAATTTTGTTGGATTTGGCAAAGCTGATTTTTTAATATCCGCAGGCCTTTCTAAATCATCTATCTGCTCATACACATTTTCCAGTGCGGCGCCTCCCAATTTCAAACTGTTCTTATAGACTTTCCTGATACGGTAGGTGGAGTCGTCTACAGCTAGATCATTATGCGTGGCGTAATCCACTGAGCCTCGGTAACGACTCGTGCTAGTCGCTTTAGGTGTGGACATGTCATGGCCTAAAGTGTAGTATGGATCAATCTCCTGTGCTTTGAGTTTCTTGGCATGAAGTGATTTTCGTCTGGCTGGAGGTCCCATTCTCACTTCACGTTTGACTTCCTTTGCCTGATGGGTTCTCTTCTCCCCTATTTTGCGCTGAATTCTCGGCTTCTCGATCCTTGTAGGATTTATAACAGAGAAGGACAGGTCTATCCCATGATTCTGTATTCTAAAGCTGCCATTTGCAATATCTCTTGGGCCTAGTTTGTAGATGTGATGTATGAAGAGTGCTGGGAAGTTAAGCGATGCTTTGCGCAGTTTCTTTGCCCCTTTTTTGCTGCTGATCACCGCCATTGATGTGTCTACAGCTTGGACTGTTCTAACCTTGACTAAACCTATCCTGGTGGATTCTGTATGATCCTCAGTGTCGAGTATTACAGGTAATCTCAACTCCTCTCCTGATTCATGCTCAGTTGCTTGGACCCAAGAGCTGCTTTTGTCGGCTATATTATTGATACAAATGACAGTCGACAAAACTGCACTCTGCCTGCTTTCTTTCAGGTTTTGGTTGTTCTCGATTAGTTTTGTGTCAGAATCATCCAACAGTCTCCGAATCCAAAAAGGGACTGTCTTAGACTGTCGGGCGATGTCCTCCTTGGATGACTCTGTTATAACTGTCCGTGCCGGAGTGGAGCCATCCTGTAGCTCACATAGTGAGTGTTCACACTTTGCTTGAGCATGCTGTTCCTGCAACCATTGTGAGATGCTGGGTCCTACAGAAGAACAGTAGTGGTTATCTCATTGTTTATCATTTGCTTATTATGCGCTTATTGTGCACTTATTATGCACTTAATATTTGTCTTTTATTCGTTTTTTATTTTCTTCTGGTTTTATGATTCTTTAAAGACTACGGAAGGACCACAGCAATATATAGTCTGGCAGCTAGTTCTGCAGTAATTATGCAGTATTGTATCATTTAGAAAATTCAGAGCACTTCTGTGTAAAAGTTATGTGTAGTGTTAGGGATTGTTCTCCCTTCTCACCTAAGAGCTATGAGGTATTTATGCGCCCTAGTGCTGTGCCAACCTAATAAGCTAATACTTCTATCTACTTTTGAAGTGTAAGCTTATTATGTTGGCACAGATTGATTTTTTAATGTTTCTAGGAGTATTAATAGCTACACGACCAGTATCATGATTTCCTTCCGTGATAGGTAATATTCAGATCTGTTAGTAAAAATCAACCAGAAATCCAACGACACACTAGTACCAGCAGTCATTCTTAATTATGCACCTAAAAACGTGTGCCGGAGTAAAAAGATGGAAGACTGTTCTAGTTCCTCAGGTTAATATGTTTTTATCAGAGCATAGTTGTGTGGAGGAGTTATTGGAACATGTGAATAGGGCAGATAACTTTTATATATGATGCTTACTTCTTGAGGCCCTCCTGGATCGAGCCTGATCAACAGGTTCGATCTCAAGTTCATATGCAGGAGTGCGAGGCTTGTCAAGTTTTACCCACTGGTAATAATCTTCATATCCTGTTCCCACTGAATGGTGGGAGGGACGGTCATGGACATGGTGCTGCTTCCTGGATGACATTACATCATCACCTCACTATTGTGATGATGCAGCTAGCACTGAAAGATTGTCTGTAAAGTATTACAGACATCATTACTGTGTTGACAGTTTATAAAATCAAAACACAGGGACCTCAAAAATCTAGCCTGCATATCTATACCTGCATAGGATATGGAATACATCTGAAAGAATGTTAGTCTGAATGAAGGCATTACAAGTAGGCCCAATTCCTTCCATTCTCGAAGCTGTGAGGAAGCCTGTTAATCATGCCATAAAATTATCAATGTTTCAATGGCAAAGTGTACTTTTACCTCCGCAATGGCCTGTAAGACAACCTAACCTAACCGACCATCTATAGGTATTCTACGTCTGTCTACTGGTTTGGTGAACCCATCACTTCTGTGTCTACACCAGAGCCTGATATATTTCTTTAAAGTCTTTGAAGTACACTCACCTTTACTTGACTAGCTGCTCATGTTAATGAGTGTTGGATTTTCATTCATATCATCATTGCGTCTGAGTTTGTGCCATATAATCATTACTGCAATCAAGGCAGCAATTTTTACTTCAAGGTGTGACAAAATAACACACATTGGTTGTGAGGCTTATATTCCACGCACTAGGCCTATGTACTTTCAGGGTTTTATTTTATAAGCAAGCTTTCAAGCTCCACCTTGGAATTCCTATTCTGCGTGTGCGCAGCTCTGAAGCATGAGCTGATCTCTGCTAAATTGTGACTAAGATTTTGGAAGCCATTTGATTGGCTATGGCTGCCTGCTTTGAGTGGTTATGTTTCCTAGTCGTATGGATGTCCCGGAATAGGTATTCGTCGTTAAAATGCTGGGTAAAATGGCAAGGTTCTGCCACTCGTCGCGTGCCGGAAAATGGGCAACGAAATAGTGAGTACTTTAAAGACTTTGGAAGGACCACAGCAATAAATAGTCTGGCAGCTAGTTCTGCAGTAATTATGCAATATTTTCACATTTAGAAAATCCAGAGCACTTGTGGGTAAAAATAATGTGTAGTGTTAGGAATTGTCCACCCTTCTCATCTAAGAGCCATGAGGTATTTATGCGCCCTAGTGCTGTGCCAACATAATAAGCTTACACTTCAAAATACATTCTTTCCCACATAAGTTCAAAATAAATATAGTTCCATTGTCAGGAGACATTTTACAACAGTAGATAACTTCATTTAATAATTTTTACAGTTGTCTCAAGTAGATAGAAGTATTAGCTTATTATGTTGGCACAGCACTAGGGCGCATAAATACCTCATAGCTCTTAGGTGAGAAGTGAGGACAATCCCTAACACTACACATAATTTTTACCCAGAAGTCCTCTGAATTTTCTAAATGATAAAATATTGCATAATTACTGCAGAACTAGCTGCCAGACTATATATTGCTGTGGTCCTTATGTAGTCTTTAAGGCCAAGGCCGCATTATCTATAGCGCCAACTTGCACACCTAAGGGTCCAGCAAACCTCAGTAGTCAACTTGGTTGTCTACAGTGGGTTATGAATCCAGGACCTTCATCACGTCTAACCAACCGAGTCCCTCCCTTCACCTTTTTTTCAACACCCCATACAGGAGGTGATCTTGCTCTCTCTAGCAGATATTTGATCTTGCACAGGCGAAGTTGCAAATCGTACAGTATAAGGGACTACCCTAACAACATACCAGTTTGGGGTAATTACAACCTGGTTTGTCAGTGATATACATCTAAATAGACAAAACCAGTCTTGGGGGTTTTATCGCAGACTATCACCCTAATACTATTATCTACTCTTGACTCCTGATGGTAGTACAATATCAAAACTGTCCCATCTCTACAAAGTATGGTATACTTTGACAAAAAAGTTTTTTAATCTATAGTGATGTTTTCTATAATATTTACCAGTGTCCAAGGATGCACGAAAAAATCTCTTACATCCGCAAAACTGTCTTTGTTGATTTTTTTAGCTGCTAGGAGACTCGGATGATGGTTTTTATGATGACGAGGCTCTTGTAAGACGATCTAGTCAGAGATATGAGGGAGTAGAGAGTGGATATATATACCTAGACAGGGGTGATGTCCATACCTTCACTATCGCTGTTGTCTTCTATAAGAAGTTTGGTAGGTAGGATTTTACGATCCACCAACTGACACGTACCATACTTCGGACCTTTACCTCCTGACCAGAAATAAGAACAGCATCATTGAATGCTAAAACATTGCCTGCATTGCGGGAATTTTGCATTCCATTATCCTATGCCAATACCAGCAACCTGGACAATCTGCACTTAAACTACAGCATCATGTTTCTTTTGTATAGACAGTGTTCTTAGCTTCAGTTTGAGGCTAATCTTGGAGTTGCCCTCTATCTGGTTCGGTACTTTTAACACACCCAGCTTAGGAAGATGGAGCTGAAATGGGGCTTATATTGAAAACGGCTTATAATAGGATAAAAATGGTTTTTGATTCAGAAGCTGCGCCATAGAAGACCGTGATAGGTGTGGGCCCGTTCGCAGGTGTTGTTTGTAGCTGTTTTTTGGTAGCTAGCGTTATGTATACTGTGACATTGACTATTTGTAGATAGTGTAAAGCTGTCCGATGAGATGAGACTCAGTGTGTCGGCTTCCAACTCTGATCTAATCGACATTGAGATATCTGTAGTACAACACATGTTGTATAATGTATGTGACTACCTCTAGAATCCCTCTACTAAACTCTGTTTCTCTCGCTCTTTTTCTCGGAGCATATGGACCTCTCCTCTCCCATCATAAATTGGAAAGAAAATAGGTTTCTTTCCTTCATGGAAGTTTTTCAAAAGATACATGCCGTTTCATAAATATCAATTCAAAGAAAGGATTATTTAAATCTATATGACAATCAAAATGTACTTTGATAGGGCGTATTAAGGATTTCCTAATCCAATGTACCTTATGTTTGTCAGTATACATGTTTACATTGATGCAAAAACTCTAATGCAGATGTATTTGCTACAAACCAAACCCAAGATGTACAGAATGTGGAGCATCATAGATCAAATCTGAGTTTGCTTATAAGCTTTCCCATAAACATATAAATACCGTTTATATGTTTGTGGCTTTACCCTTCCCTACCATACCCTACCGTCTACTGCTCTTTGCCTTGATTCAGTTTATTTACAATTTTGACCATTTAAGTTTACATCTATAGTTGGCACAACACATATAATATAGATGAATATATAATTCCTTAAATGTTGTACTAATGGTGATGTATTTATACCTGCAGATATCGGTATCACACCATCACTTATCGTCTGAGGAGAGTAGTTATTCCCTACCCGGTGACCGTCTCAAACCTGTCACAGCTACCGTAAAACTACATCTACCTTATCAGTATAAGTGTAGCTGGCAGGTGGGTATATTTATACAGATGTCTTACCAATCTCATTAAATGGAGAGGCCTTCTATATATTGAAAATAAATGAATACTTTCTTCTGCATGATCTAGTCTCTCAAATTTGTTAGAATGAGGGACGAATGAACTTCCGTTCATTGGATGGACACCATGCTGACACAGTTGATTGTTTGGAGTTGGGTCAGCAATAATCGCTTTCACTACCAGACACTTTGCTACACCGGCAGCTGCCGCCTGAGATTCCTGACTGTATCTTAGTTATCACAATTAACATATTATATTACATATTATTAAAATAGTTAACATTGTTATAATATTATATAGCTATTAGTATTGTTGTATATTATATGATATCATGTTATATTATATGGTTTGTATGATCTTAATTAATTTGCAGGATAAGAAGAAAGTGAGCTTACTCTTGGGTTGTCCTCCCAACCTCAGGATTATACCTGATATTGGTCGAATGCAGCGCGCTGTAATTACCGAGAAAGGCACTGAGCTCACCTGCTCTTCCCACGGACTGGGAGAAGATAACTCTCTTCCCTGTCTTCACTTCCGTAATGGTGAGCTAAAGCTCCAGTTTCTCCCGGTATCAAAAAGCATGTTGCGGTGAGTGTGTTCAGTTGAACCATCACGTTGCTAAATATCCTAATGATATTTTTTCCTTTCATTTGCATGAACTACGTTGACTATGAAAATACAACCAATCGATTATACATATCTTAAACCACTGCTGCCACAGCTGGGCTTCGCCCAGCATAGCCACCAGTCAAAAATTTAAATAGAGAGTTGTGGCATCAAAACATCCAGCTTTGAAGCTTTGAATGGAGTGATATGAGCTCTCAAAATGTAGGGAGTATCTTCTTCCCCAGCCATCCACCATTGGTGATGACAAATGTTGTTGTTGACCAATCAGGTGCCTTTAAAATCTAGCTGAGATCCGACATTTTTATTAGTGTTGGATCTCAGCTAGATTTTAAAGGCACCTGATTGGTCAACCAAAACATTTGTTGTCACTATTGGTGGATGGCTGGGGAAGATGATACTCCCTACATTTTGAGAGCTCATATCACTACATTCAAAGCTTCAAAGCTAGATGTTTTGATGCCACAACTCTCTATTTAAATTTTTGACTTGTGGCTATGCTGGGCGAAGCCCAGCCGTGGCAGCAGTGGTTTAATGTTTACTATGTCTATCGGTTATATTATAATTACAATACATTAAGTTATTTTCAATATGGGAGGAGAAAATAAGAGGCAGCAGTGGTTTAATGTTTACTATGTCTATCGGTTATATTATAATTACAATACATTAAGTTATTTTCAATATGGGAGGAGAAAATAAGAGAAGGCTCGGTTGAGTCGTTCTACATTCATAGGTTCATAGGTCAGGGTCATAGGTCAGGGTCATAGGTCAGAGCTCCCTAAAGTATCTGGCAATCAGTGGGCTGCTGCTGATTTTGAACCCAATTCATTCAACATATATAAATTCCTAATGTTTTATGGGTATTTTGTGCTTTGCAAACTGAAAGCGCACCCTGCTCATTTTAACTTCTGAAAACCAGTCATTCGACATCTGTCATTTTGAGATGTAACAAGAGCCATGACTTAAGCCTACATTTAATAATATATTGAATGTCCTTCAGGTTTCCACCCCCATTTTCTGATCTGGAATAAAGCCACAAACACAGCTAAGCCATACCGCGGTAACTATACACTGGAGATTGTAGGTGCCGGAAGGACCGAGGATCAGGTTATCATGTTCACTAAGAATGAGCTGTTTATATACAACCGATATCTCATGTAAGTCAATCAATAACATAGATTCAACACATACTAAACAATGCTCAACACATATTTTTTGAGCTCTTATTCTAAGTGTTGTGTATTGTGTCTATGGTCAGCACCGTCAGACCCACAAATATAGTACAAGTAGTAGTAAAGCCATTAGTAGAAGTCCCTGAATTGTAGCAGGCACTGCCTCATTTGTATACTGTCTGAGGCTAGTCGTATTTGTTAATATTGCTCTCTGTAAGCTTTCTTGAGAGATAGGGATACTTCTCATACTACAAGTGAACACTAACACTTAATTAAGGTTAAGGTTCACCTAGCTATGACAGTAATAGGAGCTAATGTTGTGTTTCAATTATACAGGGAAAAGGCACAAGGGTTCAACAGAATACTGACAACTAAAGTAGACAAGACATCTAAGTACGATGTGACTGAAGATGGATTAATTATATGGAATGATGCTACTATACCATTATCGTAAGTGTAGACTAGACTGTGTGGGTCCATCATCATAATGTCAGCATAGACTGAGATCTAAGTGTCGCCATTCCTTGATCAGATAATAGACAAGAGACTCATGTTGTCACAAAACCCATCTACCCTCGAGCCATGAAAGGTCAATAAACCTAACGATGTGTTCCAAAGGGTGGCAGTGATCAGATGGCATGAACTTGTGAATGCACGACTCCAAGTAATGATAAGCAGGGTTGCAAATTAGTGCCATCGTCCCATTTATTTTTTGGGATGGTAAGATGGCCCACTTACTATTTACTGCCAGGCAAACGGTGCCGGCAAGTCATCGGTTGATTGTAGCAGAATATGATTGTCCCAGTCCCCAGCACCCTCCGGTGTATATATCTCCACCACAGGATTAAAAAGATTGACACCACTTTGTATGTATTTGTAGATGGGTTTGTCATCAGTATTCTCCTTGTGGGAATGTAGCTCCGCTGACATTGTTTGGGATACCAGAGTATACCTTCCTCTTCAGATTCTCTAATCTGTAAGTGAGCTGAATGTCTGAATAGCTCTCACCATACCTTACCTGGCTGAGATGGAGTGTGTCAGTTTCTTACGGTTTTTTTTCCTACTTTCAGGATTTCCTATCATATATAAATACTATTTATATGTTCATTTGTTTATGCCTTCCGTAAATTATCATATTTTCCCTTTACATCTTTCAAACTAATGTATGGTAATTATTAAAAGTTAATATATTAATATTTCACAGTGATATAGATCGGAGCACGGAATGCAATCTGACTTACTTATTCCGTGTAAAGCTGTATGGGATTCCATATTCATCTCTCAACAGTATCCTCATGACTCTGGTAAGGTTTCAGTGAGGGGCATATTTCAACCCCCCTCCCTTTTAACAAGGGCCTATATGACAAAGGCTATAACTTTTTGTTTCCAAAGATTCCTGGTAAAAAGTACATTTACAAAGGCTGATCAATTTTATAAGAACCAAAAGCTCGTGGTCCGGACAGGACTCTGCAACCACCTAAAGGTGTAGCTCCACAGGCCTACGTTATGTCTGTAACAGCTAACCTACGCTACGAATGACGTCATAGGTCGACGTTGGTTATCCTATATTGCATCGGTATAGACACACCAGCATGTTGGTCTTTGTGCCAACGCTTCATTGCCTACGCTTCATTGATTGGTCAATACAATCATACCCCTCCTTTCTGATTGGCTCTCATATTCTATAACAATTCATAATTTTTAGTGCAATATGATTGGTCAATGATATAGCATCGTTTGCACTGCACAACCTACGCGTTGGCCTGTGTAGCTGGTGGAGTTGTCCCGACACGTCGCGTGGGTAGGCAACTACCGATGAAACGTAGGCCTGTGGAGCTACACCTTTATCTATGTGAAAATTAGGTTTTCAGAATCAGATGTTAATGTGTAGTTATGTCTCCTGTTTTTATCATTTTTTTCAATACTTTTAGTACGTCTGTGTCCTTTGAAATAGATTCTCACTATCTACTTGACAGTGCCATTGCACCGCTGTGATGTAGTTGAATACGGAGGTAATTCGAGTCAAACTTTCTTTAGGGTACAATTACACCAGTTGTGAATAGCTTTGGCAGGTTTTCTGGCAGGCTAGGTTATGAAGCAGTGTAAGAGTTGTTTCTTATCACATTATTTAGGCTACAGTGGTTATTCTTGGTGTTGGCTCAATACTCATGGCCCTATGCTGGCGGAGAATTGACCTTATGATGCTCGGAGTTATAGACAGTGTTGTTGGCAAAGCACATCAGTTCCAACATTGTAATGAAGAAGAGAGCAAAAAACGTCAATTAGAGGGTTTGTAGTTACAATAATAGTGACCCGCTTGATATGATGTTCCCTGTCAGCAAAAACAGTAAATTCATCATTTATAATCCTATCCCGACTATAAAAAGGATGAAAAGATACATTATATCATATTATTATAGACCTTTTTTATTTGTTGTCGTAGAATACAGAAGGCAGTTTGAACAAGTCAGTAAGGTATTCAAGGCTACGTCTGACGGTCATACACACTCTGAGCCAGCAGTCACAGGTGATGCTGGTGTGCGTGGAGAGAGTGACATCGCCGGTCTAACAGTTTTAATCAGCCGATGTTCTCTTGTGAAGAATAGGAGAAGTGAGTACCCTATTCATTTGTTAGATTGAATTGGTTTAAATTGTACTTGTGTATTCTGTAGCTAGATAATCACAACTGAAGTTACTAGCTAAGATGGCAATTGATATTAGGAGATGAATAAAGAAGAATTATACGATTGACATTGAAATCTCCCACCACCATAGCAAGATAAAAGGCTGGCGACAGACCGCCTAGAAATCTGAATTCTTTTACATACATGTCAGCTATTTTGACCATGTATTCCAACATTATTGCCTCACAACGGCTTGCTAACCCGAAATTAAAAGGTCAAATCATCCTTCCAATATTACTGTATCACTTTTCAAATTGCTGTACTGATTATACATAGCACTTGACACACACCAATCTTGCATTGTATCTAAGAGTCAGGATCCAGTGTGGAGGCAATTACCAATATCGGCCAAAGTATAACGATTAACTCTTTTTTGCTAACTAAGACACAAGCTGACATTTACTGTAGTAGTAGTAGGAAGGATGGCAGTATAAAAACACAACCAAGTGTTGGATTTCATCCAGAAAAAAGGGATCAACCAATGACTGACCTGTTTCATGTTTCAGGGACTCGACTCGCTGCCTGTTCATGTGACAGAAGACCACATGTTCTTCCTGATAAGTTATGTCCCATCCATTATCAGCAGCATACTGATCATTGTGAGAAGTTCTACATCAATACTCAAGTGCTGTCTAAAACACCTCCTGCTGCTGCCGGAAAAAAACATTAGCTTGGAGTATAGAACAGATAAAAAGTTAAGTTATGATGTATGAATAATACTTCACAAGAATATGTCCAACTGGGCAGTTGTCCTGTCAGACGTATTTGCTTGCACATCTGTTACAATGGTATGTGTTTTAAGTGATGTTTTCGAGTGAAGACAATTCGGTTTGAGGACATAGATGGATTTGTCATCTGGGATAGAGAGATCCTTGAGGCATGCCATTTGAAATATTATTGTTATAACTTTACAGGTTTTATGTTTTGGTGGAAAATGATCAAATAAACAAAAATATAAATCCATCCACTCATTTTATATTTCTCCTTCTGACAGATCATCTATTTAGGTTTTTTCGGGATATCAGACTGAACTGCAGGAATCTAGAGAGATCAGGTAAATCGTTTATATTGTGAGAATTGAGTCATCGACATTCCTCTGCTTTATCAAACTACTCTGTGCACTTCAACTTCATATGGGAGTTATCCTTCTCTTTGACGATTTCAACAATATTATTATGATACAAGAATTTGTTTCATTTCATATAGGAATTCATAATATCCACAAAAATCAGAATGGAAGAAGATGCTGTAAAATTCTTAGTACATGTCAACGTCAGTTGGATATAATTAAATAAGTCAGCAGATGATGTTTTCAAAGAGTCTGCCTCATCAAAAAAACAGCACAATATCTTTATCATCACATTGTCTGACGTACCATTGTGGTTCCTTCATTATATAAGCACGAAAGACGTGCATGAAATCACTGGACCCATCGTAACTAAAATCATGGTGAAAACTGTGATAAAACTCAAAACATGGTGAGAGGAGTAAAATCACATTCTTCATGTGTATCTCAAATCTACCATATGTATGTTTATACACACTAGGCTCTTAGATATAACTAAGAAACAGTGAGCAGCCTATGAATACGTGAATTGTTAAAGCCCAAATAATATTTTTCTTTTATTTGTATGCTTGCATGTTTGACACTCTAAATGCTGAAATTACCTTCGATTCAATAATGTCTTACATAATAATAGAGCTATCTCTTTCTAATTTTCTAATAAACCAGTATTGTAAAGTTGTTAGTCTAAATTGGTAATCTACAGGCTTAGTCGACGAATGTTTCATGGTCATGAAAATTCATGTCTTCCAATCAGAATACAGCACTCTCAGTTCTGCATCTCTAGTAAAGGTGTTGATTTGCTATCCTTCACAGTATTGACCTTGGAATAGTATTTGTGCGTAGAGTAGAGGCTTGTAAAGTGAGGGAAGGCCACGCCCTTCAAGCATTCATAATCTTTGCTTCAAGTAACAATCTCAGCTCAAGCCAAGATCTGACCATTCAGTATTTTCTTAGAGGGTTGACCTGAGCATTGACAAGAATTTTCATTTCATAGTAAGTATAAAAAGTTCCAACGTTCCAACTTTATTCTAGCTTGAAGAAGAATGGTATGTGTATATCGTGGCTTCATTTTTATATGCAGATTAACAGTGTGTATTTGTAGATATGCCAATTAAATAGATGGAACTCATGTTTAAATATGATTACAAATTTTGGCTTAAATTAGTCCTGCATATTCAAATTGAAAAATCTGTTATTGAATACTCCAAACATTCCTCTCATTTCGAGTTGCAATATATCCTGAGCATCTTCAGAGTACATCCTCAGTATACAATCTCACGTTGTTATTGTCAGGTTTTTAAACACTGCTATGGTAGAGAAATTTGACGAGTTAGAAAACTCAACAACAACAGGAGCAGATAACTCAGAACAGAACAGTGAGGCAGACATGGGAGATAAGACTATGAGATCGTGTGCCTGTGTGGCTATATTAGCTCTGATGCTAGCTGTGGCAGCCTTGTCACTAGTAGTCATCATCATAGCTAAGCCATCTATTCTTATGTAAGTTCTCTAGACAGGTTTTCAAGCAACAGCTGTTTTGTTATCGTAATGTCTGCTCTCGATTTTCCTCTCCTCTTTTTCATGATGGAGATGGCTTCAATTTATGTGCTGATTGTTATAATTGTTTATTGGTCTGGATATTTATGTGAGTGACTTATACTATACTTCTTATACTATGCTTGCATAAAGCTAACGAACACCTCCAACCTAGATCAAGTTTAATCTAATTGCATGCATTCCAGGTGCTCCATTAACTGGTCACTCCGCAGGCCTTTGCCTGTGATGTGATAATTGGTTAGGAAGCAACTCCTAATGCAGGCTAGTGGACCATACTTGGTCTACCTCAAATATCGCAGCTCATGGGGCAAAGACCGTTTTCTGAGGCAAATGTGCATCACACTTAATGAGATTCTTTTTTAAAAAAAGTCCATAGTTCCATACACTGGTAGCAAGCTCTTATTATGACAAAGTATATGCATCCATTTTTCGCAACATTTAATGTTTGTGATAGCTAATAAATCAATCAATCAATCAATCAATCAAACACTGGACTGCAACTAAGCCATATAAGCATTCTTTAATGCACAACTACATTTAGCTTTTTTAGAACCATAAACATATATGCTATTTGTTACATTGAAAACAGTCTCTCCCACACACAGTATGATCTCTATGGAGGGAGGGGGGGGTTAGAAAAGACGTCGGACATCCCGGTCATTTGTCTATATCATCTGATATATTATCATCTTGTCTGTAACCCACAAAAAAAGCTTTTGTCAGTGACAAGACCCCATATTTCCTGTATCCTAAGCTGTGCACAATAATGATCATTCGTTCCACATTTTATTGTCAAAAAATTGATAAAAACGAAGTTTTATTTACAGACCAGACATAGCTGACATATCGGACAGTAATGATGAATCAAATACTGCACAAAGTCAGTCAGAAGATTCCAGCACCATGATGCAGGCTATGGAGGAGAAGACGTGGGTGTTTGCTTATGATGTTCCGTGGGGAGATCAAAATAAAATGTAAGAACATTTTATTTTCCTCATCATTGATATTGTTCAAGATTTTACCTTTTAATCTGCATACCAGAGATTAGCCAACTTTCTATGAAAGTACCCCTGCACCGAGGGCATGAGATACATTATGTAGGAGTTCTCTCACCTGTTATATAATGTCTACAGTTACTCTCACTAAAATAGTAACAATCAACTATCATGCCTTTCTTCTAGAGACCTCATAGAAACAAGTGCATGAATTGAGACTTGCAAAGTCTTCAAAATTTATAGCAAGCAGTCATTGAAATAATGACTAAGTATTTATAATCTTTGATTAAAATCCTGTGCGAAAAGTTTCACAAAAAATCTACTAACAAATGCGACTCCACAACCATATCTGCAATGATCAATCCTAGCATCACAAAGAAGAATTAAAATATGATTTCACAAGTGAGGCGAAACAGGCCCACTAGCAAGTCCCTCGTCGCGACGCTCGTGTCGCTCATGTCGGCCACCTCATTAGTGATTAGCAAATAAGTCTGCCTGCCGTTAGAGACAGAGGCAGAGGCAGACGCAGAGACAGAGACAGAGATCATAGACTATATGGTTGTTCTATACCCTGCCCTTACAGTATATAATAGCTCTGTGGGTCTGCCTTTCTCAAGGTCATCACTCAAAGTATCACAAAACATTCAATGTTATTTACAGAGAGGACAGCGGAGCTCTTGGTGGTTTATCTGTGGAGATTTACAGAGCAGTATGTGCTGAGGCTGGTGTGAGGTGTAAACATGTTGTCACTCCCATCAAATATTGTTGGGATGGTGTGGAGGGTATAGGTGCAGGTATGTAGTGTAGTTGAAGTGAAATATTTGGGCCCAGCCGTGAGGCAATTTTAGGAACTATTTCAACAAGTGAGATACATTAGATGTTATGCTCTCTTTCACTAAAGAAAGATACTCTGTAATATGTCTGTTCTGTAAAGGTCTGGCCTGAATCTGATCAGGGAGAGGGGAGGGAAGAGGTTCCACCCTACGTGATCTGATACCCACGTATAATGGTCATGTTTTTATATCTGTTTATAGCTGTTTATAGCTGTCTCAATCTCAAATCTTACAAGAATTATTATTATAGTAATCTTGAATTTAATTGCATTTTATTTGTTACCTTGTACAGGTTTACTGAATGGATGGTTCGATGCATGTGCCATGTTCTTAACTACACCACAAAGAGCAAATATATTCGGATTTTCAGGGGAGTTTTATAAAGCTAAGAAAGGACAGTTTTATCAATTGAGCAGTAATTCACACCTAGTGACTCAGCTAGCATCGCTTAAAGTTGGTAAGAATCATAAAGAGTTTTGACAAGCTGGAAAAATACAATTTTATTAGGAATCTGCAAGCAAGAAAAAGCATAGAATATAGGTCCTATTTTATACACCAATCAGTCAAATTAGAGTAAAAACCCTCTATATCACATAGCTGACATTTTAATATTTCACACCTAGTGACTCAGCTAGCATCGCTTAAAGTTGGTAAGAATCATAAAGAGTTTTGACAAGCTGGAAAAATACAATTTTATTAGGAATCTGCAAGCAAGAAAAAGCATAGAATATAGGTCCTATTTTATACACCAATCAGTCAAATTAGAGTAAAAACCCTCTATATCACATAGCTGACATTTTAATATTTTATTTTGACAACTCAGTCCATAAGAAATCGAGAAGGGACATTAGTATGATAGCTCTTACCTTAAATGGGATGGGATGTTGCTTAGAGTTAAGCATTAATCCCCCACATTTCAATACTGTAGGAGTTGCACAAGGCTGGTTTACCGATGAAACCTGTCTGAACAGGAACGGTCTGACAGCAGACTCGGTTGTAATCACAGATCCTGCCGGACTCGTCACTATGCTCAATGATGGATCGGTAAGTTAATACTGATTTAATCATCATTTGGCAAGAAGCTAACAATAATTGGAGGAATGATTGAGAGTTGAATTCCGCTTTTGAGAGAGGCTTACCCTTGTGAGAGTATAAATCCTTTTGTGACGGCGGAATCCCCGCATGTGAGTGCGGATTTCCCCAATCTGCATTAAAAAAATGATATTCATCAATCATTGTTTGGTTGATGACAACTAATAGAAAGATGCTCTACCTATTTTTGTACCACTAGTTTATCTGTAGAAAATCCCTCTTATGAAGAAAAGTTGTCTACACTCAACAAAAGTGTAGACAACTAAGTAATGAAACACAAACAATTTGCAATTCATTGATAGTTAGGTACATCATTTCAGATTGACTTGGCATTCGGGATAGAAGGATTTCTGGATAGTGAGACGGGCCTGAGCACTCTAAGTGAGACACAGGAATGTGCGCTGAAGGGTAATGGTGATATGCACAGACAGGACAGCGGTAAGTGATCATGTAGTCTAAGTGCTCAGACTGCTGCAAGTGTGAGTTAATGGCATTACGTTTTCGTTATCAAACACTCATTTAAATGGGGATCTCAGGATGTAATATCACAAATGCACACTGAGATTAGTGATAATGTGAAACTTCTGTCGGTGCATCGTTTAAAGCAACGTACTAATCTAAACTGTCTTAATGTGGTACACAAAAAAAAGTGTTTCAAATGTTACACGGGAGCGGACGTGGTGCAATGGGTAAGGCATGGGTCTTTCAATCGAGAGGTCATGTATTAGATTCACGGCGGATCACAGTGGTGTCAGGAAGAGCTTAGGACCTCAAATACACCTGTGCCTCATCAGGATCCAGTCTGTAGACCCGTACTGATACCGGAAACAAACAAAAAACAAGCAGCACCAAGGTTTCTCACACGGTATCACAGGGTATCGAGACTATAAATGGACGTGAATTTTTAATACCTGATGTATATCAATATCCTATATGTTTGACAGCACTGCCGTTATGGTTTGAGGACGCAGCTGACAGAGTAAAAACGTCTGGACAACTGAGTACAATATGTGCCAGATATCCAACTATCACCAACTGCAACTTAGACTAAACAACGAAGTCTCTACGTAGTAACAAGAATATGAACAGCTTTTGTAGATTGCAAAGTCAGTTAGCAGTCTAATTAATACTCGTAAAGACTACCCAAAGGCTAATGCATGTGATAGTCAGGCAGTTACTTATGATAAAGTTTTGTCAGATTTGCATGGTAAAAAATTTCAATGCTCTACTTGGTATGAATTATTGATGGTGGAAAAAGCGCCTCCCATAAGGGAAGGTATTTCCCATTCACTGCATTATGATGTCACAGTCAATTTCAACAATTATATTTGTACAAAAATATTATATTTTGTAGGAATTTTAATTCATACGTTGTTGTCAGCAGTCCTCCACAAAGGTCAAAAATTAAAAAAGATTCTGTAAAATTCTCAATACACGTCGTCATCAGTTGGATATCATAAAATAAGTGAGCAGATGATGTCATCATGAGTATAAAATGAAAAATTCTTGTTCTAGTTGCTTAGTTGCCAATAGGAATCCATTCTTGCCTGAAGAAGTTCTCATTTTTGAAAGTCTTGGCAAATTCGGTGCCAGGTGTGGCAAACTCAGAGAAGTAAAATGTTGTACCTCCAGACAACAGAGCACCCCAGTAACCAAATGTACCGCCGGTAATTATACTATGCTCACAACTAGAGAGCAACGCAAGGTCCTTATTCTCTGAACCTGATGAATAAAATATGTTGTACACCTTTGAGTACGGGTGTAAGAGGATTTTAGTTACATCGATATTGTCCGAGACAACCATGAAGATGACATCCCTATCTGGGAAAAGTCTCTGCGCTGCATTTAAGGATTTTTGGTAAAATGAATTGAAGGCCATATTGTATCCGTACTCTTTTGAGCTGTTTTGTTCTAGATTCAAAACCCTTGCGTGTACCCCGATGAACAAGGAGTTATTTAAAACTTTAAAATGTTTAGAAGCCTTTTCCTTCTCCTTTATTGCGTATGCTGTGTACTTGTTTGCTAGTTTGAAAGCTACGTTGACAGCTTTTAATTCACCCGCTGTTTGGACGTACTTCCAATTCTGCCGATATCCTGCATGACTAATATTCTTGCCTGGTATATACACTTTTGGATTGTATTCAGTAGAATAAGCTTCGCCGACGGTTTCCCAATTTTCCGTGATGCGATAGTTCACCAATGGTACGTTGTTTCTAAAGTACGGAAATACATCCTGTATATCATCTATCCCGGCACAATTGGATATGTCATATTGATAGAAGACAAGACTGGTGTTGTATGTAGCTGTAGTGGCTATCGATGAGGCTAGCATAGACATCTTATCTGTGAGCTGTGCAGAGTTACACAGCCAACCTATCAATAAGAAAGCAGGTAACAGAACAAACATTGTGACAATGACAAGGAGGGGAAGCAATCCCCAATAACTTGTAATAGTTACGACAAATATGATAAACCAGGGAGTTAGGGACAACACTCTGATTGAACCTAGAACAAGTTTGTTCACCCTGTGGTGGCGGAGGGATATTGCAAAAGTAGGGTATCTAGGCACCGCGTCAGTTTATTCTTGTTTCCTTTGGCGCAGCGCCTTGATACACTCAGAGGTAACAAACTTGTTCTAGATTGAATCAAAGCTCAAATATTGTTGTAAAAGATGCAGTTGATGAATATTGCCAAATGAAGTTTCTTTCTTCCCCTACAAATTTAACATGTTCCAACAGGAGCTTCTGTACTTTGCCTTTTAAAGTAGAACATGATGGTATGTACCGTTAGTATAAAAATTAGCAGGGCATCTGCGCAAAGATGACACAATGGCTATATAAGACGGAGTTTCTCCATAACCCTTTGATATAGATATATTTTCATCCAACATGTCTGCACATGGAGTTGCTCCCCCCCACCCTCTTATGAAAGGCCTCACAGAAAAGGGATCAGTTAGTAACCTCTAATCTACGGGAACTGTCAAAATAACCACCTGAGATACTGATTATTTTCCACATAGAAAAAGATTATTCATGCAAATAATCAAATACATATTCAGTATTTAAAATTAAAAATTCGCAATAGCGTACTTGGGAAACTAGAGTCTCACTAAGAAAATTTGCCTATTTCTTGGCTTTGACCTACCACCTAAGGATAGCTCCTACACATAAATGATAAATTATTTGAAGAACAGAAAGAGCCAATGTGTTGTGAAGTTTGACAAGCCGGGAGTCACTCACCAAACTGGACTGTGATAAGTTCTTTCCCTTCAAGACAGCGGTTACAGGGAAGTATTACTTCAGGTATCGGATTGACAGTCACCTTAGTGGAGTCTGGGTCATCAGGGTCATCACTTGGGTAGTTACTGTCTATTGCTATCCATTCTGGTGGGTAAAAGTTCTCATTACTGAATTCTTTGGCATATTTGGATCCATATCTTGCAAAGTTGGAGTGGTAGAATACATTGCCATCTGTAAGCCAGGCAGCCCACCATCCGTATGTGCCGCCGCTAGTGATCATATGATCACAGTAGGAAAGTACTGCAAAATCCTCAAAATCAGATCCATCAAGAAACATTATGTTGTACTTGGCAGTCAAATTGCCTAATATTTTTAATGCCTCTTGTCTGGAGTCTGTTCCTACAATGAAGAGCATACTGCCGTCTAGCTGTGCGGAGGCATTTCCTAATGCATTGTTGTAAAACTCTCTATTTGCCATCTGATATCCAAAGTTCTTTGGATTGTCTTCCATGAGATCACCAATTCTCATATGGACGCCGACGGTTTGCACTGGTTTGCTTAAATTGTGAAACTGCTTCCTTGCATTGCTGAGTGTCCTAGTAGCATATTGTCGGTACCTAGAAGTGAAATTAAACACACGTCTCACTTCTCCCTTTTGAGCATCATACGCTGCATATCTCCAATTCTGTTTATATCCGGCAACCGTGAAATTGCGTGACGGTTTAGATTTGATAGGATTGTAACTACTACTCTGTCCTTGTCCAAGATAAAGCCATTTACTCGATATAGACTCAGGGATGACAGGAGCAGTTGAATTGAAATATTCAAACAGTTCTTGCAGCCATCTATTCCAGGGACAGTTGTCAGGTGCCTCAATTAAAACCAATTTAGCCCCAAAGTTGGTAGTGGCTGCTATTGCAGGTACTAACATTGACATCTTATTGCCTAACCTGGGATGTCCGCAGATCCAGTCTAAAATAATAAGGATGTGTTAGTTTATTAGAGGTTCACATATATTCAATACGGTAGCGGCAAAAACATCTGGTTATCGCTACTTCAGATAATGCAAAAGACTACTAGAAGCTAAATTATGTTTGCCACAATATACGCTATGATGACAAGAAAAGCGAGTAGCCTCCTTGTAAGTAATAAATAAACTAAAATTGAGGAACACTTTGCTAGTTTATTTTTCTGCGAACAGGGAAATAGGGTAATGTTCAACAATCACAAAACAGTTTGACTTGAGCTAATTTATTTTCTGACGTAAATTTGTGGTGGCTCAGTTAGTTCGAGCACTAACATTAAGCATCCAAATGTAGAAGGTTGTAGGTTCAAATCCCACTGCAGTCTACCAAATACTGGGATTTGGTTTGCCCATGGGTGTACTTGACCTGCCTACATACAGAGAGCATCCTGATCGCTGGAGCAGATATTGCATCCTAGCCCCTAAGGCAACTAATAGTTCGCCACCCATGCTCTGGGATGTGGCGTGTGATGTGACAACTTGACCATTTATTCAATCTTGTATCATCATGTACTTCTATCAGGGTATAAGACTTACCTTTGTTGACACCTACTAGGAGTGTTTCTTGTAGACAGCCGTAACACTTTCTGCCATCTGGATATTTTATATCTATACTGCTGCTAGAGTTGATGGTATACTGTCCTGATCTATTGGTGGGTAAAGCAGCTGTGCTGCCTTTTGTTTTGCGCTGTCGGATAGATTCAACTACACTACGCTTTGTGTCTGTTACCAGTTTGTCGGAATCTATCCTGATTTGTCTATTGGAATGTTTTAAGAGCTTGTCCACCGCCTGCCTTGTTATATAGTCCTTGGGTGAAGTTTTTGTCTCCAGGTTGCTATTTGTGTAGATAAGTAAGGTCAAAGCTACGAAGGCACAACCAACAATGATGAGCTGTTGATTGATTCTTCTGCTCATACTGGCCTTACTCCTCGGGCTTAGAGATGGATATGATTGAGTCATGTTGTCTGTCTGAAAAGTGAAGAAAATGTGAAGCAATAAGTAAGATTTGTGAGTTTCAAACTTTTTGGTGCTAGGAATATTCAGGTAATGAAGTTACTTAAAGTAATATATTCTACCCTCACCTTCTATACAATCCGGTTCAGACTGTGTTGCATTGGTGTGCTCTTAACTTTATTAAGATTTCAAAACTGAGATCACATCACTTGTATCCACGGAGGTATTCATATCAATGCTTGTATCATGTAGACAGCTAACTAATGGAGGTATTGGCAGCAAATACCAGAGCCTATATCTGTTGATCATTGAGTAGACTACTTAACAAACCCATGAACCAGGAGTTCCAAATATTTCAACTCTATAACGTACACAGATGAACTGGAAGTCCTTAAGAACACATTAAAGAATAAAATCATTGCTAATATTTTTGATGTACAATGAGAGATGACTGCGACAAAGTAGACTTACCTTTGCTGGTTGTAATCGAACACTGCAGTACGTCGTAATGACACACCATTACTATCTCCCCAGTCCACTGCCTGCAGACAAGCAGTAGTACAAATAAACCTTAATTATAGTGTAGTCCCCTTGATAATGTATTTCTGCTATCATACAGCTGCCTAATATATAATTTTGAAAAGGGTTAGCGCTCCCTGGTAATTGGGTGTCTTCATTTGGAAGCGAATGTATTATAAACATTGACAGAGGCTTAATTACCTGACTGGTGCTATCATTGCTGTACCAGTCATGACTTTAAGTATGCTATGGGGATTATCTGACTGTCTCTGTCTCCATGTCACTTCACCACCATGTCATATTCTAGCTGTTAATTAGGTGTTTTAATCCTCAACAAAGCTAACTGACACGAAATTAAAGGATGATCATTTTCTGTTAAAAACCATTCGCTTTGTCACCCCATGCTTCTTATCACAGAGGCCAATGATATAAAATAGCCTGTTGATCAATTTCAGTAAAATTCTTGGAATTCTTGGACTTCTTTCGCTTCTTGGGGTTCTTACAGTTCTTGGAGTTTTTGGAATTCTTGGAACATGACCGCTTCTCGGCCTATTGGCCAATTAGTGCCTGTTTCAGTTTCTGGCAGCTTGCTGCACACTTACGATTAGGAGGTCCACCATGGCCTCACCTCTAGGATGCATTCTAGTTTTCTAGGATGTATCACAATCTCAGTACATGGACTCCGGGCAACTTGCGTCCCTCTTTAGGGGCAGCCCAACCTCTGTTTTGTCATAAACACGGGTGTTGCCCTCTCGAGATTACGATGGTTCTTTAAGATTTGAAAATGTCGTTGCAGATCTTGAGCCTCTAGAGATTTGCGAACGACATCCACGTTAAGTGGTTTCCATAAACATATTAATACTTTATTCATTTATTTATTTATTATTCAATTATGGTGAATTTAGAGCTCTGATCTGGGTGTGCTGGGAAGCCAGACCTGCCATTTAGAGCTCTGATCTGGGTGTGCTGGGAAGCCAGACCTGCCATTTAGAGCTCTGATCTGGGTGTGCTGTGAAGTCAGACCTGCCATTTACTCTACAACCCCATCGGCATCTCTGCACTCATTGTTATTTAGATTCAGAGGCTGATTTCGCTGTTAACAATATAGGACGGTACCATGCAAAAAACGGGTAGTATTTGTGGACGTTTGTACCTTATCTGATTACGAAAATAGTTTTAGTAATCAGTCAATGATGATAAAAGTCTCCCCGTATTTACTATGATAATAGACATGGTGAATTTGTATAATATGATTAAATAGACCATTGACATTCACTCTTGTTAATGGCATCCTGCTCTGCACGAAAGGATGTACCTCTACAATAACTATTGCGTGAGAAAAGCAATTTATCGGACAAATGCAGTGGTCTCAATTATCTCCCTTATTGGTGATAATTGACAACATAATAATATATCTAGACAAATGTAATGATATCAAAAAGCTTGTTAATGGTGCTATTTATCATCTTTGAGACACAAGTTCCTAAATTTGATGGTTTCAACTCTAGCAAAAATGTTTACTCTTTCAAGGTATATAATATGTAGATCAAGCATGATCCAATTACCTGCATTTCGGATTTGAGCAGCTATTGGCTCACCAGTAGAACGAGATCACGACTAAATTGCTGTCAATTTGGATCAAACTTGATCCAGTTTTATGTCCATTTATTTATATCAGCTAATTAATTAAATCTATGGATGTGTGGCTATGAAAATTCCAAACTTGGTAGATAAGCGAACAACAGGCAACTGAGCTAAAATCATAAGAGCTGAAGCCCTTGAAAATCTTCATAAAATTTGGATGCAGCAAACACAGTAAACCACATTACCCTGATAAAAAAGCAGCAGATTTTGAACCTTACAGCTTACAGTTGGTTTTATACGCTATCTCCTTACCTTACCTTACCCTTTAGCATCTATTGGCATTGATAATCTAGGGAGCCTTGTCACTCGGCAGAGAAAGACCAGTTTGCCGCCGCAAGACAAGGCAAAGTACGAGGGGGCAACTTATATGTGACCTCAATTCAGATTTTATAGCATTCTATCATTGCACACATCACTTGTATGTTTGATCAAAATGTCACAACTGAAGACATTAGAGCTCCTGCACTATGCGACAGGCTGATCACGGAGTTGAATGACGGTTTAAAATTACCTTTGTATAGTGTTATCATGCAGTTAACCTATGTGGGCTGCCTGCCCAGGCTACATTTATCCTACAGCTATAAATTTGTAGTTGTTGACTCAAAGGTAGTCTGAAAGGAGGAACAGGGTTTCAATTTTATTAGGCTTATAATGACTAGGTTTGGAGCCAAGTTACTCATTCAATAGGGTTCAGATTGTCACCATGTCAAGGTCATTCATACAAGAAATATGTACCTTAATCAGGCAGCTGTCTACATATCTGGCACCTATGAAACTCAGCTTTATCCTGTGCCTGTTACCCAAGGAGAGATATTGATAGCAGCTTTTTTGCCCAAGCATAAGCGTTTATTAATATATGCGAATTTAAAGTGCTATTTTGATAATAAAAAAAGCTTAAATTATGATTATGGTATAAGTGTCTAACACTGGTTTATAGAATTAGCTGTAAAACAATGTACAAACGGCTTTAACAAAATATTTGCGACACCTATATAATTATGGTTATATTGAATGGTTAGGACTTTTAGAGTATTAAATAGACTGCTAACTGATTTTGCAATCTACAATAACATTGCATATTGCTTAGAAGAAGTTTTGTTAGTACGTAGAGACTTTGTTGTTTAGTCTATGTTGCAGTTGGTGATAGTTGGATATCTGGCACATATTGTACTCAGTTGTCCAGATGTTTTTACTCTTTCAGCTGCGTCCTCGAACCATAACGGCAGCGCTGTCAAACATACAGGATATTGATATACATCAGGTATTACATTAAAAAAAATTTTTTGTGTGTACCACATTAAGACAGTTGAGGTTAGTTAGTTGCTTTAAACAATGCACCAACATAAGTTTCACATTATCAGCGTGAAGAAGTGGTATTACATTATCACTATCAGACAGTATCTGATGACAACAACGTAATGCCACTAACTCACACTTACAGCTGTCTGAGCACTATATAATCACTCACCGCTGTCCTGTCTGTGCATAGCACCATTACCCTTCAGCGCACACTCCTGTGTCTCATTTAGAGTGCTCAGGCCCGCCTCACTATCCAGAAATCCCTCCTCCACAAACGCCAGGTCAATCTGTAATCATGTACCGAGCTATCATTAGATTGCAAATTTTTCGTGTTCCATTGCTTAGTTGTCTACTCTTTTGTAGTAGGTAGACAACTTTTATTGATAGTGAGGGATTTTTTGCTGATCAACCAATGGTGCAAAATTAGGTGGAAGCATATTTCTTTTAGTTGACAATAACCAAACAATGGCTGATGAACATCATGGTTTTAATACAGATTCTGGAAATTCACTCTCACACGAGGGGATTCTGCTGTTACAACAGGAATCATAAGGGGAATTCCACTCTCAATCATTCCTCCAATTATTGTTAGCTTCGTGCCAGATGATGATTAAATCAGTATTATCTTACCGATCCATCATTGAGCATAGTGACGAGTCCGGCAGGATCTGTGATTACAACTGAATCTGCTGTCAGACCGTTCCTGTTCAGACATGTTTCATCGGTAAACCAGCCTTGGGCAACTCCTACAGTATTGAATTGAGGGGGTCAATGCTTTACTTTAAGATAACGGCCCAACGAACATCCAAACATAGCCACGCGACATCCCACCCCAGTAATGGTTAGAGGCATAATAATTATGTCCCTTCTCGATTTCTATGAACTGAGTTGTCAAATCAAAAAATCACGAAGCCAGCAATGTGATATAAAGGAGTTTTCCTCTAATTTGACTGATTTGTGTATAAAATAGGACCTATTCTATGACATACAACCTTTTTCTAGCTTGCAGATGGGTAATGAAATGTTATTTTTTCGGTTTGACAAAACTTTGATTCTCAATAAAATGTTATTGTCTTGTCCAAATTTATTATGATTCTTACCAACTTTAAGCGATGCTAGCTGAGTCACTAGGTGTGAATTACTGCTCAATTGATAAAACTGTCCTTTCTTAGCTTTATAAAACTCTCCTGAGAATCCGAATATATTTGCTCTTTGTGGAGTAGTTATGTACATGGCACAGGCATCGAACCATCCATTCAGTAAACCTGTGCAACGGTAACGAACGAAATGCAATTAAGTTCAAGAATATCATAATAACAATTCTTATCAGATTTGATATTGAGATAGCTACAAACAGCTAAAAAACATGATCATAATGTGTGAATATATGATCAGGGAGTTTAGGTCCCAAACTCCCTGATCTGATTGAGGTCATACCGTTACAGAACAAAAATAAAACAGAGTTATCTTTCTTCAGTGAAAGAGAGCATAACACCTAATGTGTGTCACTTTTTGAATCAGGGAGGGTTAAATTAGTTACTGAATGCAGGGAGTTGTCCCAAAATGTACTGCTGGGCCAGAAATTTCACTTCAACTATACTACATACCTTCACCTATACCCTCCACACCATCCCAACAATACTTGATGGGAGTAACGACATGTTTACACCTCATACCGGCCTCGGCGCATACTGCTCTGTAAATCTCCACGGATAAACCACCAAGAGCTCCACTGTCCTCTCTGTAAAATAATACTGAAACCTTTGTGATATTAAACCTTGAGTGATGACCTAGTATTATGTACTGTAAGGGCAGAGTATAAAATAACCATCGACTTGATATATATATATATATATATATATATACATTTAGACATGAGAGAGATGATGACATCAGCAGAGTGTACGAGATGAGGGTGGATGGAAGCAGAGGGCGTGAACGGCAGATAAAGCGATGGAGTGGCACAATCAATACTGACCTCTACTGGTCATATCTAGACCAAAGTGATGCAAATTATCGAGTAAGGTGGACAAATTTGGTGGAACTTGGAGTCAGGCAATAACCGCCACCTGATCAGGACATGGTGGTGAAAGGTGAGCAAGGCAAACATTTTAAAGCTATAGTCTGTGACAATAACTCTAGGCAGGCAGAACTTTGTTTATCACTGATGCCGGGGCCTATCAAAATAGTGATACGACATGATCTATGAAAATGGACGCCAGGAGGGAATTGCTTGTGGGCCACTATACATGTGTGATCGTGTTTTACATCATTCTTTGTAAATCTAGGATCGAGGACTGCAGACATGCTTGTGGAGTCCCATTTGGCAGTAAGCTTGAAAATTTTTGCTGGGGATTTTAGTGTTTGTTTGCTATAAATTTTGAAAGCTTCACAAGTTTCAATTTAAAATTCTAAGTTAAATATTGAATAAGGATACGTAAGGAAAATGCACTTGTTTCTAAAAGGACAATAGGAATAAGGCACAATTCCTTACCAAGAGTGGTTATAGTTGATTGTTACTATACTGAGAGTAACTGTAGACATTATATAACAGGTGAGAGAACTCCTACATAATGTATTTCATGCCTTGGGTGCAGAATTACATTCATAAAAAGTTGGCTAATCTCTCAATAAGACCTAGTTTTAAGAATGTCTGAGTATGAGAATGCGAATGTATGTGAGAGTCTGTAGGTCACATGATCGTGTCAAGATGTAGAAATTTTATTTCTTACTCGAACTAGCTGTAAGCAAGGACTTACAGACTAATGACGGGAGGAAAGGACGTTTTTTTCCTGAATAGTCTCATAAACATTTCATTTAATTGGACGACAATGAATAATATATATATATCGGAGTGATCAATACCTGGGCTTAGTTAGGCTGGGCAATATTACTCCGAATTAAGTACCCAAACATAAACGTAATTATAGTATAAAATATTAATGTGTGTTTATAAAATCTCTCTGCACCATCTGTGCTTTCACCTCTGTCATAAGGGTTGATAAAGGGTTGAAAAACATACTCAGCCGCCTCAATTATATCTGGTAATTATTTTCACACACATAACCTTCTTCCGCGGTTGTCAGTAATAAAATACTTTTATCAGTAGCTGATCAAAAATTTCTTCATCCAATTTCTCATTTTTCAAACTGCTCATCTCATCTCATATCTTTTGGTATGCAGATTGTAGGAAAAAATCTTCCATGGTGGTGATCAGTATCAATTATAAGGAAAATAAAAAGTTCTTACATTTTGTTGCGTTCTCCCCATGGAACATCATAAGCGAACACCCACGTCTTCTCCTCCATAGCCTGAATCATTGTGCTGGAATCTTCTGACTGACTTTGTGCAGTATTTGATTCATCATTACTGTCCGATATTTCAGCTATGTCTGGTCTGTAAATAAACTTGTATACTAAATTTTTAACAATAAAACGTGGAGTTAGTGAGAATTTTTGTGAGGGACAGACGAGACGATGTATCAAATGATATAAAGAAATGACCAGGCCATCTGACGACTTCTCTAAGCCCCCCCCCCCCCCATAGTGATCGTTCTGTGTGCGGGAGGGACTCTTTCAATATAAACATATAAACATTCATAGCACACACGTAGCACACACGTAGCACACACGTAGCACACACATAGCACACACATAGCACACACATAGCACACACATAGCACACACATAGCACACACATGTATTTTTGATTTTAAAGAAGCTAAATATAGTTGTGCATTGCGAATGTTGGTATGGCTAAGAGTCTAGTGTTTGTGGCTGGGGGCATTCATTGTTTTTTTTCAAGTATGGATTCCTAGTGCTTAGATCAGTGGCCAGCGGCAAAAAAAAACTAAACTGTTTTGATACACATTAATTCCTCTCTCCCCAAATAATAAGAGCGAAAACTAATTGTAACAGTCAGCACACAAATTGTAACAGTCAGCACACAAATTGTAACAGTCAGCACACAAATTGTAACAGTCAGCACACAAATTGTAACAGTCAGCACACAAATTGTAACAGTCAGCACACAAATTGTAACAGTCAGCACACAAATTGTAACAGTCAGCACACAAATTGTAACAGTCAGCACACAAATTGTGACAGTCAGCACACAAATTGTAACAGTCAGCACACAGATTGAAGCCATCTCAATCAAGAAAAAAGAAAGAACAAAAAATCGAGAGCATACTTTACGATAATAAAGTACCTGCTGCCTGAAAACCTGCCTAGTGAACTTACATAAGAATAGATGGTTTAGCTATGATGATGACTACTAGTGACAATGCTGCCACAGCTAGCATCAGAGCTAATATAGCCACACAGGCACACGCTCTCATGGTCTTATCTCCCATATCCGCCTCACTGTTCTGTTCTGAGTTATCTGCTCCTGTTGTTGTTGAGTTTTCTAACTCGTCAAACTTCTTTACCATAGCAATATTGGAAGACCTGAGAATAAAATGTGAGAACACATATTGAGGGTGAACTCAGAAGATGATTGGGATATATAACAACACGAAATGCTAGGAAAGAGCTGGAAGTTTGGAGAAGGCATTTAGAGGGATTTTTCAATTTGAATAATATGCGGGGCTAATTGATGCTCAAATTTGTAATAATTGTATTTAAAACAAGTTCAATTAAATGAACATCGGCATATCAATGACAAATACTTGCTATGAAATGAACCTGTATAGAAAAGTGAAGTCATGACAGATGCATACTGTTTTTCTTCAGGCTAGAATAAGGTTGGAAAGGTTGAACTATTTATACTTACTTTGAATGTAAACTCTTGTCAACACCTCAGGTCAACTCCCCAAGAAAATACTGAATGGTCAGATCTCGGCTTGAGCTGAGATTGTTGCTTGAAGGGCGTGGCCTTCCCTCTTTCAACAATCCTTCCCTCCATGCACAAATTCTATTCCAAGGTCAATATTGTGACCTAAACGACAGCTTATAGCTAATCAACACCTTTACTGATGGTGCGGAACTGAGAGTGCTGTATTCTGATTGGAACACAAGAATTTTAGTGACCATAAAACATATGTCGATTAAGCCTGTAGATTACCAATTTAGACAAGCACTTTACAATACTGGTTTATTAGAAAATTAGAAAGAGAAAGCTGTATTATTATGTAAAACATATTGGTTTAAAGATAATTTCAGCATTTTCTCTTACAGTGAAAATGTATTTCTGTAGGTGTGTATATATAATGTGTCAAACATGCAAGCAAACAGTTAATAGAAAAATGTTATTTGGGCTTTAACAATTCATGTATTCGAGGCTTCTTCACTTATATGATATTTATTTAATAGTAAGAGCCTAGTGTATATACACATATGGTGGGTTAGGGATACACAAGAAGAATGTTAATTTACTCTTCTTGCCATCGTGTTTTGAGTTTGATCACAATACTTACAGTTTTCATCATAACTTTGGTTAGGGTGGGACCAGTGATGTCACGTATGTCTTTGATGCCAATAAAAAATGAAGGAACCTAAAATGTTGCATCAGACAATGTGCAGTGATAAAAATATTATGTAGTCTTTTGATGAGGTAGACTCTATGAGTTAGTTAGTGTCAGAAGATCTCTGTATGTTACTCCGACGTGGCCAACCGTCATCAGTCCCTGAGGCATTTACTTTTGACAGCCTCATAATTATCACATAACTCTGAGAATTTCCCGCTCCGTTTTATTCTCTCAAAAGCTGGCTCAAACCACAATGGGATATCTGTAAAATCAAAGATTTAAAAAGATTGGTCTTGCTGTTTAAAAAATTGGTGGTTTAAGGCATATCAAAGGGTCTTACCTGACCAAGCAAGTCTTAGCGAATCCAACGCAAGCAAAATATTTCAACTCCACCTCTAAAATCTTAATTGGGTGTACAGAAGACTCAAAGTTTACAGAACTCACCACTGTCTATCCGATGCATGACACCTGATCCACCGACTCCACACTCATACATCTCTGGGTGGGATGTCAGCTCTGATTTATTACCATATGTACCCTCTTCTGCCAGCACAGCATCAACCTGTCAAAGAATGTCAAAATATAGTGAAGCTTGAGGACACTATGGAACATTATTCTCTCAACAGCAATTTTCTTGCAAAACCGGCAGACCTATAGTATTTACATGAACTATTGTATAAAAATTAAAACTTTCATATGAGGGTAAATCGACATTCATTCATTTTATTAAGGTTCATCTATCTTCCTCTGTGACGAGATGAGGTAGTACTTCTCAAGAATTGCAAGCTCTGCAAGCTCTGTTGTAGTTGTAAGTCATCTGTTGTCTATGAGCGATCATTCTTCGTACATCTGTGATTTGTATTCAATAAAAATGTGTTCTGTAATATTTGAATTTGGAGTTGTGTTCCCTAGACAACCACTCCTGATATTATAGCCCGAAATAAATAAGATCGGACCAAACATTGAACTGTAATTCCTAGCTTTCATCAGTTCTCTTAATTCAACAAACAAACTAGGTCATTTTTACTTACCGTGCCATTTGAGAGAAGGTCATACAGTTCATCATAATCATCAGCCTTGATCACTGTCCCTACAGACTTGCCATGTTTTATGAGACAAGTATCGCTGACATACCAATGTGAGCGGACTCCTGTAATAACAAACAAAAATAATATAAGTTTTTTTTAGATCATTGTCATCTCTCTGATGCTGTTTAGATAAAATGGTTGTCAGATTTGATTGATGTTTCTGTATATGGGATAAGTTATGTGGCCATGCATAGCTAGGTGAGAAATGTCATTCTATACTGATCTGACTGAGCGAACAGAAAAGAGTGATAACAGGACCATTCATTTTATATAATTAGCAGAATCTTTCATCCTGTCATTGTTTGCAGACTAAGTTGCCGCTAAAGCCCACTATCCCTCAATTACAATCAATGGCAGATATCAGAGGTCAGATATAATCATGGTAGAAGGCAAGAGATAGCAAAAATTTCCTCGCCGTACCGCTCTTGTTCCGCATACAAACCCCTAAACTTCAAGAAAGTGTTTTGGTATTAAGATGGGTTACCCGTAGCTCCATCACATATTCCTCAACACAGTGGATTCGATTAATGATGACTAGGAGGTTTCTACTACTGTGACAGTTCCTAACAAGACCACAACAAGATTTTTGATGACATACTCACCAATAGTGAGGCTTTGTGGTTCGGTTGTTTGTAGATTTCTGCTACTCTTTGAGTAGAATTGTCCTTTCTTCTGACTGTAAAAGCTTCCAGAATAACCGAAAATATTTTTTCTTCTTGCAGTTTTCAGAAATACAGCGCAGGCATCAAACCAACGATCCAGTAATCCTAGAAAATGAGATCCAATAACTGAACTGAATTGTCATTAAAAATTATTAATGCCAACTTTTTTTTTTGCAGGGTTTATAAAAAGGCGTTGTTGTGTTCTTTGTTTTGAACTGAATACTGAAGTACTGAAGGGTGGTAGAGCTCAATTAATTGGGATAATTTTACTCACCCACTCCTCTGCCCAAGCTTGAGTCCCAGCAGTCTTGGATAGGCGCTACAATATGTCTACAGGATTTTCCAGCCTCCTGACACACAGAGTTTACCACATCTACTGACAGCCCTTTCAGGTGCCCCTCTATGGTGCTGAAAATGGTCATAAGATATACAGTGACCACAATCTCAGTTCCAAATATTCAATTTCACCCTACGATAGCTAAAACTGCAGTTTCTTAGGCTTAACAAAGACTGGATTTTGGGAAACCAGAAATATTTAGGAAGATCCAAAGGTATCCCCACAATGTTATTAATTTTAGCAAGATATTCTTTCAATAAGTAAAGTTAATAATGTAAGGGAGATATTGGTACATATTGGTACTCTTCATACTTGGTACTACTCTACATATTGGTACTCACACATATTGATACTCTTCCCAGGGTACATCATAAGCAAACACATAAACCTTCTCTTTCTGATTATGATTATCTTTCACTCCAGTAGTCTCAGCTCCGGGGGAACCACTGCTATAAAAAAAACGATAAGCTTTATAACAAGCTGCTCTTTGTTTTCTCAGAGCTGGTATTTGTTTTCATTCTGAATAGTTTTCAGGGTTTTAATAAAAAAACGTATCAAATTGGAAAGCTTTACGGTCATTGAAGAATTTGAAGAAATATTTTAGCCTTCTTTCAAAATTCATTGGCTGCATTTCATCCTTCCTATGATTTTTAACATTTGGAAACCAAAGAGGATAAAATAATTAGGCAACTTTGAAAATTAAAATTGCAAATTTGTCATAAACAAAAACTAAACAGCAACTCAACAAAAGTGTACTGCCTATAAGGTATATAACATTAAAAATGTATGACGGAGTGAAAACTTAATCCGCAGTCTTAAACAATGAAGATTTATGACTGAAGAAAAGAGAGTTATTGTTTAACCATTACCTTGTGAGAACATTGGGTCGAGCTAACACCACCACACTGAGAACTAGGGCTATCGTAGCGATCACTAACGAAACTATCATAAGACAGAGACCCATACTAGTACTCCTCTCCATATCGACCTGTGATTTACCTGTCCTTGCTCTTATACTGTAAATTAAAAAGGGTGTCATGTGGCAATAATGGAGTGTTTTTTCACGATTAAGTGTCAGTAATATTTTCTCACAGATTTTCTTTTTGTTTAGGACAAAAATCATGTTTATCAGAAAAATTACCTGTCATGCTTCACCTATCCGGAGAATATTACGAGCGTATAAAGATAGTTGAGACGTGAGGTGATATGTACTGATGTGTGAGATCCTTATGTTATCACAAATAGCAAGCTGAAAAAAGCCGTCAGACTGAAACTCAACACAAAATAACTGTTTCCCTATCAACCTACCTTCTGTTCGAGAGGACCCTGAGATGCTCAAATAAAGAAAGATTTTTCTTGTATCGAAGAGGATTAATTAAATTATCAGTATATTTCTACAATTAGCAAGCAGCCTAATAAATGCCAGTTTAGTTATGATGATTTCAAGAAATAGGGCTTGTTATTGGTCCTAAAAACCTAAAAATGTGTTTTCATTTATTAATAATAATTAAAATCTCTGATAATAAGTCATTGAACCAGGCAGGTAGCACTTGAACTAATGTGAGCTGCAAGGTTTTCGCTTTTGGCAAATATGAGTAAAATAACTAGGGGATTACGTGTTTGATCATGTTAATAAATGCTCAATATACATCTGCAATTATATACATCTGCAGTGGAGGTATTGTTTGATAATAATCAACAGATCAGTGAAATTTCGAGAAATTAAAAACGTACGTAAATATATTTCAATCGCCCATTTCATGTACGATCACATAACAAGGGTAATAACCTTACTTTATGGGGAGGATAATTTAAGCTAAACATAAGAAGGCTAATTTTTCTAATAATTATAAAATGGCACACTTTTACATTCGTAGTAATCTACTCCCGATAGGAAACCCAAAATAATGATAGTATGAAAGCACAATTGAGCAGAAATTTTCTAATTTTTACTGGAAATTCTTCTCGACAATCATAACCGCATGCTAACATCAGATCTTAGCCATATTTAGTTCAAGAATACATTGTCTACACTACACAGTGTTATATGCCCCACCTGTCAGGTGTAACCTGTCAATATACATGATAATTGATTGGCCATTTATAATACGTATGTATAGTATCATATTTATAATATTAACAGTATAATTTTGTTATCATATTACATTTAAGGGAATAGAGAAGGGAAATGTGGAAGGATGGCTCCACTGCCTCAGAACTTTTGCTTTCAAGGAATCAATGAATAATTGGTTAAGATTCATAAAAAAGATCCTTTGTGAATTACTCAAGGCTGACACTATCATTAATTACATTTGAAATTAAAAATTAAATTAATTCAGAAAATATACATGCTATTAAATGTCAAGGTTTTCTTTTCTACAGAGTTTGAGATAGGGAGAGGGCGTAGCGTGCCAGGTCAAGATGTGGGTATAGGGGTGCGGCTTCCACGGGGGTCTGCCTGACGTGGTCGTGAGGCCATTGTTCCTGAAGTGTACTCAACCAGGCTGCAGACTGATAGCAAATTGTGCAGGAATTGCTTATCTGATATCCATAGTGGCTTTATTTTTGACTAAACCCCTACCCCCCAACCTTGTGCCTCAACGACAATCCTATCAACCTCAGGCTTATCTCAAATATGATACAACATACCTACACAGAGTAAGAATCCTTGCATCCCTACTCTGTGTGTTGTGATACCAAGGAGATCATTGGTGATACATACATACAGCATTGAATGAGAGATAACCTACATCTTGCCGACCACAAGCTTATTAACTCAAATCAGTTCAATGTGAGATAAATAGCCACATGATGAGGTAAATTTTATTGTGTACAAAAGAATCCAAACAGAAAAGTAAACAACCTGCCATATCAGTGTAATCTCTAAATTGGTTTATTCTGCTACATTGAGTAGATTTTTGAGCTCAAACCATCAATGGGCTCAACAACCTTACTGGCATGTCAACAAATTTTAGACAATAATAGAATACAAGGATTAAGAGCCAGATTGTTTATTCACATTGGCCCTCCTTCTTTTCATCATGTTTGGCAGTCTTATCTCATGAGTGTTTATTTAGTCCCATACTTTTAGTCTGAGTTATAAACCTTCTAGGAGAGGAGGTCACTACAATTTATTGTCTCTTTTGATAAACCAGGGTGAAGGATTAGATACTGAACGATAATTAAACAGCTGCATGAACCTGCAATATTGGGCAACAAGATCAACCAAATCTCAACAAATACTGTTTGTAAGTGGGAAATATATTGTATGGCCTACGTGATCATGTTAATTCTGTGATGTGATTTATTAATATGTTAATAATTGTGCAATTAGTAGATAGAATTGCAAATAATAGGTGTACAGTCAATTGGTGTACAATCACTTTGCTCGGGTTGGTCTGTTTTGTATCTTTTGATATTGTTATTGTTATTTTAAAACATATTGTTGCAAAAAAATCTAGTCGACCGTCATGTAGGCTAGGTGTGTTGTTACAGGGTGAGGTGATTGATTATGTTTAACGTGTGGTTGACACCAGTAGAATGCCATTCATAAATATCTTGAGACTAACGCAAGGAATTCCTAGATTTCCATTTTGTTTGAAAACTTCTATAAATTAGAGCTAGGTCACTGGTCACATCCTGGTGTCATTCGATGACAGTTTGGAACAAATTTGAAATAAATGATATATTTATCTATAACTCTAAGAGGTTTACATTGTGGCGTGAGAGTGAGAGAGATATTTGAAATATTTTAGCTGTCAGTGTCAGTATTAGTATTTAGAATGACTTCAGAATTCTATACAGTTTGGCAGTAGAACAGTTCATTTGACAGGTATTAAATTTGAAAAATGACATTTTCATAGTCGAGACAAGTGACCAGAGGATAAGAAAGGAGCTGTTCTGGTAGCTCTGCATTTACAGACACAGCGATGGCGGTGGAGAATGTCTGGGGTTTGGTGGCTGTGCTCGGATTTTATGTGGTTATTTTGGTTATCGGTATAGTTGCGGGGAGGAAACAACTACGGAGAAATGCTGAATCTAGTACGACTGAAACCATGCTTGCTGGACGAGATATCGGAATGGTATGTCCCAACCAGTATTTACTTTTTAACATTGTCTTATTTTCACTGTTACATAATGAATTTGATGTAAAAAACAGCATCCCATAATTGACTGACCTGTGAATTGTCACCTGTCATTGATGCTGTGCTCACTGGCATGACCCGCAATATGGGCTGAGGTCAAGGTATTGTTCAACTTTCAAAGCATGCTGCCCATAAACACTGCTTGGTCAACCTGGCGCAGGGTCCTCATTCAGTGCATACTGTGTAGATCTCAAGGTGGATTTTAGACCTTCGATCCAGATACTTTGCGTGATCTATGGTTAGATCACAACCTCACACATTTTTAGCATCTCTCATTTATATGTTGCTGATTTTATAGGTAGTGGGGTTCTTGACAATGACAGCTACTTGGGTGGGAGGGGGCTACATTAATGGGACAGCAGAAGCCATCTACCTAGCTAAAGATCAGAAAGGAGGTGGATTGGTGTGGGCTCAGGCCCCAGTAGGGTTCTCATTGAGTCTTGGTATCGGTAAGTGTAGATAACCATATAATATACTGAGCTATGAAAGTTAGCAATAAATAAAAAGTTGACCTTTGGTCGCAACAAAAGAGAGTCGGATGGCCAAGGAGTTCAATGATGGAGAATTTGACACCATTGACTGCCACTTTCGACAGTTTAAGAAAGATTTTGACCATAAATCCAATTTATTTTCAGCTGGTATATTCTTCGCCAAGAAGATGAGGGAAGCTGAATATATGACAATGATAGACCCGTTCCAAGATAAACTTGGAGACTGGATGGGGGCGGTGCTTGTATTGCCTGCTGTATGTGGAGAAATATTTTGGAGTGCATCCATCCTTGGAGCATTGGGTATGTCCTATGTTACTAATGTCAGATGTGGCAAGTTGAGGCTGGAATTGTCGTATGAAGGTGAAAAATGTCAGTTGCCACCTGTTTTATCAAATCTTTGTATACAAGACCTGCATGGTGTTTCAGTGCAAAAGGTCCAAGAGTCTCATTTTGATCTTGTTTTGAGTTCGAAGTTCAACATTATCCCATAATTCCCTAATTAATTATATAATGCCAGGTTAGTGAACTGCAGAACTTCCTTACACAGCACCAGAATCCATGCAAGTTGTAAGTCACAGCTTACATGTTTAGCCATCAATAATTTATGTTTGTTGCTGTGAACCATAAAATTCTACAAGGACTTGTCAAAGTTTTGTGTTCTATCAGTGGTGGCAAGTTCAAAGCAGTAATTTTAAATTTTCTTGCTTGGTCAGCGGCAAAATTGCTCACTAGCAGTGGCGTGTAGACTTTGTTTGTCAATGTGTGTGAATTCCTGGTGAAGCTACTATCTTAAATATTATATAAGATTTTCTCTTTATGAGGGTAGGTCAATATAAAAGTCATAAAACTAACAAGGCCTGGACAAACATACTACTGTACAGCCATTGGCCTGGATAATCAACCTGACTTATTTTCATTCAATGTCGGTGATTCTCACTTGCATCATTCTTGACCTAGAAAAAGTTGCCTAAGCGAGCTTGAACCAAGTCATAAGCTCGGTCAAGTATTTTTGATGAGCTTGGAAATTGAAACCCTGAAATCAAAGTATTTAAACTTGACTCAATAACTATTGGACTTTTTTGCAGGTTCCACCCTGGCTGTGATAATTGGATTGGAGTTATGGGTATCTGTACTTATATCAGCCTGTGTAGCCTTACTCTATGTGGTGATAGGAGGATTAGCGTCTGTAGTATACACAGATGTCATACAACTCTTCTGTATAGCGGCTGGTCTGGTATGTGCTGTTTCCTTACAACAGGAGGTCATCTTCGCATCAGACATATTTGTGTCATTTTGCTCATGCCGGTTTATTAGGTAAACCTTTGTACTAGGTCCCTTCCTTGGCTTTCACCACTCTACTTACCTTAGTTGATGCCCAAGTTATTTCATCTAGTTGTCATCCCTTTTCTTCAAAGCAGCCTCCTTTGACTTGTGTCTTTACCCTTGTTGGATAAAATCGACAATAGTATTTAATTGGCTAAAAGGAAGCAGACCCGGAGATTACCAACCTTGATGTTTTAAACAAGTAGATATTGTCCTCTCCATAAGAAAGGGGACATTTACTTACATAACATCAGGAACTAGAAAATTTGGAAAACCACTTGTTCATTTAATACCACAGGAGTATTTTTTCTGTTTAGGTGACAGCTATCCCGTTTGCCCTGAAGAATGAAGCTGTTGGAGATGTATTTACACCGCCCGCTAACTCATCCACAGTAGAATGGTTAGGCTATGTGGAAGGAAAAAACTGGGGAACATTCATAGACTCCTACATGCTGCTCATCTTTGGCGGGATACCTTGGCAGGTACGAGGGCAAGGGCAGTAAGAAAATCCTTGCGAAATCTTTTTGAATTTCTCATGCAGAGGTGATGGATCTGGCTGGCTTTATGACATTGTCTGACAGATTTACTGCCAATGCAGCATGCTAAATCAAATTTATCCGTGGCCTCTGAATGCGATGGGTGCCACATATTGCCTGTATTCTCACTACTGATCTCTTCCACCATCTATCTTCGTCACCCTCGTAAGACAAGACAAGCAGAGAAATTTTCTTCATTGTGTTGGATAGAGACATCATGGACTGTGAGCAAAATATAAATAGATCTGTATTGTATCAGGAATGTACCAAGCATATAGAAATAATATTGAGTGTCCTTCTTTCTTTTTCAGGTGTACTTCCAGAGAGTATTAGCTGCTCGCACTCCTAGAAGTGCTCAGATCCTCTCCATCATGGGTAGTGCTGGATGTCTGATTATGGCCATCCCTTCTGTCATACTGGGTGGTGTTGGGTTCGCAACTGGTATGTTATTGTGATTAGCCTTATATATCATGATAATGTTATATGGTAGTACTATCTCGATTCACTCTACAAAATGAATATACTTACTATCAGATGCGGAAATGGCTCGGTATGATCTATGTCAATGCATTTACCATGTTTCCAGTATATGAATTATGTATTGATGTTAGTAACTTGACCAGTATTATCAAACTTCCTACCAATGGGATCTCTCACTGGTAAATATGAAGAGAAATCAGATAAAGCGTATTCCTCAGTGATCCGTGGTATGTTTCAAAAGTTTTCTTGCTTACGTATTCCCTACAAATTTGATAAAAAATTTCTTGCTGCAGCTTACTGAGTCTTACAAAGCCAGCCCTCAATGGGGTTTGGGATGGCAAATTGCAAATTCTGTGGCATGCATTACAAATTATCTATTTTTTGTTTTCAGATTGGAATCAAACAGCATACAGAGACTTTGACCCTGTCACTGGAAGAGTAGACCCTAGGTTTATTATCCCTCTAGTCTTACAATACCTAACTCCACCTGTAGTAGCTGTTATCGGACTAGGAGCTGTATCAGCCGCAGTGATGTCATCAGCGGATTCATCAATGCTCAGTTCGAGCTCAATGTTTGCACAGAATGTTTACAGACCCGTCTTTAGAAAACAGGTATGTCAGTGATGTGTTGTGGCGTTAAGTCTCCAGGTGGCCGTCTTATAAAGCCTCTGATGTTGTGAACAGCAAAGATAAGTTTGTGACATCCATTACATAAGTGGATGGTTCTATAAACCCCTTTCTGATGAGTTGTCTTCCCTCGTTTATCAATACATGAAATAAAGGCATCAATTCATCTGTGAGCATAATTCATGCTTTGAAAGTTTCTGAGATTTATATATACATATATACTATTTTATTTGCAGACAAAATCATCTTGGACAGTTTTTTCCATAGCATGCCAAAGAAATTACTGCAAAACTTTGGGGAAACAAAAAGGGAAAACATGATATCGTTTTGTGTTTGGAAGATTTATAATCTCTGGTTTTCTCTGTTGCAGGCGAGTGCTCGTGAGTTGATATGGGTAATGAGAGCGGCCTCTGTAGTATTCTGTGGTTTAGCCACACTACTTGCCATCACTGTACAGTCTATATATGGACTGCTGCACATGTGTGGAGATATAGTGTATGTAGTACTCTTCCCACAGCTAGTCAGTACCATATTTGTACCCTGGTTCAACACTTTTGGATCTCTCATTGGTATGTTAATAGCTTTACTACATGTTTGAAAAATGAATGGAAGTAATTATGGATACTTTCAGATTGTTTTAGAAATTTCATAGCCAATTCAAGATGGAGGATAGGAGGGATTATCAGTGGATCTAGCCTGTCAGACAAGCTATGTTGTCGGGTGGGGGGGAGAACACCCACAACAAAACTTGTCAAAACAGGCTACAGTGGATCCATCAGATGATTGAGTATTGATTATTAAACACTTTCTAAGTTTAGCAATTGCTAAACTTAGAAAGTGATTAATAATGTACCGCTGTTAGTCAGTTACTTCTTGTGACATGTGCCTGTAGTAGAGAGGACATTGCTCGTTTCATCATGTCAAGAAATTTGAGACCTCAGGAATGATGGCCTATATTTTCCATGGCACATCATTTTGACTGACCTAGTTTAAAAAGTAAATATTCTGCATATTTGTGAGTCTTGTGAATGCCTGTGGCACTAGTTGTTCACCTGGCCTGGTGTTCAGATTGGAAAACTGTCAGAGGCCCAGTATTTTAGAGAATTTTAACTGCTGGCTGAAGGCCAAGTATCAACCATTGTGACCTCTCTCCCGCCAGGCACATTGATACTTACAGATAATATACTTATAGCAATCTCGTTTTCATTCAGGTTTTCTAGTTACGTTAATCCTCCGTCTACTCGGTGGAGAAAGCTATCTTGGCTGGAAAGCTGCAGTTGCCTTCCCTTGGTACGATGAGGAGACAAACAAACAATACTTCCCTTACAAGACCATGATTATGTTGCTTGGTTTGGGAATCATGTTGGGAGTATCTTACCTCACTGATTGGATGATAAACACAGGTAGAATGGATATTAAGTGGCTCAAACTGATCAACAACCGCATAGATAGATTACCAGTAAAGACTGAGGAGGATGATAGCTCCGCCAGTGGAGAGGAGATGGCAGAGGTTAAAAAAGAGCTCATTGAAAAGGATGGTTGATGATAGATATCTGAGCTAAGCTACCTTAGACTTGGTTTGAGAGGAATGCTCAAGTAATTCTGACTCATCGACTTACAGTATTTCCATAATCCTAGTTAACCGATCATGATACAGGATTTATATATCCTATCACTTAATCATGATATAAGAAGAGCCTAACTGTTTCGCTCAATCTAATCCTCCTCAGCAATCTTAAACTCGGTCAGCTCAAGTATTTACCACTTTTATTCTTTGCCAACCCATTCCAGCTGCACTGTCGAGGTCATATTTAAACTCATGTATTAATAAGAACAAGTACAGTTCAGTACATATCGGCTTCTTCCCACTTTTCTGCTCTAACATTGTTCAGTCAATGAGCGTAGGACCAATTTTTTTTATTTTGAAAAGTTTTTACATGTTACATGATGTCCACCTAACTCGGCCAACTTTGTTCTCATGCAAAGCTTAGCGACCAAATTTTAAACATTTCATGAGCTTTTATGATTTACCCTTCATTCACATGTGTATATACATATATATATATATATATATATGTATATATATAAATATATAATATTCCAAAAAGATATATATATTCCAGATTTATTCTGGAGCAGATTAAGTCAGGGACTTTTATCCAGAAGTCATGAAGATGCATGAGGTGTATTGTGTAATGTATCACATCCAATGAGTGACCTAAAATAGAGTCTTCCAAATATTTTCACGGTTGTCATGTCAATAGAAATATTTATAGGGCTCCAAATATTAAATATATGTCAGTCTTGTCTGGCAGACAATCCGTTCGACCAATTTTGAACTGTTGACATAAATTCTTGCTAATTTTTGACATGCTTTGTTGATATGATGGGAAATCGATAGGAAATCTTGTGCCTCCGGAAATGAGACTGAGTTGAAAATTCATGGAGTTTAAGTCAAATTGTGTGCTTAAAATTCTGTTTGTTTGTTTCTATCGTTGCATAAGATCTGTCTGCTCTTTTTGTACCAGGCTTATCTTGCCTGGACTCACTTGTAAGTTTATGCCTGCAAGGAGGAGAGTTCAAGGTACACACTCGACTCATCAATTATTGGAAGAGTTTTAACTGGAAACATGGGCCAAACTTGTATGTAAGCACATAAGGAATGCAGGAAGTTGAGCGAGCAGCTTTCACCTCTTTTCTTGAGGACTTGTCTCATCATGAACAGAGGAATGACAATCCCCAAGTGTATTTTTGACTACGAGATCACAAACATAATGGCCAATGAAATGTCTGCTGTGAGTCACATGACTGTTTTACAGCAGGCATTATCTAACAGGTGACATCAAAATGATTGAGTGAGGTATGGCAGCTTTGTTGTAGAAAATTATCACCTATTTGTTTATATTGTGACAGCCTACTGCAATGGGCCTACTGTCCAATATTTTTGTAGGTTACATTGTACAATTCTACCTCCTATGAAGATCAGAGCAAGCATGTATGGAACTTTTAATGCTGTTATAAGGTCAGGATAGTCATTTTAATTGACTGTGGAATATAAGCACTCACACTCAAACTCATACTGTATGACCTGTGCACAGTAGATTCTGTCTAGTCACTGGCCTTAAAGTGCAGTCATTGTTTGAAATTGAACTGCGGTTGAGAAATGAGACAATCTCCATTGCCGCCATCGGATTCGGTATCATGAAAACTACAATCTCTACAAGAAGATGAGTAGAAACAATATATTAACATTCAGGCTGCACACGATGATGCTTTTGAGCCCTCATCAGGGTAATAGAATGTGACTAAGATTGGGAAGATTGGAAAGCTCGACTTAATTTTTTGATATAGGATGAATGACAGCATCTTGTGATAAGTCCTAGTGGCACTAACATCAATTTGATGGCGACGACTCAGTAAGTCATGGAGTAAGCAAAGGAACTGGAGATGGAAAAAAAAATTTTGGTAAGTTTCATAATATTGAATGAGCTTACAACTGTCAAAAGGTCACACAGTCCTGAGGGTACTGAGGATTCTAATGCTGAGTTTGGAGTAGTGTTGACATTGACAGTGGAAATCTTGTGTTTTATGATAATTGAAGTATCCAGGCTTTTGGAAATATGTACAAGATTTTTGCAATGCTAATATCATCAGATCCTCCTCGAGGTGTGGCAACTGTCATATAACAGCCAGACTAGAGGAACATAGAACAAAAATTAAACTTGTTACATGTCTCTCACGTCAAACTTTTTGACCTTTTGACAGTTGCTCTTCCTGACTACTCAGACAGAACTTGCATAAATAGAGTCTGTCAAATGTTTACACCATCAACATGTCTTCAAAATTGATGCCATTTTCTGAATCCCTGCTTCAACCTCTTCCTCTTTTTCTGCAAAATCAGAAAAAGAGGCTGTTGATGCTCTCACAAACGTCGCAAACGTCAATTTTGGTGAACGTTGAAATCTAGGTTTCATAAGCGTCGCAATCTAGGTTTCATAGAGCCGCAACTTAAAATACCTTGAAACCTAAATAACTATAAGCGAGGTAACACCACAAAACATTGCTCAGTTCTGAATGAAGCAAACTTAAACCCACAAACTTCGTAACTGCACTGATTCCCTGAGTTGTCTTCTCATTAGATGCAAATAAGTGACTTGAAACGTTAGTAGAACAAAAGAGCATTATTGAGATGAGACCATCGTTGTGAGTTTTATGTATATAGGCCTATGTTAAATATATATCCTTCAAGTTACTAGTGAAACATAAGACCATGCCAAAAAATAACTCTACACAGCATAGTTAAAAAAAACAAAGCAAAGGTTGTCGGTCAGTGTTGTGTGGATTATTTTAAAGACAGCGCAATATGCTGATAATCATAAAACCAAGGGTTTCACTCTTGAAATCCTTGATAAAACACGTACAACTTAGTGAACCCCACTGTAGAACGAAGCAACCTTGATAATACCAATTGTTATAAACATTTATTAATGCAAAAATATCTTCCATAGGCTACTGTGAGAAAAATAACTTGGCAAGTCCAGGAGACTACAACTGCAATTTCAAACATTGTCATTTGTGTGATGAAAGATGGCGATCCTAGTACAACCACACTTACATCAGGTTTGATCAGGAGTCAGTGCATTCTCAAATGGCCCACACAGTACCGTTGATTTGCCAAAGTAGATTAGCCACCTGCCTACTGTTCTTTGCACTCACAATTGGCAGAAACAGGAAAACTATTAGGCCTACCAACTTTACACACCTATCTTCTCGTACAAAACTGTGTCATCTGGCAAACCTTGTACTGTATTTCTGTAACCATAAACCACAAGGCTGCTGGGGAGATGTTCACCGCTGCTTCATTCCCATCTTCTGTTGGATGGCTGGTGAAGAGAATTTTTTCATATCATATTTTGTGTCTTTATCTCTCCCCCTTACACCCAATCAATTACCCAAATTTAAATAGCCATCGCCACAGTGCTGGTGCAAATCATATAGTTTCTACTATGAAAAAGCCCTGAATAGTGGTAGGAAAATCAGAGATGTTTTGATCACTGTACGATAGATAATCTCAATATTTTATTATTACCAGGACATCAAAATATTGTATGACAGGATATTTTGATTTTGAGAGGTTTTTGTATACACTGCTAGCTGTTGTCTCAATTATATTGATCAGCAAGTTTGAGAGAAAACGCCACTCCAGGGAGCCAGAATCATTTTTCTTCTCTAGTTTTCTTCAAATGATGATTCATATTGATTTTTTATTTCTTGTTCCATAAATTGTATTCAAATTTGATACAAACTCTGCTAAGCTACAAAGACCATAAAGGTTATAAATTTAATGTCAAAGCATAAGCCTGCTTAAGCTTGGATAGCGAGGTTCGATTATCCTTATGGCAGGATCTAACCTCCATTGGTTAATCTATCTTTTGGGTTGTTTATCTGAACGAGTTGTCTTGCCTTGGGTTCAATCAATCAAAACAGTGATATATCCCATAATTATGTTCCTGGCACACAGCAAATCCATGATAGTATAGTGGTGAGTATCCCCGCGGGCTCGGGGATATACTTCTCGGTGAGAGCGGGGAAAAGGGGGAGGAGAAAAGAGAGAAAAGGGGAGGGGCAAAGGAAAGAAAGAGAATAAGTTGTCTTCTCATTTTACGTGTCATGACAACTCCTGGGATATTTCATAGTTTTTTATAGATATACAGTATTATCTTAACACATGCATAGGGGGAGGTATACAATGAGCAATAGAAACACTTTTTCAATTTGCAGATGAGGATTAATTGCCTTATGAGTCATCTAAACAATTGACTTTTGATGGCTGGCAAAGAAATTCTTAGCAGTGAACTATTTGACCGCCAGGTTGTTAATGACTTGATAGTCGCCAATAAAGGTTAGCTACGGCCCGCAACACTGTTTGGTCATCATTTCATATAGAGTAATCCTTCGTGTTAGCTAGTAATGTCCATTTAGTTATCTATGCTGCGACTTGATCAGCGATATAACAGAAACGGTATTATTTGGCAATTCAAGGAAAGGGTTTTATTTTGCGAAATATTTATTAACATCATGGGTACAAAGCTTGTAAGATAGGTTATATTGTATTTAATAAGATACAAATTTAAGCAGACTATTTCTCAAAATTAAAACTATAGAACCTCGATGTTGACCTCAATGTCCTCAACAAAAAAACTATTCCTTTTATTCAGCCTGAAAAGTTGCTACTAAAACATGAGAGTCAAGTAAAAATAACACGAGAATATATCAATCACAGCGCTGTGTACAGGTCAGGAGACAGTCATAGGAAAATCCTTAGTAGGTATTTACATAATATGTATGTTGACGTCATGTCGACATTACAATACCTCATTGCACGCTGAATGCAGAACTTGAGGCTTATATTAAGATGGTTGAGACTGCTGCTCAAATCGTATGGCCGTACGAATGCGGACAAGATTTGTTGAAGTGTTCTTTGCAGCAGTTGATGAGTTGGCAGCATGCAGTCAACGTATAAGATATGACAGCGTGGCAGTCTGGATCTGTACAGCAAGACTCTCACTACACCTGCAAGAGGAGAATGTTTATATTATGCAATAAGGGCAATGTGAAAGTATCTGATCGAACAAAAGATGCTTTTTCCAATGTATCGCATCGGCAAAATTATCTTTTATCTGATCAGATGTGATCTTGTCAGGTTTGGTAGTTTTGCATGAGCTTTGCGATTTTACGTTGTGATTGCACAAATGAATTGAATCAGCTGCTATGACGGTCGCCTCAGTGCCACGTTAGAATGAAAACTATTCAAAGTGTCTAAACATCTAGCATTGACTCGTACCGTAGAGGAGTAAATATTTTCGTAAATTAAATTTAGCTAGATGAGTTAATGTTAGCTTGTACTCAATTCTAGCTAATTGAAGTAAGAGTATATTTAATGTAAAGTGTAAATGTTTGGGATAATTACATTGAGCTTATTCAAGTAGCCTATGTGCGGAAAGGCGCACTTCTCCTACTCTTCTAAGGTATGATGTAGTTCCTCAAATCAAACACTAATAAACTTTGGGCCTACTGTTGCTTTAAGAAAACAACATACCATTTGCAAAGAGTTGATGGATGTTAACAGGTCATTAACAGAGTAGACGTCAAATTCTTGACCGCCTAAGTGATCCTATCGTTCTTTGCATCAACAAGGAAACTAGATATAAACAGAAGGCACACACCAGTTAATTATTCAGTATATTGTCCTTTCGTTTGTACAATGCTAAATAAATCCATGACCTCTCTGCCCAAAATATTAAGCCGAGTTTACACATGAGGTTGAAATGGTCAAATATTACTATGTCATGAGTGTCAGCGGAAAAGACCTAATCAGAAAGACGGAGCATAGAAGAGAATAATAATTGCGTGCATCCACCTTGTCGCCAATAAGCCATAATTTGCATATAATATTGATTATGTCATTGTCTCATGATCGGCAAGATGACATACCAATTACCTGTATTAGATGAGGCTTGTAACAACTAAGGTTAGGGTGTTATAATCTCAAGCCAGTCTGTGGCCATGTAGGCTCGCTAGACACGTCACAAATCATAGGGCCTCCTGTTACCAATTCAACTGACAAAAACACTGGTAATGCATAATATACATCTGATTAGGCTTAGGCTACTTACGCTTAGCGGAGAGTGCTATCTTCTCTAGATCAGTCATTTCCGCATTGAACCATGTCTTCCTCTGAATAGCATTCGGGTCTTCAACTTAACTGCTGGCAGCCTTGTCCCAAAGAGTACATCCAGAAATATAGATTGTGTATCTACAAGATCATACAATGTAAATCTGAGCAAGAGAAAGATTACGTAAATACTCAACTGATCGCTGGATCAGGAGCTCTTTCAACGAGAACGAGCACTCACTACGCTAGTCAACATGTTGCCATCACTTCGCCCTAATCCTTTACTGTCCCATAGTTCCAAAGACAGGGCTAAACTGAGGTAACTCAGTCCACCAGCAAGGAATCAATCAATCAATTATTGGAGATAAAAACTAAGCTACTAGTACTACACACCTAAGTAACCTGTCTTGACAAGCTTGTCAAAGATTGACAAAGCTTGTCAAGACAGGCTACCACCTAAGCAGCTATCCATCCCTTTAACTCCTTGCTAAGAGTAAGTGTACGCGACTTGACTTATGACCAGTAGTAAAAACTTATGACCAGTAGTAAAAAAATACTCACTTATTATCATCATCTTTCTTTGGTTCAAAACTAACCAGTCTTCTTCTCATCAGGCCCGATGTTTTTTATACAGGCTGTGCCTGTCCAGTCTTTAACACACTCATATAAGTAAAACATACAGCTAAGCTTATTATGTCTCATCATAAAAAGAGTATAAGGAATTTGTCCAGTGCTTGCTCACTTTCAGTCTCTACTCTCTTGTCAAAACCACTCGGTTTGCTTCATAATAGTTGAGCAGGAATGTAATTTGGAGGATAGTGAGGGATTTATGTAGTTCTCAATAACAATTCAACTTAAAATTTTTTTTTAATAATTTACAACTAATGTTTTATTGGAAATTCTGAGAATTGGGAACAAATAAAAATTGAGAAAATGCGAGACAATGTATTGAAGGGATATATTTTCTCAATTTTAAGATAGTAGAGTTGTCCACTCTGGCAGGATTCTCAATTTTCTCAATTATTCTCAATTTTAGGTGAAAGTATAGTGGATCTCTGGGCGGCCTGTCACGCGGGAGACCAGGGTTCGATTCCCTGTCACGGAGAGCTTGCTTTTGATTTTCTCTTGCTTCCAGTGTGTGCCCTATCACAGAACACCCTATGGCCAATGGCGCATAGGAATATTGCGGGAAGGGCGTCTGAACGCCTCCTGTGGAAAATCTTACGTGGTGAGACCCTAAAATAAATTGCTCTGGGGTACGAACCAATGAACAACAGCTTGAAACACAATGATACAGTATAAAAAGTAGGCATGGCATGAGTTCAAACACAAAAGATCATCGACAACCATGTTTTTTAGGAAAAAGCAGAAGAGTAGAAATTAGAATTTGAAAAAGAGTAGATCTACTCTGTAAGGATGGCAGCCCTGTATCTCACTGAATGGTGGGGTATAACCTCCTATAATAAATCAGTTATTCAGTGATAAATCTGAAACTGTCTTGTCTAATTATATCTGAATTGGTTTTTTTGGGGTCCAGGGTTAAGCAGGCTGTGTTCTGTGATAGGGCACACACTGGAAGCAAGAGAAAATCAAAAGCAAGCTCTCCGTGACAGGGAATCGAACCCTGGTCTCCCGCGTGACAGGCGGGGATACTCACCACTATACTATCATGGATTTGCTGTGTGCCAGGGACATAATTATGGGATATATCACTGTTTTGATTGATTGAACCCAAGGCAAGAAAACTCGTTCAGATAAACTACCCAAAAAATAGATTAACCAATGGAGGTTAGATCCTGCCATAAGGATAAGCGAACCTCGTTAACCAAGCAGGGAAAATGGAGGGGTACTAGAAATCTAGAAATACCTTCTTCCATTGTCCCAGGCTAAAGTAACATACTGGATGCGTCCTTTTTTGGTATTTCAACTGGTCTGTTGATAGCATAATACCTCATTTAACAGTAGGCCTGCAGCATGCTGGCCATAATTTAAATTACTACATCATTTTGGAGGGGTACTAGAAATACCTCCTTTGATTCATCCCTGGCTAAAGTAACATACTGGATGCGTCCTTTTTTGGTATTTCAACTGGTCCATTGATGGCAAAAGACCTCATTTAGCAGTAGACCTGCAGGATGCTGGCCATAAATGGAATTACTACATCATTATTTTTGTTGGTTGATGGTAATGGGGAATGGGGGCAGCCATATTGTCAGTACATAGACCCTCATTGATATGAAAGGGATAACATAAATAACCACATTTTGTAAGGTACTAGTATTGTGTTTCCAAGCATGCAATCTGACACATGTGTCGGGAAATTTATCTTCCTGTGGTTGAGCCGGGTACAGTTTACTGTACCTTCCCGACGGCTCTTAATTCGAAAAATGACTGAGTAAAAATGAGTTAAGAAAGGCTACCAGCCAGACATAAAATATTGAAGAATGTGCTTCAGTAATACAGTGGCAACCAGCCAGACAGTAATACTCTGTTTGTGTGTTTGTGAATAATGATTGTAATGTGTCACCTCTTAGTGTGTGAATGCGATTAGAAAGAAGTATTTAGTACACGTGTGGCCTGGATAACATTAAACATCCGACTGACGACAGTAAAAGCGTCCAGCATGTGAGGGTTTATACCCAAAACTAATAATATCTATTGATTACAGTGTTGATTGATACGGTGAATAACTAAAATAGGCAACTAACAGTGGTATTAAAACATTGAATTCCATATCTGGAATAGCATCATTAGCTTTCTTTTGCAAAACAAAGGGCTTGCAAAAATAGGCAGTCCCTAGTAGCAATCTAGAAGTGCCCTAATCATCGACACTGTATGGGGTATAATTACTGTTTGCAATTTTGTAAACAAGACAATTTTTCAGGCTAATTATTCATGCTACTAGGGACAGCCAATCAGATAACAGTCAGATGGGTCCCTGTGTTTAGTGTCCTAACCTATAACGCTATGATACTATTTCCATTCTAAGAGAAGAATCTAATTCAGTGTATTAAAAGTATTAAAATATGAGCACTGCCTGTTGAATAATAAGGTGATGAATGATGAGCTGATGCAAGGGTTTAGTTCATTGATGCAAGGCTATTGATATCTTAATGGTACAGTCAAAGTCTTTAAGTAGCAGATTTCCCCTCACATGGGCCTACCCCTAGTAATCAGCAGTGTCTCAGTGGTAAGCCCCAGTCCAAGAAGTATATTTGTTGCATACAGCTCTGGGACTTGTTCACCAATGAACTCGCTCTTATTCATTCTGTTCGCTCTACCTACTGCCACACACACTGCTGTTCTTGCAATTCAAAATAGCACAAAATAGCAAAAGTGCCAATTGCTTTTGTGTAAGAAAGCACAAGCATAACCCAAATGTTTATTCGTTTAAAGAGGTTTTCTAGAAAGTTTACAGATAACAGAGCAGTTAAAAAGTAACTTGTTGACCTCTACACACAGTTAAATACACCAAAAAAAAAGGGGTTATACATAAATAAATGACGATGTTCTAGAAATGGGAAAGTAAGTAAGTTATATATGGCTTTATAGAAATAGAAAATGATATATATATATATATATATATAAAATTATTGTTCTTGTGACAATTATTATAAAAAGTATTAGTTAAAAGATAGTAGGCTGTCAGCCGTTTTGCATTTCAGTTTGAAATTGTGCAGCAGATTTAAGAGAGCTGTTTTGCCAAAATGTGTCCTAAAAGAGGGTTTTATTACTGAACATTTACTTCTAAGGGAGCGTTTGTGTTTATTGGACTTTTGCACCAGGCGAAGAATATGCTTTGATGCTTTATTTTTGATTAATTTTTTATGTGTAAATTTGTGAAATAGGTAATGTCTTCTACTTTTAGGGTGGGTAAGTTTAAGAGTGATCTACCAGTTGTGACAGAAAACTTTTTAGGTGCAGATATTATGATTCTAATTGCTTTATTCTGAACTTTTTCAATTGTATCGGATGTTTTTTGAGTGCCTTCTAGGTAGATAGATGAGCAGTATTCTAGGATAGGTCTGACGAGAATTTTGTAAGTCCTTAAGGATTCCTCAACATTCATGTATTTTCTCAGTTTTGAGTGTAGGTATACTACTTTGTTTGCTTTGGTTGCCGTTTCATTGGCATGGATGTGGAAAGATAAATCAGTGTCCAGGGTAACCCCTAGTACATTGATAGAGAGTTTTGTCTCAATTTTTGAGTTTTGAAAATTGATGTGGTAAAAGTTTTTAATGTTTCTGTTGGAAAGTATGCACAATTGTGTTTTCTCAATGTTGAGTCTCAGTAAGTGGCTATGATACCAATCTGATGCTTTCTTCAGCAGAGTATTGGACTCCACTAGTACTTCATCTATGCTTGTGGCTGTACAGTAGATTAGCGTATCATCTGCATAAGCGAATGAATTGTCAAATGTTGTTAGCAATCCATTGATGGCTAAGTTAAAGAGGATAGGACCCAGAATTGAGCCTTGAGGTACCCCACAGGTGATTGCTTGTGAATTAGATCGTGACAACCCCACTTTCATTACTTGGGATCGGTTTTGAAGATATGATCGAAGTAGTGCTATTGCAGAGCTGGAGAATCGTTTTTTATCCAGTATGTATAGAAGAAGTTTGTGATTGATTGTATCAAAAGCTTTTCGGACATCTAGGGATAAGGCTCCAATGTAACATGGAGTGGATTGGTCAAGTTTAGTTTTCCATTGTTGCAGCACAGATAGCAACATTTGCTCAGTTGAATGATTCTGACGAAATCCGAATTGTTGGTCTGAAAATAGGTTGTGTTTCTCTATGTAAGACATCATCTGATTTTTCATGTCATGTTCAAATATCTTTGACAGAATTGGAAGCGAGGATATTGGTCGATAATTTGACTGGTCACATTTTTTACCCTTTTTATGAATTGGCGTGACAAGGGCAGATTTAAAGCAGTCAGGGAAGGTTGATTTATGATAGCATTCATTGACCAGAATGGATAGCGGGTAGGCAATTAAGTCAACTATTATTTTATAAATCATTGCTGGTATGCCACTTAGACCACCGGCTTGTCTGAGTTGAGTGAATTTATGAGCAAAGTAATTGTTTTACTAGTGATTGGACTGAAAGAGAATTTGAAAAAATTTGTTTCTGTAGGAAAATGCGGGGAAATTTGCCGGATTGAATTCAGAGCGCCCGGCAACGTTTATGAAGAAATCATTTAAGGCGCAGGCAATATCTTTTTCATCCGTATGTTCCACACTTTTGTATTCCAGGCACTCTATAGATGTATGGGATTTCTGTTTCTTGGTTATGGATTTTAAGCAGGAATAAAAACTTTTGTCGTTTGCTGATAATGATTTGCTAATGTAGTTTTTCTTAGCGGTACGAATTTGGTTGGTAACATAGTTTCTGAATTTCTTGTAATGTTGGACTTGGCCATCAGTTGGGGCTTTAGACGCTTTATATACTTCCTTGTAAAATTTGTTTTTAAAGAGGTAGGAATCGAAGGGGGTGCACGGGGATTAATCATGTGAAGTGACAGGCAAAACCATTGGCTGATCAATGTAATTAGAGGCGGAGAATGGCCTTGGTCTCCGCCTCTAACAGCCAGTCCACCGTTGCGTTCTCAAGTGGTCAAGTGTGTTATATAAGAAATTGTGATTCGCAGACACCCATAAATAAAGTTGAATAGAAGCTATGATATAGCTATTGTTGTGTTAGCTCATCACACTTGGGATTATAGGGTTTAATTACAACGGTCAATTTCAATCTTGACAACGGTATCTAGGCAACCTCTAAAACCATAAATCATAATGTCAAAATTGACCAATAAGAGCTCGCATATTTTGAAGCGGATGATTTGAAATCATCGGAACTGGGCAATTTCGTATGACATCAGTCATATTTTCACCACTTTCCAATTCCATTATTGGTATGAAAATTTATTGGGCATGTGTATCACACAATTCCGCATCAGCTTGTCTGATTCCCATTAAAAATAATTCACAGCTTCTCCTCTTAATTCCGAAAAAGCAGGAGGAATTTGAATGCTGCTAACCCCATTTGAATTTGATATGGCTGGGTGATCGCTTTACATTGACTGGCCCTTATATACCGGTCGAGGCACTTTAAGTGAAATCATGCACAGCACATCTGAAGTGATCCATTGGTTTTTCTTGTTGCGTACTCGCATAGTTTTTTCTGGCGCGTGTTTGTCTACAATGTTTATTATAGATTGGTCAATCATTTCAGCTCGTTTATGGATTGAAAGATTGGGGTCGGCGGCTATTTGCTGAAAAGGTAACAGTGCACATTCTTTATAGAATAACAAGTAGCTTAATTTCTTGAAACTTCTGGTTTTGATGAGTTGATGTTTTGGCTTTAAAGGTTTTATCCTGTCAAGCATTAAAAGTGTGGCATAGTGGTCTGAGATTGATCGCTCACATGTTAAAATTTTGGAAGTTTTGACTTTTAGATCACAATTAAATCGATGAGGCTTTCATTACCATGGTAACTTACAAATGATGAACCTGTTATCACTTGATATAGGCCTGTAGAAATGAGACTCTGTTGTATAAGTTGTTTTTCTCTAGAGTTAGAGTTCCAATTTATGTTGAAATCCCCTAATAACACGACCTTTTTTTGAATGAACTGTTTTTGATGTAAAATATCACTCAATAATGAGATAAATTTCATTTTATCAGCGTCAGGTGGAAGATAGATGGATGCCACGATCAAGCTACCTTCATCTTGTTGAGTTTTGATGTTAATCCAAACAGAGTCACATAATTCTCGCAGTTTAGATTGGGGCTGTTGAATAGTTTTAAACTTTAAAACATTATTTATATAGAGAGCTGCCCCACCGCCACGTGTTTTTGCGGTCGATTTTCTGTCACATCTGATAATATTAAAGCCGGGGAGGTCCACAATGGAGTTTGGAATTTCAGGTTTCAACCATGTTTCCGAAATAGAAAAAATTGTCAATTGAGTTTGATAAATTTAGACTTTCATAGAAATAAAGTTTGTTCATTAAAGACTTAACATTGTGGTGAAGAAGGCTGAGAGTGTTATGTCCAGAGGTCCTGGTAGCATTGGCTAGTGAGGAGATGTTGTCCCAGAGTCGGTCGTGGAGGTCTAGGTTGTATTCAAAGATATTTCTAGGTTGCTGGGTTGAGTTAGCCATTGTTTATGTTTAGTTTTTCTGCTCGGAGTTTTAGATTTAGATCGTGGAGAGTGACATTGTCACGAAGTGCTCTCTCTAGTTGATTATGATTATTAAATGTTACTTTTACTGTGCGTAGGTATTTCTTTTCAGCTGTCTGTAGTCGGTATATTGATGAGACTTCGCCAAAAATATCTTGAATCTGCTTCAAGAGTTCTTCATCTGATACGTATGTGGGAACTTCCTTCAACATTGCGATGTTTTGGTTTGGTTTTATTGGGAGGCGAGCTGTACTTCCTCCTAGCATTTCCTTGTTCCAGTTTGTGGTCATGTGTTCTCTTATGGTGGGGTCGGACAGTTGGACGATAAATTTGGGGTCAGTAGAGTTAAACTTATATTTGTTGATGAAATCAATCATAACCGGCTTTTCTGCAACTTGACTAACTGCCTTACGGACATCATCGTGGTTGACGTTGCTGAAATCTTTGCTGTTGCTATGTATTATTATGCATTTTGCAGGTTCGAATGTCGGATCGTTTCTTTTTGTTTCCCTCGGTTTTTGTCCAGAAGAAGGTTTGTCGTGTTTGTCTTGTTTTGGTGGTGGATCTGATTTTTGCGATTTCTGTGAATTACCGTCATTTTGCTGTGCTGATAGTTGTTGTGGGGGTGGTTTATGCTGTTGGTACTGCTGTCACAATTGTGTTTCTGGTGGCGATACTGGTGCAGGTGGTGGAAGCCCCACAGCTGCTGCATTTCTGTAGCTGAGAGCCATATGGGTACTGGTCGGTTTTTCAGGCAACTTTTCAATCTTTTTGTTAAGAGTCGAAACCTCAGATTGCAAAGCGGTCAGTTTGGCTGACATCTCTTTTACGATTTCCGGCATGTTGACACATGTGATACATTCTGTTGTTATGCGGTTTTCATGTAAACTTAGGGTATCCCAGTCATCCAAACTTGTAGGTGTGTGGTTTGTTTGACAGCTTTCTTCCTCCCCAGTTGCAACTGATTTCATTGGCGTGTTTGATTGATTGTTAGACGATTTCACTTCATCTGACAGGTCAATAGGTGTGCTTAATCCAGTGCCAACTTCCTTGGTGGCCATCGGATTGCTTGACGATTTCGGAATAACTGATGTTTATGTCTTCATAGAAACAAAGCTGTCACCTTCTGTCATAGGAATAATTAGTAGGCTTAAACTGTTTTGTCTAGCTTCCATTATTGCAATTTCGAAGTGGCACAGCAATAAACAATAACCTGTGATTATCATTGCTGTGACATCATCGTTTATATTAGACTTATCTCCCCCAACTCATGAAAGTTTCGCAACAAATAACTAATCTGTAGCCAGCATAACTAATAATTTCATAAGTTTGCCCTCAAAATATGATGAAATTGACATCTTGATGTTAAAACATAAACCTACACTGCAAGATGATCAAAATGTGATCATCATATCCAAAAATTGGCTCTAAGACACTGTTTACACCTAATTATGCTTTTGGTCTGGTATCAAAAATTGAGTATAGCAGAATTAGGTTGTGTTTAATCACATCAAAAGTAACACTCCTTACTGGACACTGACATCAGTACTGCATAGGTATATATCAATTCTATGCTCATGTCAGCAGTATGGCAGTAGGTTACACTAGGTGTCACACCTAACCCATTGGCCCACGGTCCAGTTCAGTGCTATCACTGCTGGTACTGTCATAATACAAAAGAAAAATAGAGCAAACAGCTGTGGTTCTGTAAAACTCAACCCATCCGTGTTGTATTCAAATGTTCATAAGAGAAAGGTATACTGGTCACTCAAAAAATGTCAAGACAATGAACTCAGGCAATCTAGATCTGGGAGGATTGTCAATAAACCGCATCTACAGCCAATGTTGGAATGAGATCAAAAGCTTTTTATTAGAATGTTAAGATGTGGGTTAAATCGCAAGTTTTTGTCTCTGTCCGAAGACTGGGAAATACAGGGGCCTCAAAAGCGCGGCCGCCATGCTTGGCACCAAGTTGCTCTCAGTTTGCAGGCAGGTCGGAGTACTGTTGCTTTATTCCAGTGTGGCATTCTGATATTGAGGGGGTGCAATGTCAATGCATATGGACATATTATTATGAAATGCGATGTCCAATGAACTTGGATATAACCTGGAAAGATGAGTACAAAGGTTGCAATGTGTAACAAAAACTGATATGGAGGAGAGGAACTAAGCTCACAAAATGATTTGATGGTGTCGATGAGCTCAAAATATATATCTCTGACATGAACCATTTTTAAGTGAGAGGAGAGAATTAATCATAGTTTATCAAAGCTTACAACCAGACTTCAAAATCATAATGTGATTTTGAGAATGTTATGGGCAATACATGCCATGCATGCCGTTATGAGACCAACCAGATGTTTGTTCCCATCATGACATAGCGCTTAGTTTTACTGATATACTCATATCCTACGTAATTTTTCTTCCGTGGATAACAATAAAGTCAAAGTCATCATAACTTTGTCTGTATCTGTATCTGTAAGGTTTCTCACCATTTCACTATGATGTCACTCATAAAACTTTCTGTACTTGTATCCATACTGGTGACTTCTATCCGATCAGGTGAGTCCGTGAACTTACTCATCACCGCTTAGTATTATTATGTGAATATTTTCTTGTGATTTACTTATGGTTTTCTGGTTGTCGGTGAATCGCTAATGTTTGATAGTAATCTCTCTACAGTGCTGGCGCTTTTTGATCCACAACCACACCTAATACCTCATTTATTGTAACAGGCTATACATTATAAATAATTGAAGCTTTCTTTCATTCTAGTTTACAATGTATCCCAGCTTGGCTTGCTTTAGCTGATTGTGTTTGGGCAAATAGATTCTTGCATCCGGCTGTGTCCAGTTTTTGCTTTTTTTTATCAGCCGAATCTTTCATTCAGCTTGCAGCCTAATCCCATTTACATACTCTCTACCCTGCTGTTTTTGCAGTCGACTCATGTTCAGATGGATGGACAGAAACAAACTTCAAAAAATGCCTGAAGTTTGTGAGTACACCTATAGAGACATGGGACCGAGCTCAGGCTAAATGTGCAGCACTCGGTGGTAATCTGCTGACCCTGAATTCACCTGAAGAGGTGGAGTATATAAAAACAATGAGGACTCTACTCCCAGGTGAGAATCAGGATGTTACCTGAGTATTACAGAGTTCCTTTTGTTTTATAGGGTTGAATAAAACTCAAAAAATCCTAGCTCAAAGGAATAGTATTGTATTAAGATTAACATGGAAATTAGGCAGATAACCATACACCAGATACGCAATGACTTTGGTGATTTATTATAATATTTATGTTGAACCAAAACCACTAGATATTATGAACCCAATCCCATCTAAATGAAGATCATACAAAGACAAAACTAACAGTCATCGCCATAAATAGAAGAGAACAGATATAACTTTCATAATCTAAAAATCTTTTTTGTTCATGTAGGTTTCAAGACAGGTAGTCAATCAAACTTAAAAATAATGGTTCTTTCTTTGGTGTAGTTCACAATATTGGGGCTTCACTAAACAAAAAATGGATAAGCTTATAATGGATGCCCTTAAAATTTCGATTTTCTATTACGGAATCTCACAGGCTTCTTGCATTTACATGTGATAATATTACTATTTACTTTAGATCTGATGGGATCTGTAATATGGATCGCTGGACACCAGGTTGGGTCTAAATGGTTTTGGTTGGAAGGTCCTCAGACCCGAGAAATGTCAGTTACAGACTGGACTCGAGGTCAGCCTGAATCTGATGGAAAAGGACCCTACGGACCTGAATGTGTATTCCTCGCAAGCGAAAGATATGGATATCAATGGCATGACGCTCCTTGTTCCCAATCGCGATCTTACATATGTGAACGGTCATATTAATCATTCATTTGTTGCGGATTGCTAGTTGTGCTTCGAATTTATATTACAAAAATATAGAATGTCCATTCAATGAATCAGCATACCTGGTCGGAATAAAGTTCAATATTAGGAGTAGGAGGTAGCTCAGTTGGTTAGAGCGCCTGCCCTCTAACGCGCAAGCGTTTGAGGTCCCGGGTTCGAATCCCGCTGCGGTCTACTGACTACTGGGCTCATATGACGCCCAGGTGTGCTCCGACCTGCCTGCCAACTGCCAACTTGGCGCCGAATACGGCGGCCGCGCCCTTAAGGCACTGATATTTCTCAGTCCTCAGACGGAGACAACACTTGTGATTTTAAACCACATTTTTTTATGATGCTGCCTGTTCCCTTTTGAAATCTTTACACAAATGGTTTCAATGATAGACTTTAACTGCCCTCGCTGCGTAAAGTAATGTTATTATGGATCTGCATATATGTGGCATTGTAGGTTGGCTGTTGGACTCAAATAATAATCTGATTGAGAGCTAGAAAATTCCCAATATCCTCATATCCTCCTTATCAAAAGCAGTATTTTGATTGGCAAGAAGTCTGTATGTGGTGTCCACTCCGGATAGTCAACTGCTTGAAGTGATTGTACAAAGGTTGTGTTCACCAACCCAGAAATAGACACCATATATAAATGTGTATGGTCTATCACAATCTTTTGCCGTATCGTAAGATAACTTTCACTTATCAATACACCTTCTTGCTTAACTGTATGTTTGCGCCTTAACATGTGGTTTATTTCTCACGGTGACTAGTTAGTAGAATATATCCAATGTATCTTACCCGTTATATCTAGTTCTGTTGATTACACGACGACTTGCTCTCTCGCGGTCACGATATCCATATCAGGAGGATGATGTCACTACTATGTTCAGTGCTATGTGCCATAGCATTGTATATTGTTTGCGTGGGTAAGTTTCTATTAAAGCTATTAGTGTGCTGGTTACAATGTTATCCTTATCCAGTGAATAAGAATTATATGAGAGTCAGCTGACATGATGTCAATACAAGCGATAGAGACGGAAACACACCAGAAACTTTACAGGGGATAAGTTAGCTTACAATGCTTATTAAAGCATCCATGAAATAACCCTTCAAATAAACAGAGGAACTGCTCTAGCTTATAAGCTTCAGAATGAGCCCAAGAACAGCTCAATTGGTCAATTAGGACTGAAGTTATGACTAATCAAAGTAAGGCCTCGGTGAGGCTCGCTCGCGATCCTTGCGCAGGGGGGTGTGATGTCATAGACATGCATTTTGCGTATGGGTCTACCATTAGAAACTTTGGACTGTGTAATTTTGTCAAAATTGGAATAAACGAGTTGAAATCCAAGATAGGTTGTGTCATAATATAGATTAACCCAAAGCAACAAGTTGAAGGAGATCAATACACTCAACAGTTATGTAATATGTCAAAATATCTTATTTTGAAGATGCTTGTGGAGCAGGTACAGGATGGACTGAGACTCCATTTAGGAAATGTTACAAATATGTGAAGGCTCCGATTGAAACTTGGCCAGTTGCCCAAGCCAAATGCCAGAGGGAAGGTGGAAAGCTGGTCACTCTTGATGACGCCGAGCAGATTGAGTATCTCAAAGATATTCGCAACTACAAGCCTGGTTAGTGTCAACTTCTCACATGTATTTTTGTTCTTCATTGTAAAGGGTTGTAATAAAATGTTCTCAGTTGCACATATCGCATATACGAGTTTACACTTTATTTATTCTCAGGATTTATGGGTACAATTATGTAGGAGGGGGAGGGACTTCCAATTAAAAGCGGCCAAAATCACTATCTGGTCGCTCACTCACTTTTGCGCATTTCTCATTTTAATTGAAAAACCCCTATTGATCACTGTTAGCACTTATATTTTCAGATCTGGCCGGTGCTGTGGTTTGGATAGGTGGACAAGAGGTCGGTAAAAAATGGTACTGGATGGACAACAGGACACCAAGAGCAATGACAGCCACTGATTGGTATCCTGGACAACCAGAGAGACATGGTAATGAATGCCTCTTTGTTTCGGAGTCTCACTTCCGACATCGATGGCATGACGCACCTTGCTTCCAGCAAAGGTCCTATATTTGTGAGAGGCCATTCTAATTCCTAAATTCAAAGAATAAATATATAAACTGGAAACTGGATACGCCTCATGTTTTGACATGAAATCACCAGGACTGTTGTTTGTATCAAAAGAGAAGACAACTCTTAGAAATATGCAAGCTTCCACCAAAAAGCCACCAGGGTTTCAGTATATCCCAGGTGATCGATAGCTGATTGCATCTCACATATGGTGATAAATTACCAACTAAATCAGACAATTATTCGGTGAGATATTTCCAGATTTATATAATCGATCTGGCTCTAAAGTGTAGCTGAGCTCATCTAGAACATCTAGCTCGATGAACAGGAAGTTCATTGGTTAGGCTATGCTCTGTCATAACCACGAAAATCTTTATTGAGCCTCCCATAAACTGAAGTATTACCAAGTGTAGGTAGATTGAGCAGCTGCAGTGAATGCTATATTAGCATATTATTTACAGTACACTCCATCATTAAACACATACTGACAGTATTTTTTCAAATTTGTAATGGATAATTTACAGAATGATTGGGTAGTAAAAATAATGATATGCTGGAAACAAAACAATAACATGGATGCACTATAGGACATGAGAAAACATCTCTAGGAAATAGGTCAAATACATCAGGAGTTAGCCTAAGCAACAATGGGTGACTTTGCCACAAAGGTCATTAAAAAAATACATGTTCTACCGGTCAAAGGCCGGGCGCATAACCTGGGCTTAGCTTCTGGGTGACAGGGTGGGTGTAAAGATACTCATCAGCTTTACAAAAACAAACTTAAATTCATTATGTAACAAACCCATGTATTATATATTCAAATTAAAAGTTCTTTTGTCTCACCAGCTTAAGCTGGAGACTCGTTTCAACTCCAAATAAATTGTCACTGCTCTCATCTGCAGGATTAGGTTCAGTCCAATTTCAGGGGACAATAGAGTAATTTACTCTTCAAACAGGGGATCCAGGGTGCAGTATTGTGTCGAGGAGTGTATGTGTTGCAGCTTCTGGCCACCTCCCAACATCTTTATGGGGCGTTGGCTGTCCGTGATTGGTCTGGGGGGATTTGGGCCCGCCCTGGTCTTTGTGTTGGTGTGTTCCCTGTATATCTGGCAGAACTTATCCTGGTTCAGTGTAATTTTACATGTGAAAGAAGGCAGTTCACGTTATTACGAACTCAGATCAGTTAGATCAAGATAGTATATACAAAAGTAGTTTAGAGGAAAAAGGCAAAAGGTATGAATATTAACCTTATCATTTTATTGCAACCTGCATTCCTCATTCAAAGATTAACTATATTATAAATATACCTTGAAGTGTGCAAATACTTAATTTGGCATCAGGATTGATACATTTGACACCTTATTAATTTTACGTTTTGGAAGTAAAAGTTTATTTTAAAAGTTGTAAAGTATAAAGTTAAATTTTTGAGAACTGTGTAATGCTTTTATACATAGTCATGTAGTCATTGTTTGTGTTAATCTTTTTAGATTTCACGGTGTGAATCTCGGTAAAGCTCGACAATAAATGTTATAAATTGTACGACAAAAGTCCAAGTTCCATCAGTAAAAATCCCAAGTCACATTATCCACTAAACTGAAAGCCTAACGATAGGGAATCGTTAAAGTGGGGGTAAGAGAGAAATACCTGTACATTTATCTAAATCCATACACATGAAGAAGCAGACCAAGTCAACTGACTCACCTAATGCACCCCCGAAACATCTGCACCACATTCGAAGGGAGTATCTTCGAATTTAAAACAATTAAAGAAAAACAAAGATTTTCCTGTCCAAAACAAACTGTGGGACAGGCGTTCATCTGTATGTCACCTGTTTACAAGCTAAGTGCCCCTGTTCACCAGACTCCTAATCAGAATTATGTTGCTAGCAAATGGATTAAACACGATAAGAATGAATGAGGTTATCACTAAGTTTGTACATCCCTCTTAACAAGTGATGATAAGAACGGGATCACAAATCATTAACAACACAACACAGGGTGGGATCAGTTAGACAAGACATCAAATTAGGTAAAGCATCAGACAAGAGGAATCCAAAATGGTGGAAAATGTATGGGGACTTGTGGCTGTCTTGGTATTTTACGTGGTTATACTGGTGATTGGCATAGTGTCTGGTCGAAAGCAGCTGTCAAGAAATTCTAAGGCGGATACGACAGAAACTATGCTTGCTGGCAGAGACATTGGGATGGTAAGCACAAGCAAAATATATTTCATAAGTTTTGTTTTTAGAATGTTTTACGCTGTTGAAGTATGGTTGTTTTTGCGTGTGCCTTGCCCACTGTGCCACTTTGCTACCCGCTCATGCAATATTTCACATACCACATATGTCACATTGGCATACTACATAATGTTTGTAACATTGGTCAAACTTTACAAGTTGTGCAAGCTTGGAAAAGAAAAGAAACTCTGCTCGCTGATTACTGACATGGCTTTACATTTTGCTATATTGTAGTTTGTTGGTTTCTTCACAATGACTGCCACTTGGGTGGGAGGAGGATACATAAATGGAACAGCTGAGGCAGTATATCTCTCTATAGACAAAACAGGACAAGGGCTTCTTTGGGCTCAAGCGCCAGTGGGATTCTCTATCAGTCTACTCCTAGGTTCGTTATTCATATTATGATTAACCCCAAAATGAGCGATCTCATGAGATTAAATATTAGGTAATGTTTGTTTCCAATCGTTATGTTGTCATTGAAGTGATATTAGGACGACTAAATATAAAAAAAGTGAGAGTTTTAGGAAAAACAGGTCTCTACCACATATTAAAAAAAGATGGCGCAAAAACTGTCTTTGCCTCATGCAACTCTATACTTGATAGTGCAACAACGTCCAGATGGTCATTTGCACATAAAAGTTATTTTTTTATTCTCAATTAGATTAGTGCATGATTAGTGTGTCAATGAAATTGAAATTGCATCAACTGTCGCGGCATTGGCAGCATTCAAGTTCAAGGTAATTTACAGTGAGTATGAATATATATTTATCATGCTACCTATTTTCTTGATTCAGCTGGTATATTCTTTGCCAAGAGGATGAGGGAAGCTGAATATATGACTATGATAGACCCGTTCCAAGACAAGCTGGGAGACTGGATGGGCGCGGTACTTGTTATACCAGCTGTATGTGGGGAAATATTCTGGAGCGCTGCTATCCTTGGGGCTCTGGGTAAGTCTCTGATTGCTTTCCTGGGAGCTCTTGATTTGTCTCCAATTTCCGTATTTTTGTTTCATACCTGTTCCATAGATCCAGTAGACCATCATAGAGAAACTAGGTTAGCGCAATGATGTTGAACTCTACTTTTTGTAGTAAATATTGACAATAACATTGTCTCCAATAATGTGCACACCACCTGTTGATGGGTTGGGCTTAGTTGTGAATAATTTAGAAATACCTTTTCTTCCAACTACGCTAATCTGTTATGAGTGATAAGATTATATTTATGATTTCATGTTTTCATAGTTTGACACCTTATCTGACTATACCGTACAGGTGCGCACGCATGCCTTAACAACATCCGGTCACTATGGTCACAACAACATACGGTCACTTAGAACTACCGGTCACTTAGAACTACCGGTAAACCCAAAATTGAGTTATCTTATTTCTTAATGTCACCCTTCTTTGTGATGGTCGATTACACCTAGATTAACATTTTAATATTTTAGGTTCCACCCTGGCTGTGATAATTGGATTGGAGTTATGGGTATCTGTACTTATATCAGCCTGTGTAGCCTTACTCTATGTGGTGATAGGAGGATTAGCGTCTGTAGTATACACAGATGTCATACAACTCTTCTGTATTGCGGCTGGACTGGTAAGTAATCTAGCCTTGTTGTGTAGACTCAAGAGTGTACACCGTTACTGTTGATTTAATACAGAGAAGAGGCTTTGGATAGCATTGTTATTTCTGTTCTACGTTACAACAATGTTCAAAAAATTTATCTTTGGCTGAGTTTTGAAATCTGAAATTTGCCATTTCAGTGCATCTGATTTTCTTCGCAGATAACAGCAATCCCATTCGCTATAAAGCATGAGGCTGTTGGGGAGGTGTTTACCGCTGCTCCAAACTCTACTTCTATTGGATGGCTTGGATATGTGGAGGGTAGAAGCTGGGGGACCTTCATCGACTCGTACCTCCTATTAATATTTGGAGGCATTCCATGGCAGGTCCGTGACTTTTACAACTATCAAATCACGCAATAAAACATGCAGCTTATCCAAGAGAGCTAGGTCTCTGGTGCAACATTGTTGAATGTCAACCATTTTTAGATGGTGCCAATGGTACCATACTATAGCCTTTCTTGACAAGCTTTGTTGTGGGTAAGAGGGGGAACAAAGCTTGTCAATTAAATGAGGGCCTCACTAACGAGAATGCAAAAGCACAAATCATGTCAATAGTGACAATAATGACTACATCTTCGCCCATTTGACCACACCAACATGCTTCACTACCCTATTATTGTAATATACCGCTTTTAAACAATTTGATATGTATCAGTGATGTGTCTATTAGTTATTTTCGCAGTTCAAACCTCTCAGATATTTGATGTTGAGCCACAGTGACATCTGTACCATTGACACCAGACTGCTTTTATCAGAGGTCACTGTGACCCAATGTCAAAATGTTTGGGAGGCATGAACTGTGAAAATAGCTTTTAGACATGATGACCCGATACAATATTAAAAGGGTTTATAAAGCAATATATCACGTCAAGGGGGACTTATGCCATCAGGGGACCAGATCCGTGTCATTGGCGACAGTATTCTAAATGCTCATTGAGCAATCGAAAATCGAAATCATAATGGGCTACCTTGGAACACCATCTTCGCAAAGGTGTGTCTTTCCCATTGTCGGGCTTCATCAATGCCAATGGCAATTAATACATGGGAGGAATATCTGAAGGAGTGGTCGTGTTGTTATTTGATTAATCAAAGGGTTCTGTACTATAATCATGTAGCTGACAAACAGCCAATCCGTGATAGTATAGTGGTGAGTATCCCCGCCTGTCACGCGGGAGACCAGGGTTCGATTCCCTGTCACGGAGAGCTTGCTTTTGTCTTTTTAATTCCCTCAGATTTGGTCATAATTTCATTGCATTCCACTAAAAAGTTTAGATTGTCATTGAAACTTCAGTCTCTCACAATGCGATTGTAGCCTACCAAAAGTAAAAAAATATAATCAGAGAACAGGTCAAGGAGTTGCTTAGCTCCTTGTTCAAGTAAATAAACTGGCTCAAGTGGGTAGAAGTGAGGTGTGAAGGGTTTTCCTAGATTAAGTTTGATCCAGTCTGCCTGCATTTCAGTTGCATCCCCTCCACCAACAAGCCAAATTGCAGGCTTGCCGGCATTGCGGGAACGACGTCATTGGGGGCTTGCCACCATTGCGGGCTTGCCACCATTGCGGGCTTGCCACCATTGGGGGCTTGCCACCATTGCGGGCTTGCCACCATTGGGGCTTGCCAGCATTGCGGGCTTTCTGGCGTTGCAGGCTTGCCTCCATTGCGAGCTTGCCACCATTGGGGCTTGCCAGCATTGCGGGCTTGCCAGCATTGTGTGCTTGCCAGCACTGCGGGCTTGCCAGCAATGTGGGCTTGCCTTATGTTTTGTTTGATACTTTATTTGGGAATCAAAATCATTTTTGAGAAGCTGTTTTACATTTAGTGCAAAATAAAAGGAGGGAAAGAAAATAAAATTATTATAGTAGCTATCGATATTTTGTTGAATATTGGTGAATTAATAAAAATGAAGTCATTGGTTTGGTTGCCTTGTAGCAATGCAGCCATGAATTTATGTATATATCATGCAACTGACACTTATTAGCATGATTTATCTGCTACTGATCTTTTCACAGGTTTATTTCCAAAGGGTTTTGGCCAGCAAAACCCCAAGAGGTGCTCAGATTTTGTCTATAGCTGGAGGATTTGGATGTCTCTCTATGGCAGTTCCACCTGTCATGCTTGGTGCCATTGGCTATTCAACTGGTTAGTTGTGTTATTGTTCTAACTTAGCTATCATCCTAGCAAATACATATGACCTGATTTCCCAGTTGCATTATAGTCAAACACTACTCAGATTGCTTTCGGGAGGGAGGGATCGTTTGGGGCGTGGTGCTTTATGCGAGGGGCAAGAGTCAGAAGGGCGCAGACTACTCAGAATGTATTATGTTTCACTTGGGGGTAATTTTGTATGAATGTGGCATTGGTTGAGGGAAAGGACTATATTTTGTATCCTGGCTTTCAAGAAGCACACTTTTGTACTCTACTGACACCCATTCGCTTTCCTACAATTATCTGCCCTCTACTAATGTTATCCTTGTAACACACAAATCTTATTGTAGCTGTTGGAACTGTTTAATCAAGGAGTGGTCTAATACACATTTTAAAGTTAAAATCATGATTTAACCAATGTATTTTTAATCTTTGATTTAACTGGTGTTAAAAATCTAACCATAGACTGCAGAATGACCACCATAAACAAAGATAGCTCTCACTCGCAAAAGTGCACACATGACATAACTCGAACCACATGTGTCTTCATAGTTAACAAAGCAGTCACCATCAGTCATGGCATTTAAAATCTTCGCGGTCATAGTATTCATGCACATTGTTTACCTTTATTAATTGGCATTTCAGAGCGGCATTCAAAAATAAGCTGCAATTCATCACAGCTATGACATAAGCATTTTTGTTGGACTTATCTCCCCCAACTTATGAAATTTTCACAACAAGTAACTAATTTGTATCCATCGAAACAAATAATTTTATAAATTTGTCCTCCAAATTTAATAACACTGAGTACTTTGTGTTAAAAACCTACACACATATTGCAAGATCATCTAACTGTGATCATTATATCCAAAGATTGGCTCTAAGACACTGTTTACACCTAATTATGTTTTTGGTTCAGGCTGAAAAGTTAGTGAAGGTAGGACAAGTGTGTTTACACATCCATAGTAACACCCCTTACGCTTCTCGGCCTATTGGCTAAGATCAAAGTGTCACTGCCAATGGCCGATTAGTGCCAGTTCAGTTTTGGCAGCTTGCTGCACACTTATGATTAGGAGGTCCTCTATGGCCTCACCTCTAGGATGCTTTCTAGTTTTCTAGAATGTATCACATTCTCAGTATGAGGATTAGGGCACCTTGCGTCCCTCTTTAGGGGCAGCCCAATCTTCTGTTTCTTAGCAAACAGCAACACCCCTTACTGGACACTGACATCAGTATTGCATAGGTATATATCAATTCTATGCTCATGTCAGCAGTATGGCAGTAGGTTACACTAGGTGTCACACCTAACTCATAGGCCCACGGTCCAGTTCAGTGCTATCACTGCTGGTACTGTCATAATACAAAATAAATATAATGCAAACAGCACGGCAATGTAAAACTCATGCAACACCAGGGGAGAGTGTAGCAACCCTCTGTGCTGTATTCAAATGTACATAAGAGATAGGTAGACTGGTCATGGCACTCTTCGACACATGTCATGTTTGCCAATTGTCTTATTATTTATTACCAAATGTCCGATGAACCTGGGTAGATACACGTATAGGCATAATCAAGTCAAAAATGTGTTGTGTGTCATGGAGAATATGCTAATGCTTGTGGTGAAACACGTGAAAACATTTTGTGCAATTAGGGATTGATGAACAGCGGAGAATGGCAGGTGAGGTGCGACCTCACAGAGCAGCTCAGCATGCCACAGCATATTATTGTGATAACAAACCGAAGACCAGACTTAATTGTCTGTTCTGACAAAGAATGACAGTGATTTGGGATATGCGAATGAGAGAAAATTGACCAGGTACGAAGATCTGGTAACACAATGCCAAGACAAAGGATGGAAGTGCGAATTATTCGCAGTTGAAGTTGGCTGCAGTGGATTCATTGCTAGATCAGCTACCAAATTTCTGACTAGAGTGGGGCTTTCTGGCAAAGAACTCAATCAAGCCACAAAAAAAAACATAGTACATGAGGCAGAAAGCGCCTCTGCACGGTTTCGGCAACTGCACGATGTGTTGACCAATGCAAAGTAATCCGCTTGCTTGTAAGCTGGGTTTAACACACTCACTTTGTTTTGTGGAGTCAGCCACTTCCTTTTCTTATATTCCATGCAAGGATTAGATTGAGGGGATTGAGTGATGATTAGCGAACTACTAGGGACAGAAGGCTGAGCTGCTTTTAACACTCAAATTAGATTAATCTCTGCAGGGCGAAAAATCATCAAAAGCTCAAAAATACGTTTAATTAAACCACCAAAATTAGCAGTTACTGATATTCTTAAAATTACACACATAGTTCTGTAAGTTCTGATAAGGAGCAGCTTATCCTGCCTTATTGCTCAAATAAGATGACACAATGTTATAATAATCAATTTTTCTGTTGAACATTTCACATTCGGTAACTCAGCAGCATTCCAACAGTTACAGTGTACAGAAAGTAACTGTATGCTCGCCTCCAAACCTGTGTCTACATTCAAGATCATCTCAGAGAAATACTGGATTGTGAATCTTTCAGCTACTAATTTGTTGTGGACCAGGTCTTCAAACATAAATGATAATGGAGAGGATTCATTGATACCTTGATCATTTCAGATTGGAACCAGACAGCATACAGAGACTTTGACCCTGTCACCGGAAGAGTAGACCCTAGGTTTATTATCCCGCTAGTCTTACAATACTTAACCCCACCTGTAGTAGCTGTTATCGGACTAGGAGCTGTGTCAGCCGCTGTCATGTCATCAGCGGATTCGTCTATGCTAAGTTCCAGTACAATGTTTGCCCAGAACGTATACAAACCAGTCTTCAGGCCTCAGGTATGAATAATGAAACCGATAAACCAATACTTTTTTTTAGTTTATACTTAGTTTGTCACCTCTTTACCAATTATCCGACCATGGGCCTGTTCAGACGACCCTCCTACCATGGAAAATTAAAGATCTCCACCCTTCTCAGTTTTAACGATACCAATCGTTAGGCTTTCAGATTTTGTGACTTTGGATTTTTACTGATGGAACTTGGACTTTTGTCGTACAATTTATACCATTTATTGTCGAGTTTTACCGAGATTCACACCGTGAAATCTAAAAAGATTAACACAAACAATGACTACATGACTATGTATAAAAGCATTACACAGTTCTCAAAAATTTAACTTTATACTTTACAACTTTTAAAATAAACTTTTACTTCCAAAGCGTAAAATTAATAAGGTGTCAAATGCATCAATCCTGATGCCAAATTAAGACTTTGCACAATTCAAGGTATATTTATAATATAGTTAATCCTTGAATAAGGAATGCATGTTGCAATAAAATGATAAGGTTAATATTCATACCTTTTGCCTTTTTCCTCTAAACTGCTTTTGTATATAATGTCTTGATCTAACTGATCTGAGTTCATAATAAAGTGAACTGCCTTCTTTCACATGTAAAATCACACTGAACCAGGATAAGTTTTGCCAGATATACAGGGAACACACCAACACAAAGACCAGGGCGGGCCCAAATCCCCCCCAGACCAATCACGGACAGCCAACGCCCCATAAAGATGTTGGGAGGTGGCCAGAAGCTGCAACAAATTCACTCCTCGACACAATACTGCACCCTGGATCCCCTGTTTGAAGAGTAAATTACTCTATTGTTCCCCCGAAATTGGACTGCACCTAATCCTGCAGATGAGAGCAGTGACAACTAGTTTGGAGTTGAAACGAGTCTCCAGCTTAAGCTGGTGAAACGAAAAAACTTTTAATTTGAATACATAATACATGGGTTTGTTACATAATGAATTTTAGTGAGTATGAGTATCTTTACATCAGTTGTTTGTATTTACTAGCTTTATAAAGTCCTTCCTTCCATGCCTGGGCGGCCTTCTATTTTTCTTCCCAACTATCCTCACCATAGTAACTTAAAAAATACTGTTCACTATCTCTTTGCGACACAACGCCATATGTGGTGAGCATACCTGAAATATCCCCATGCATGGTGCATGATTCTGATTCCATTTGATCTCGTTATTCGCCCTTATTGTCATCGAGTTTCCTTGATACAATTTTTTTGCTGGATCAAGAGGAAAACTCAGTTATAAAACAAAAAGAAAATATTTTCTTTACAACAAATTTTATTCTGACACATTCTCCGGACTTCTCAAAAATTTCTTAAAATAAGATAAAATGCATTGCCATATTTTGAGAAAAACGATCATTTATAATTATAATTCAATCTTTAAATTCATCGATGTTGTCTTATTTCTGTTTTAGGCTAGTGCAAAGGAGCTTATATGGGTGATGCGTGGAGCCGCTGTTGTCTTCTGTGGCATAGCCGCGACAATGGCCATTTATGTTCAGTCCATATACGGGCTGTTCCACATGTGTGGAGATTTTGTGTATGTGCTACTATTTCCACAGCTGGTTTGTACCATGTTTGTTCCTTGGTTCAACACGTTTGGATCAATCGCAGGTATGTAAGACTGCTAAAACTTAACTAACACTATAGGGTAAAAAATAGCTCCACTTTAGGTTGTGGATAAAAAGCCTCGATGAAAAATGATAATTACTTATAAGGAGCAAATCTCACATTATTTTATTATCTAAATGAAACAACACAGATATATCAAGAGAGCTTCAAAAAGGATGGTCCTCTACTTAAGTTAATATGTTTGTAGGTTTTCTTGTGACGTTGGTGATCAGGTGTCTGGGTGGTGAGGCATTATTGAGTTGGAGAGCAGCTGTTGCTTTTCCATGGTACGATGCTGCAACCAACACTCAATACTTCCCGTTCAAGACAATGTCTATGCTCCTGGGCCTTCTGGTGATGCTCATCGTTGCATATATCACTGACGGTTTGATGAAATCGGGAAGAATGAGCTCAAAAGCCCTGATGGTCATCAATAACAGATACGGACGAGAGGAACGACTACCGAAACTAAACTCACAAAGTGATTTTAATAGTAACATTGAGCTCAAATCAAATGAAACCAAATTGTCTGATTAGAATATATATATATATATATAATATAATATATAATAATATATAGAGCGAGGTTAATCATGGACTTCTAAAAGCCAACAACCGGCCCGCAAAATCATAGCGGTGGTTAGAGATTTTTTCATGGGCAATATATGCCATGCATGTCATTGTTTAACCGACATGATGCTAATTCCTACATGAAGTAGCAGTAAGGTTAAACACAACCTGTAAATTTTCATTATCGATAAAAAATAAAACGTAATATATAAGTCATCATAATTTTGTCTGTGTTTGTGTCTGTGAAGGCTTCTCAGTGATTGTTTGTGTCTGTGAAGGCTTCTCAGTGATTGTTTCCATCATGGTGACTTCTATCTGATTAGGCGAGTCCATGAACTCATCACTGATTAGTATCATGTATATCGTTATATACTCTTGTTATTCTGTATGTAGTTGAATGGCTATTGTTTGACAGTTTTACGATGCTGGAATTTGTTGAATTTTGCGCTCCGCTTTTGAGTGTGTCAAAAGGTTATCTATTAATGTGAGTGTCAGTCTTGCATTCTTATCTGCATCAGTTGAGTTTGTAACAGTCTGTCAAATCTCTGTCTGGTGGAACGCCCGCATCTGAGTCAGGCAAGAAGCAAGTATCTCGATCAAAACAAAAAATGTGAGAAAGACTTTTCAGGCATAAATAGCCGCAGGTCTCTACGTTTGAAACATATACTTCTCTAAACATGTGTGCACCTGTCCCCTCAGCCAGGCTATGCTTGGTAAATTGATAATGCTCAAAGTCGTCATTGTTGTTAGGTACATAAGTAGTAGAAGCTGCGGTTGTCGATGTGGTGATCGTTGGCGATTTAGTCGCTTGGGTTTGGATTGATGTGTAGAAAGTTGTAGTTGTCTCTAGAACTATAAACAAATACAGTGATAGTACACATTGTAGTTTTTCTTAATGTTTGCACATATTGAGAGTTGTGCCCTTGTCTGTCTGCAATGCAAACTATCTATCTATATATAGCCGATCACAGCCGGCCCTTGATGGTGTAGACGTAGGCGATCGCGGCTGAAGCTTAAGGGGAGGAAGCGAGGAAACATAGCAATATGAGTATCCTAACTCCCCCATTGACCACTGTTGCTATCATCTTCGCATACACCATTAAATATCAGTTAAAATCGCAAGGGTTAGTCACACACCACATTCCGAAGAACAGGTGGCAAAATAGTAGTTTTCTTAAGTGCGAGGCCGCTATATCTGAGCCAATACGCTCTCAGTTTGTAGGCAAATGAGACTTCAAGAGTTCAAGGTTATATGAGATACCAAAGCCAGTGTACCACTGAGACCAAAATACTTCCTAATTATGGGTTTCAGCTGTTTTCCCATTTAAGTACTTAGTCTAGGACTAGGTGTATTAATTCAGGCCCTTTGCTGTAGAGAATCTAGCAGCATGTCAAGGTCAAGGGACTAGTAAGTGAGAGTAGGACATCTCCAAACTTATATACTGTATGTACGAGTTTGGGCAACAAGCAATATATCAACCACAGTGCACCATAAAACGGTGGACCGCTACATTCCATTTCTCTCTACATCAAAATGGTGACATGCATGTTTGTATTTTGTACAAAGCGACATAAATTGAAACTGCGATTGCAAGGGTTTTCTTAATATAGTATTATGACTATGAATCTTCATATTATGTTCCCTAGCTTCCAGAATATAACGTGGTTATACTGATTCTAATTTGACTGAACAATAGACTCACCCCACTCATACCGCAAAACGAGGACATGATCGTCATTGCTTTTCTTCTGAACTGTTAGGGTTAATATCTCGGGAATTGTGTCGATATCATCCACGATGGCAGATATCATTTTCCAGCCTTTGAAATCGAACTGAGCGTCAATGTCAAGCTGAATCCACGGTGGTACCTGTGCCATCTGAACTTCAGATGAAGTGTCACACAGTTTTACTGTCAGACCATCAGTGCCGTCCAGTCGTAATACGAGCAAATTATGGTCAGAGAACAATGTGTGTGATGATTCGAGATCGATACCCTGGATCTGATTATGACTTTCCTTACAGTGTGTTGTTATACTGCCCAGTGAAGTTTGGGACCATGCATCAAAGCTGCCTTCTAAAATACTAGAAATAGTTCCTCTCAATCTGATTGGCCACTCATACTGATCCGTTAATTTTATCCGGTCATCAGCGTGGTGTAAATCTGGAGCTATGGTTACCACTCCGTGCACCTGACTGTTTGCTGTGTTAGCCTTTTCCATATTGTACTTGTAAACTTCATCACAAATGTTTTGAATGTAATGACAGCAATAGAGATATCTTAAGATTAATTGTAAAACTTTGTCGCAGGAGGGTGTCAGAGAAGTGAACTCAGCTATGATAGTTTTGTTCTGTTCAGTAAAATATGATATAACTCTGCCGCCATTTGATGAAGTGTCTTGTGTGACAATGAACAAGCGCAGTTCGTATGTGTCGAGTGGTTGATAATAGTTGGACCAGTCCATGCCCATTTCTTGAATAATTTCCACGTTTCTTCCAACTAAAAAATAAATGAGTCCCATGTCCAAAGTTGGTTTGCAATTGTCAGAAAATCCTGCTGCACATGCAACTTCAACTTTAAACAATACACATTTATACAATAGTCATCAACTGATGAGCACTACACATGCCAGTGAAGTTTGTAGATAAGCACAAGATTCTTTCCAACAGAATATTTTTATGTGTCCAAAGTAAACCTTACCTTAACAATGGAACTTCAACATAATTGCAATAACTTTATCATCTAAAATTCTAACAATTGGGAATCGCTGTGTGAATGGTTGATTAAAAAAATGTTTGATTAAAATTAAGTTGTCATATCACACGCCACATCCCCAAGCGTGGGTGGTGAAATATAAGTTGCCTTAGGGGCGAGGCCGCAATATCTGTGCCAGGTTGCTCTCTGTTTGCAGGCAGGTCGGAGCACACCTGGAGGCCAACCAAACCCTAGTAGTCAATGGACTTGCAGTGGGATTCAAACCCATGACCTTCAACATTTACATGCTCTAACCAACTGAGCCACCTACTTCTAGGCAAATGAAACATTGGTATAGGATTCACTCACATTTATTAAACCAGCAGATTACCATTAAATGGTCATGATGTATGAGAAAGTAATTGTCAGTAAAACTCACCAAACACTTCTCTACATGTTGGTAGTTCCTCGTACACTTGAATCTGACAGACTCGGTTAGCAGTGGCGATATAATAAGTAGCACCTGACCAAGACCACTTGTCCTCAACTACATGTAAGATTTCTGCTCCGGTTTCGAATATTCCAGTAAGATTGTGCAACCCCACTGGTTCCAAACCTGCTGAATCAAATTTAAGAATAGGTGTGGTATATTAGAAGCTAAAATAGATAACCATTATTATCATAGAAAGCTTTAATATACCTACCTAGCTATTTATTAAAATATTTTTTAGTTGCTTGCTAAGGATTAAACTGACCTCCCAGAATGGAGGTCTGGGATTTGAGTTGAGTCTAAGGTTTGAACCAAGAAAGAGCTAATGGACTAGCTGGCTGTCGCTGCTCCAAAGAATAACAGATTGTTGATGATGACCAACACTGACTTTGAAATAACTTGAAAGTTGAACACCCTTTTTTAAAACTTGTTTATATCACTAGTACCTCACATTTTTGGAAATATTTTGTGTGTTTACTCACGTTGAGCAGTGATTTGTCTTGAGAAAAGCGTAAAAGCTGCACACCACAAGAAAATACAAAACATCGCCATCACTCTTCTGGCTTGTCCTTATACTTTGAAAGAGAAAAATTCTTCTATTTTTTTTTTCAAATACATATCTCCTGTTTCTCTCTTCTAATGCTACAGTCAACTTATTTTACATTTTTAAGTGCAATATAAATAATTGACAAGCTTTAAATTCACTTTCTCTTGATATAAAAAATTGTAGATGAACTGCTTCATGGAATCAATACATTTTCAAAGCAGATCTAATGGAAGCTTGTCGTACTTGCAAGTTGTAAGTGCACACTTTTATTGTGTGAGCAATTAAAAAATATTTGCCACTAAATAATCGTAAAATAATGTTTATTGTGTTATTTATTCCCCCAATGACAATTACAACAAAGCCCAAAATATCATATCTATTTCGATTGCAATAGTTTTTGCCAAAACTCTTGTTGGCTTAATATTAAGTCAATAAAAATGTTTTACAAACTTTGCCACACTGATCAAATGTAATCAAATGGGATAAGAAAAAGCTGGCCAAAGTTTGATAAAAGAGGAAATTTCTACCGATTCAAAATCTTTAGTGAGGCACTTGTGTCATTACAGTATTTTTTATTAGTTTTATTAGTATTTTTAATCAGTTTAACCGTATGTAAGTGAGCAGTGAGTATTCGACCTATGGTGGTGAAACGGTATCAATTATAATCAAATATTACACTTATCGACGACTATGTCACTAGTTAAGCGAGGCAGCAATCTGGACAGCAAGGATTTTATTATAATTACATATCTAAATATATATTAGTTCCGAGTTCGGACATTCTAAAACCAATCAATAACACAGTAATATGCCTTCATCATAATCTACACTACGAGGCAGCAATCAGTCTAACTACTAAGTGTGACATTACGTAGGAATCATACTTTTAAGATCAAAAAGAGAAACATGACATAATTGTTTCTTGTTGTTCAATAAATGATGATCCAAATCAGTTAATTAGTCAATGTAGCAGCTTATACATATTTATATTATATATATATTGTATTACAAATATATTGAGCTTCCTTTGAATGTGGAGCCAATAGTTATACAGGGTTTGCGACTTCATAGCAGCCTAAGGGAATATGGAAGTCTCCAGGTTGAGCGATAGTAATAGGAAACCCTTTGTTGTCTGGCAAGAAACATGTATTCGCATGGAAACAAAAGGTGTGATGCAGACTTTTCAGGCTCAAATAGCCACAAGCCTCATCATCAGGGGCATATACTTCTCGGAACAACATCAGCCCGATACTGTCAAACAGATTGAGCTTAATAAAGTGGTAGTGCCTCGAGTTGCTGTGTTTGCTATCTGTAGAAGCTGGAGTAGTCTCCATTGTGGCAGTTAGGCTGGATAGAGTGGATATTCCGGCACCAGTAACTGTTGATGTCATGTTGGTTTCTGCTGTTGCCATATTTTGAGTTGTTGGAGTTGTACTAATGATCATCGGTGATGTTGTTTGCAGTGCGAGCTCTGGTGAATGAGTCAGCAGAGCTATAAACAAAAATGATACAACACATGTTAAATGGCTCGTTCAATGGTCTCCGTTGTGGATATGATGATGTCTCATTATCGAAAAAGTTCATAAATGTAGAATTCCAAACCCTTTTAAATTTCTTTTTTTTTGGGACACCTACAGAATTACCTCAATCTGTAATGGTAATAAAATTTTGCCATTTTGTTTGTATAACTCAACAGTAGTCTGTAGTTCTTGTGTTATGCTTTGTTATCAGATGGGAAATAAAAGATTTGTTTTGAGTGAAATGCAGTAAATATCATCCTTCAGAATTTCACAAGGGTTGGTTATAAATAAAAGAGACTAGTCTAAATTTTGCACTAACCAGCTGTATGAAGTCTATACCAGATAAGATAGGTCAGAGTCACTCCATAATTATCAGTTCCACGCGCTGTTATGACTAGTTGGTTATCAAACACTGAGAACTCAGATGCCGTCATTACCCACCCAGTAAGGTTAAGGGATTCACTGACTATATCAAGTTCTACCCACTGTGGTATATTTGACAGCGGTGGGACTGATGTCATGTCACACGACAGCGCTTTTATTCCAAGTTGGTCCAGTCTGATCACAATCAGGTGATCGTCGAGTAATCCTGTATGTGGAGTTTGTAGACCACTGTTTAGTCCCTGATTGAAAAAGCTGATACAGTAAATGGATTCGTCGGTAGAATTCTTCACCCATGCCTTTAAGCTGCTGTTACTGAAAAGGACTCCACTTTCAATAAGCCAGTCATTTTTTACGATTCCAATCCAGTCGCTATGGGTCACCTTATCTGAAGCTGCCACTGGGTACCCATAAACTTGGCCGTTCACTATGTTGTCCATATTGTAACGGCTCATAGTGACTTCATTTTGGTTTTTTATGTAGTAGCAGTAGAGTAAGTTAGCGAGGAGCTTCAGTACTTCATGACAGGCAGGGGAGAGCGAAGAAAATTGAGTTATTATAATTGAGTTTCGTTCGATGTAGTATGATATTATACGCCCACTGCCTGGGTTATCCAGGTAGGTGGTGACTATCATAACACGCGTCTCGTACACACCCGCCTCATAATCATAAGACCAGTCAACTGCCATAGCCTGTATTGTTTCGTCGTTGGCCGAAACTGTAAAAAACAGGAAATTTATTTACTATTCAAGAAATATCCCAGCTTAAACCATATCAGGGTAAAGATGGATGAGGCAAATCAATAATAGTTGCTTTCTCTTGTCCATCGGCAACAACTGTTTCTCCTTTTCTTTTTGCAACTCCTTGATAAAACATCCAACATGGACATTATATATTTCTGCAGGATTGGAAGCTTATTACATTTGTTCCCAGTCTATCCAAGGAAATCAAATCTGAAACTATACATGGAGGGATTAACGCACCTGGCTGGGCCCTATTTTCTTCTCCCATCCCCTAGTCATCTTATCCTTTGCTTTCTGTACTTTCATAGTGCTAAGTCTAATTGAAGCAAGTAATATAGCCTGTATTCCTAAGCTTTCCAAATACTGTTATTATTGTGAGCCCCTTCACACTCACCAAATAATTCCTCCGATGTAATGGGATCTTCATGAATATCGATTCTGTGTACCCGATTAGCATTAGTGGCCACATAATGAATTTCCCCGTACCAATATCCCATGACAATGTTAGTAATCTCCTCTCCACTCTCTAATATACCAGTGAGATCCTTCCATTTCTGTAGTTCCAATTCTCCTGCGAAATAAATTGAAAGTCTACTTTCTGAATATTTATTGTGTGCAATAATAGGAATGAAGATAATATGATGATAATAAAAGCTGAGAGAAACCCCACCCCACCTATATATATATACATTAAGCATAGTAGCTATGAATTGGAGTGAGTGAGTGAGTAACCAGGGGGTCAGAGGTCAGAGGTTAGAGGTCACATATATATATATACATTAAGCATAGTAGCAAGAGAAATTTTAATAAGATAACGAGTGATCCAGAGCATCCACTTCTTAGTAGAGTAATACGAAACAATAACAGAACATCCTCTCGTCTAAACACTATTTTCCAACCGAAGACCTGTAGGACTCAAAAACATGCCAAATCATTTTCTTCCAACCTTAATGTCTTATTTTAACAACATACAATCTTAACCTTTCCTAGTCCATATTTTAATTAATGCACACATTCAATTTTATCCTTCATCATGATACCGAATGTACAAATAAACTGAAACTGAAACTGTTATATTATACCGACCCCTCAAACTAGTTCTTGCTTTTCTGTGAGGTAAGGTGGTGGTGGCCTTATTAAAAAAAAGGCGTTTGAGAAAAGGCTTGTAAAAACTCCTAGATAAATCATTTATCTATTGCAGTAACTGTATCTATATTTGCGAGTTAATTTTGTATAACACAACGCATTTGCATAATTCGGAACTCATCATGACCCTATCATAATTCTCGTTTTATATTATATTATGTTGTTTTGTTAATAGCCCCACTCTGGATTCAACCTTTAAATCAGAATAGATATGGGTACCAGTGCTAACCACGGTGGCAGGATTGCATGGTGGCAGGGTGGCATAGTGGTTGGGATTCGAGCTTCTAAATCTGAGAGTATCAGCTTCGAATCCCAGTCACTACCCATGCTGCTAATGGAGGTGCGCTTTTCATGCATTACCCTAGCTTGCCCACCCTTACGAGGGTGCTCTAAATAGATGAGTGGTATCATCGATCTCAATGTAAACATATTTTCATTGGCCCCAAAAGGGCAAAATAAGTGTATATTATTATAATCTACCTTTTTATACTAGACCGCCCAACTATATCAAAAATTACAGCTTTCTTCCCTGGGGGGTGGGGGGGGGGGGCGTCCGACGTTTGGCAAGAGTCTGGGGGGCTCAGACTACTTCCTATAGGGTATTAAATGTATTTGTTTTGACACTTCGTGAAAATAACGAATCAGAAGATGATCTTTGCATCAAAAAGAGATGGAAAAAAGAACCTGAAGCGAAACTGAAGAGAGGACACAAATTGCATCGCAATATATCTGTTAATATAACCCCCGAAAAACAACGGATTGTTTTTCTTACAATCTCTTCATATATATACTATTTTAATTGGCAGACAATGTCATTGTCTATTCATCATGTCATTCATTAAACCGTGTTAATGTGTTAGTCAATCTAAACCGATGTGATTTGCAGTCTAAATTGATAAACAGGCTGTAGACTTATTTCAGGGTTATTTGAGAGGATTGTTTATTTTTTACTTACGTTGACCACTGGTACTCCTTAAAATCAGTATAAGTGCTGCAAACTTCAGCATGATGGAAAGGATCATCATTGCTGCTTTGAAAAGTCTTACCGCCGATCTGATGAATCTGAATTGAATGATCATCACCTACCGTTTATATGATATTAAATATTTTTAATTGCAATATAGTTAGATTGATGTATCATCATATACAGTGAATTATTTTCATCAAAGTATAGTATAGTAATAGGAAGTCAGTCTGAATTGCAATCAATTCAAGAAAGTTTAATCCCCCAAAATAATGACTGTAGTTATCTTTGTTCATCAATGGCAGCACTTTAAGAACGATAGATGTACATCCTTTTAATTCTGCCACTGAGATTGCTTTCTGATTATACTGCAGATGGGTGACACTGGATGTGATTTTAAGCACCTACTTTTCATTGATTGATAAAACTGAAAACCTATATACGCATTTATATTATTATAATTAAAATTCATTCCATTTGCCAGGCTTCCGCAACCAGAGGCGATCAAAGCAACAAAGTTTGTGCGCCAACTACCTTTCTTTGTCACAGAGGCCCATAGTTTAAGGGTTCTCTGTATTTTTGTTAGTTGATTGCTTTCAGCATCTGAGGTTCTCACATATATGTCCCAGACCATCTGATATTATAAATTTAAGATTTATTTACATGATATAACATATTAAGATTACAAACACAAGTGTGCCACTTTTCATAATGACTCAGTAAATTGACTAACAGTTTTTGTAAGACAGTTGAGGTACCAGGATTGTTCGTTTTCCCTTCCGTAAGCATTATAACATACATTGCCCATATATCATCGATATATCTCGAATGTTTTAATATTTCGTTTCATTCTTTGGCGTTTATTATAAAACAGTAAAATGCATTTTATCCGCAGAAGATGTGAATTCTATTTTATTCATGAGACACTTTGTGGCGACAATTAGTGTCTTTCACTTCATATTGTATTTAAGTCTCATTAAGAAATAATGAAGGATTACACTATATAAAAATCAGCATGATCATCAACCATACTTTTAAGTGTAGCATGTTAGGACTATACATACGATGCTGCTGATATATGATACCTCAAAACAAACACTGGTCAATAGTTTGTTTAGTTGGTGATTTTATTTCAGAATTTCATGCTGTTATTCACTCAAGTCCAATTGAAGGCTATTGCTGGTTCATTCATAAAGTAGAAAATATTGGAGGTCTGTCAAAGGGGAGAAAACACACTAGACTTTCTATATCGCAGGTGCTTGCACACACTAAACCTATACCACAAGGAACCAGCTACTGATTATATCGAAGAGTAAGCATGTATTTATTGCATTTGGAGTAGTTAACACACATGGTACCTCAAATATTTTTTGTTCTGTTCTGAAGAATGGCATGGAAAGACCAAGTGAGCAATATATATATATATATATATATAAATTTTACTCGCCAATCAATGCACAGCAATTATTGAGAGACTAAACGAGAACTGTTGGTAAAGTGATGCTTTTATCAACTTCTGCGAAGGCTACGTCAGAAATTACACCGGAGCCAAGTAGCATTTAGATCTCATTCTCTTTCACAACTAACCTTAAGGTATGAAGACGTGTTTTTTAACCTCAACCTTTATCAGCTAGTTTCATATGGCGCTGTTGGCAGGATTGGTGACTAAAGTAGTGTTGCAGATGACTTTTGTTATTATTTGTAGGTGTCTAGTGAAAACCCCAAACAAATTATCCAAACCAAGATGTGATTGTAAGTGAGTCTGGGGCACGAGTACAGATGGTGTCCAAAAGCCACATGTGCTATAAAAAGTTGTGGTGAGATTGGACATTCTACCAAGTTTTGTCCAAAAGCTAAGTGCTGGATTATAGTGAGAGTTATGTTGAGAAGACCAGAAAGAAACAACCGCTGAAAGTTCGTGGCAGAAGTGTTTCCACCATAAGTATCCCAACCAAAATGTTCGCACCAAGTAAAGTTGCCTAGCTTGATGGAAGCATCAGGTGTCGGCTATCTGAAAAAGTTTGCCTAAAGCGTACAGTTGATGCTGTGGAGCCATCTCATTCACCCTCAAGAGTTAGCCGAGATGAGAAAAATCTGGTTGAAATGTTCAATTTATAGTCGCCCTCATCATAAATACATCATAATGACTTCCTTCGACAGAAATTGAAGGGGGATCTGAAAGTCTGTAAATTTAATCTCTAGTCTGACAGGAATCTAGTAAGTCACTCACAAATATCCTAGAGCAAGCAATGTTTGTTATTTGACCCTCCGTTGTGTGATTGTGTTGATATTATTTTTTAACCCTTTTCTTGACCCCCTAAACCAATCCTGCATATCCTGTGGTTACAATGCCAATGCATTTTTACATTATTTACATATCTCACACTCCACTCCACTCCACCTCACCTTCAAGTTTTAATTTTCCAGGAAGACATTGGAAGCTATGAAATATTGATTCTGTCTATTTTCATCTTTCTACCTCCAAATATCAATGATTGAAATTAAAAAACTTTTTTAATAATTTTTGTATTATTAAGGTGACAGTTGAGCCAGTACCAGAACTTTTTTTATAATATATAGCCATACAAAACAAACAATACCGTACAACCGTAACAATATTACCGTACAAATTTCACTTTTTAACTCTTTGATTCTATCTAAATGATTTGGATGTAATTTTCATATACCACTACAAATAATCACACTGAGAGGTATTCATTTACATAAAATAAATACAATATATAAATAAATTTAAAAGAACTACTCTTGCTATCAAGTAAACAAAATTAAAGAAAAGTGGATGGAATAACAAATACACCAGAGTAAGAATTAATTAAAATGAATATATTTTATCCATAACTATTAAATTTTGGATACGCCATGCATACAAAATCTAAGAGTGAGCGAATTCTGTAAAAGAAGTGGCTGCGAACCACTGTCTAATATTGACACCTAACTAATCAACTGGCATCAAACTAGTTCGTAGCAATCCCCATTGTGGCTGCCAAAAGTGTTGGCTCCACCTTCAGATGACAAGTAACAGGAGTTGTCACTTGGATCGAAACAGAACTGACGAGAATTACCCTTCATACATAGGTAGCCACAGGCCTCTACACAGGTGGCGCTAACCTTACTGTTAAAACTGACAGTCGAAGTATACGGTACAAATTGATAATGTCTAACTCCCCGCTGCGAGTTCCTTGTTCTAGATGTTGCGCTTGTGGATATAGGGCTTGTGTGCGCTGTGCTTGTTGCTGTTTCGTCAGCAGCCGTTGTGCCAGGGATGGTTGTGCCAACGATTGTTGTGACGGCAGTTGCTGTGCTTGTTGCTGGTTCGTCAGCAGCCGTTGTGCCAGGGATGGTTGTGCCAACGATTGTTGTGACGGCAGTTGCTGTGCTTGTTGCTGGTTCGTCAGCAGCCGTTGTGCCAGGGATGGTTGTGCCAACGATTGTTGTGACGGCAGTTGCTGTGCTTGTTGCTGTTTCGTCAGCAGCCGTTGTGCCAGGGATGGTTGTGCCAACGATTGTTGTGACGGCAGCTGCTGTGCTTGTTGCTGTTTCGTCAGCAGCCGTTGTGCCAGGGATGGTTGTGCCAACGATTGTTGTGACGGCAGTTGCTGTGCTTGTTGCTGGTTCGTCAGCAGCCGTTGTGCCAGGGATGGTTGTGCCAACGATTGTTGTGACGGCAGTTGCTGTGCTTGTTGCTGGTTCGTCAGCAGCCGTTGTGCCAGGGATGGTTGTGCCAACGATTGTTGTGACGGCAGTTGCTGTGCTTGTTGCTGGTTCGTCAGCAGCCGTTGTGCCAGGGATGGTTGTGCCAACGATTGTTGTGACGGCAGTTGCTGTGCTTGTTGCTGTTTCGTCAGCAGCCGTTGTGCCAGGGATGGTTGTGCCAACGATTGTTGTGACGGCAGTTGCTGTGCTTGAAGTTGTTACATTCCCATCTATTGTGCCTGTATTTGTTGTATTTGTTGATATTCCAGCAGCTTTTGTACTTGTAGTTGTTGTACTTGTAGTTGTTGTGCTTGAAGGTGTTGGGCTTGAAGTTGTTGTGACTGCAATGGATGTGCTTGCAGCTGTTGGGCTGGCTGCTGTTGTTCCTGTAGATGCTGTCACTACAGATGTATTCCTAACAGTTGTTGTGCTTGGAATTGTGTTATTGGCAGCTGGTATGCTGGCACCTGTTGCGGTGACAGTTCGTTGGATGGTGGACTCTGACGTTGTTGTACAAACTGAAACAAAGTAATGCAGGTGCAAATAATGTCTTATTTGTGAAACAGAGTAAGTTTACATTTATCACATTTATTCAGTTTTTTGACATTTTTGTTTTATTTCTAATGGACGGCCTATCTTTTGGTGCTTTAGAGCGAGTTTTTTTGCAGTGAGACATCTTTCAGGGCCCTGGAGTTATCTAAGACATCAGATATGATATGCAGACAATATGGCTTCATTATTGTGATATTTATTATATGTCTTATTTAATATTGCATATATATATATATTGATATATTATATATATAATATATATTGCTCACCTTGTTGTTCGATGTTATACCAGATCAGCTTAGCGATTTGACTTGATGAGTTCTTTAAGGCAAGAAATACCTCGCCATTCTCATTATTCTCGCCGTTCTGATTTCTCTTGCTGTCTGATGCTATCAGCACCCACGAATCACTAGAAAGGTCGACAAGGCCACCGCCCATTTCAGGTTCTATCCAAGGTTTTGCATTCTGATTGGTTGATGACACATCACATAGCAGGACCTTAAGGCCAGTACCTACAACAAGCTCTAACACAAGAATGAATTCACTCGCCCCTTTAACAAAGACCATCTGTGGATCGCTTGTCGTGTTTTGATAACCGGTTTGCTCACAATAAATTGTTTCCAACGAACTGGTCCATGCTATTAGCATATTATCTTCAGTTTTAGTAAATTTTGTGCCTTTCACTCTATCTGATTTAGCAGCTATTACAATCCAGTCTTCATTCCTTAATTCTGGCAGTGCAACTCCATTTCCATTCCAAACATTAGTATTTACCCTGGCCTTTTCAATAGAGTATTTCACAACCTTCCGACCATTACTAGTTGTACTATAACAAGTTAGCACTGGGTTATCATCACTAGCGTAAATGGAGATACTCTCGGCGCACTGCGGGTCTGTATCACTATAAGGCTGCGAGTACTGCATTCCATCTTTTTCGGAATACTTCATGAATTGACCACTAGATGCATCTGTATTGTGTGTTAGGATGGTCAGGAACATCTTCCAATTTCCCTCGTTGTAATGAATGTATTTTATTCTCTCGTCTGTAGAACCTCCACTCACATGCAGATCTTATAAATGAGAAATACAAAATTAATAACGCCTTCAAGGGCCGTTTTGTTCCATCTTTCCCCATTGGTCTTAGGTAACAGCGGCACAAATTTGGTGTCATGTTGCTATATAAACCCCACTGGCACTGTGAACAGGCGCAAAATGTTGAGACATATGCTTATTCCTTTCGCGTAGGTCTTAGAAATTCACCTAGTCTGAGCACCTAAATTGGTAAAGCAATGGAAACCCATGATTTGGAAATATTTTGGTTTCCATAGAAAAGTGGTTTTGATACCTCGTAACATTGAACTATCTCGAGAACGGCAGCACCACCATCGCTGTGCTGCAAAGATACTCTCATCTTAAGAATGAGACAGCCCATCTCATCCACTTTTTAGTCGCATTAGTTTTATTTTAATAACCTCAAGAGATCTTCCTGTGCTAATAATGCATGCACTAAATATCGTCCAAAAATATCCCGGACCCAGAAATGCTTAAAAAGCTTTTTTTCAGTTTTCTATAAGATTTTTTAACAATGACAACATTCATATTGAGTAAAAATGAGCACGAAATTTCAATGTTATCAAACTTTGGTTTGATAGAGAAATGAAAATAAACCAAAACAAATAAGAGGCTAGCACAACAAAACCAATATCTAACCTCAAACAATAGCTAATATTCAGAGGAATAATATGTTATCAAAACTAATTGGGGATGATATTAGCAGGGCACAACTCAAACTAGTTCTGTTCGAAACGAGAACGGACAAGTGACATTAAAGGTTCTGTTAATAAGTAGTACAGCATGATATTGTAACTTTTTAGTACATTGTATCGGGAACCCGAATTGTGGTATTCAAATAGATAGACGGAATAATATACTTTCATGTAAACTTACTGTAAATTGTAGAATTGTAGAAAATTTGATCATCGGCTATCTTTATCTTGTGCACTTTTGCCTCTGACGCCACATAGGCTATGTGATGACCTCTCTCAGTGTAATTTATCGTGATGTCTACAATATCCTCACCATCTAGTATATGTGACAGGTCCACCACTCCTCTCTGGGTCATGGTGATTATATCATCTATGAAATATAGTCATCGCCTAGTTATCAAAAAAATCTTGAACTCGTTATAATGAGCTCTAGGCCAGAAGCAGCCTAGCTGTGACTGCTCTATAAAATAATGGCACGGACAATTTTTGATGGCAGGATACTGATCGCATATTATACTTCATTGATGTTTCTTCTGTAAAATTCACCGGGTGTATCCAGTTGTAGTGGTCATATTTAGAAATTAAAATTTGTTTTGTTTTTGCATTATATGTGTTGGGACATAACTCCTAATCTGTGTAATCTTACTAATCTAATCTTCAGGGAATTCCAGGTTGAAACTGCATTGTGGGGATTTTGTTGACTTGCCAATTTATTTACCAAGTAAACTTGCAGAAGTCTGCTTGTGTTAGATGAGGACAAATTTAAAAATTTCGATGAGTATAATGTCAGATCTTTATGAGGTTGGTATGATACTGTCTTGCGGCAGCATATCCGCAATATTTCTCAAAACTGCATATAAAAAGTGAAATGTTAAGAATTCAATAAAGCGTGTTTCTAGGGTGGAACAACGTGCTGAATCCAAAATTAAGGGTGTACCCAGTTGTAGCAATCATGTTAGCGGCAGCGCGGCAGCATATCCTCATTTCTTCTAAAAATTGCTTTTAATGAGTGAAATATTAAGAGTTTAAATAAAAGGTGTTTCAAGGGTATAACAGTGTGCTGAATATAAAGAAATATGGGTGTAACCTAGAACAAGTTTGATCCAATTGCCTGCATGCCTGTTGCTCCCGATCCACTGGTCATGCTGCGGCGTGACCAGTGGATCGGGAGCCACTAGGAATGCAGGCAAATGGACCCAGTCAGAGCAATCATGTCAGCGGAAGATCGGCAGCTCGGCAGCATATCGCAATTTTTCTCACAATCGCTAATAATAAGTGAAATGTTACGAGTTTAAAACAAGGGTATATCTAGGGTAGAACAACGTGCTGAATCCAAAATTGAGAGTGCATCCTGTTGAAGCAATCATGTCAGCGGCAGCATACCTGCAATTTTCTTCACAATCGGTTAGGTAAGTGAAATGTTAAGTGATTAATATGTTCAGCAGGAAACACGACTATATGTATGATTTTAACAATATATTCTATCACATCAGTATAAAAGGTGGTCAGCGACAGCACTACATCTCAACGAGAACAAGACAACAAGCAGCCTAGACCTAAAACTGCTCAAAACATGATAGCGTGAGAAAAATTTATGTAGGAAAAAAGTGTGTACCCAGTTGAAGAGGTCAGCCGCAGCACTACTACATATCCCAAATATTCACACTATCGATATGTTATTAGTGGGAAGTCAAGAGTTTGATGCAGTTGGCACAAGTCAAGACTATAGTCCTGGGTTCTACATTGTATATGTTTTAACATTGCATGAGGTGGTTGGTGAGAGACAGCGCTACCGCATATCCCCATATCATGTCATTACCATGTTAGGAAAGAATGCGAAGCTGGCATATCTAAGTTTTTCAGACTCTGACAGTTGGGTTTCTTTCTGAAAAGTGAGGCACTCTTTGTTCATGTGTTATGCAGCCGAAAAATGACATAAGAGGCAATTGAAACATCAAAAAATGTTGTTTGTAATTGCCCAAAGACAGAGGTCTTAAGACCATACAATATCATCCTAGTCCCATAAAAAGTTTGACATAATTCAATTGAATTTTTTCAATTTGTGCTGGTCTGATACGAGCAGACTTTTCTACAAGTTTACTTGGTGAATTAATTGCCATGTCAACAAAATCCCACAATGCAATTTCAACCTGGAATTCCCTGATGATAAGATTAGTTAGATTACACAGAATTTCCCCACACATATAATGCCAAAACAAAACACCTTTTAATTTCTAAATATGACCACTACAACTGGGTACACCCGGTTAATTTTACAGAACATACATCAATGAAATATAAAACGTGATCAGTATCCTGCCATCAAATATTGTCCGTGCCATAACAACTTATGCTATAGCTGCTTCTGGCCTACTCAGTAAATGGTTTGACAGATGGCAGTTAGCTGCATATGCAAGTATTTCATTTTAGATCAGACAAAAGGGGGAACTCCTCTTTCCCCCACTTGTAAGGAACGCAGATAGAGCTGGAATATTAGGATCAACAGGGAAGAACATCAACTCCAACTCTATCACCATCAAACCACCAACAATGACAACCTGGAATACTAAAGATAACAATAATGATAATTTTATGGTGAGCAACATTTCAGCATTTCTAATCTTTTTTCATCGTTGTGACAAGACCATAAAATGTCAAAAAAGAAAAATATCAACAAACTGATATCGCGTGACTTACCCGCGACCGCTGTGTTACATTGTAACATCAGTAGAAATAAGGCCCTCAGTAGAGCGGGATGAGCTCCCATGACTGTCTCACGTCAATGCTAGGTGATATGTACAGTTCTAGAATGGTGATATGGATATACTAATATATTGCATATAGTACATTTACCCTTCATAAACATTTTAATATCCTTTTCCAATTTGGATATTGTGCCGATCGAGAATTTCATCACACATCTAATAGAGATGGGTCATAGGTTTTATAATAGAAAATCATTCTCTCTCCATCAAGTGAGTTTTCTTTTTCATAGTTGTCATGGCAGACGTGATTTCAGTCTTGTTGGGTACAAATATAACCGCTTTAATCATGTCCATCTTTTTGAGTGCGCAGAGTGCAAATCAATGTTACATTATTTTAGCAATTATTATTTATACAATGATAGCATGCAGTATAGTAATTACTCCACAATTTGTGTGAAATCTTTATTGCTCAGAAAAGATATGGATCAGCACCAAATTATAGATTTCTGAGTTGAGCACACTTTTGTTCATGAGTAGAATATTTCCACATATGATGTTCCTTATCACTTAGAAACATACAAGTCATAAAAAGTACATGATGTTAGCCAATGTTTTCCCTAATCATATAAAGAAGTTTGGGACAAACTACCTGTTCTCAGCTGTGCCATACATACTACCTGTTCTCAGCTGTGCCATACATACTACCTGTTCTCAGCTGTGCCATACATACTAAATTATTTGCGCATAAGCACAACAATGAAATCTATGATCAAACTTTATTGCATTGCATTATGGGAACAGAAAGTCAACATGATATTTAAAGCTGTGATGTTATTGCAGTATATATGGATGAGTATTGGTGCATCGTAAGAATGGTTTCTGACATACTGACTGAGATTAACCTCTAGACCTTTGAACTTATAGGTACATTTGGAAAACTTGGGTTGCGTCCTCATTTGTAAAAATGTATACAAAAAAGGCCCATGACATTTTACACCATTGTTAGGGTGCTTAAACCTTGCTAGGGGAGCTCTGGTAATGGCATTCAATTTTTTTTAAATTTACTTTAATATCCTATCAGAACTCATTAAAGCAAACGAGATAGTGATTACATTGGAAAAAACAAAATAAATCAAATAAATTATTATAAATTATAAAATAATTAGATAGCAAAGTAAATCAATAAATTTGAATGCCACTACCAGTGATCAAGTAGAGTTAAAGCAATGTCAAGGCTAGTTATTCTACATTGTAGATATGTGATCACTGGTAGCGATAGCTCCCATTATATACGTTATAGTGAGTTGAAGCTTTCCTTTATTCTCATTTCCGACACCACTTAGTTCTACCGTTATTGTTAGTTTGTCCCCCCTTGCCCTTATCGGACTGCTACTTGCCCAGAAAACTGTTGATGCCGCTTGTAAGTAAGTCGGGTTTTACTGTTACATTATAATGTTATACTGGGCTCGGGTTCGGACGAGACCAGAATGTAACAACAATTTATTTTACCCAGTTCTATTGCTCCATGTCTATTTGTACATACTTTATATTACAGCTAACAGACATGGTACATCCAGTGATGATCTCTTTTATATCGCTTAAGACAGCAAACAAACTAGTGACTGGTCATGGCGACAACAAGGTTGAAACCTGTTTATCATCGAGAAGGGTACAATTCAGAGATATTTCAACCCTGACTGGATGTTGTATGGCCTGTATAATATGATCATAGATCATGATCATACCGACCAATCGCAAATTTCATGAGAGCGAACTGCCAGTCAATTTCAAAAGCTTTATCATTCGTCGGATCATACAAAACTTGTCTCAATGCGCATAGCTTAGTTCAAGTTTGATGTAGTTTCCCTGCATTTGGAATTGCTACCCTATACTGATAATCAAAGCTTCACAAACACGAATGAGAGAATTGCCTACCTACACCATGCTCAGGGTAAAACATTCTGTCAGGACTTCAGTTCTTTTAATGTAATGGTTTCCTATTCCATCAGCCGTATAGCAAATGTTTTCTTGTTCTTGGTAACAAAACTGATCACATTGTCTTTTCGAGCAGATATAGCTACATGAGTCAATACTGTTGGTAGAAGTCACACTGTACAAGCAAGCTGGTAGTCTGCTATCACTCAGTGGTATTCTGTTGTATCGGAAATGACCTTTATTCCAGAGCTGGCCTCGGTATGAGCTCTGACCACAAGATGTATCCATATCCATGATTGTAGAGTCAGGTGTTAGTGTTTCGATTGTGCTGGTCGGCAGATGTGGAACTTCTAAAATTGAGTAAAGAACATCCCATCAACAGTGAATATTATAGAGAAGTTGCTTTTGAAATATTCATGCTGCTCTAGGGCTGTTAAGTCTCGTCAAAGCTTTTTTTTATCATAGAAACTTTGTAGCGCAGCAGATTCAGGAAAAGTCATGTGTCGTATGATGATGTGATCATATGGCGTAGGATTTTGTATCAACTTGGAATTTTTTGTTAACACTGGGAGGGTAATAGTAACAAAAGTACAGGTAGCTTCACACTTGGAGAGGGGGAGCGACTCCAAATGTAGCTGAAACTACTTTTCCCAAAATACTGGAGAAGTTTTAGCTTCAACAAAAGTTATGATTGATTACTCTCTACCCCACAATGGATAGTGCCAAATTTTTGGATTTTAGTGATTGACTCTGAACACAGAGTTGACAAATACACCAATGTTAAGCTTCCAGAGAGGGACATTGTATTTGCAGCCAAGTCAGCTAAGTACTCACCACGAGCTGACCATTCAATCGTCCATCTGCCGTCAGTGACACTGTGATCTGTTCTAAAAACTATCAGTATTGAGTTTGATCGCCCCTCAACATGCACTTCATTGTCGCCACCGCAGAGACTGAGTATGTGCCGCTCAGTCTTTCCATCATATAACTGAAAAACGAATGTCCGTGTAGAACGAGTAACAAAGGTGTTGCATCAAGATTGGTGGACCCATCAAATATTAAATTAAGATTCTGGAAAAATCCATAATCACTTTGATTTTAGCCAATCAGCGGCGAAGCGAATTATTCAAAAGTTTGGCTACTGTATCAATCCTGGTAAGTCAAACTGGTAAACTGATAATATACCCTTACTTTTTTATATATATATATATATGTGTGTGTTTATGTATATTGGTGATTATGTATTTATAGCCATTTATGGTGTCACACCTAGATCAATTTTGATAGATTTTGCAAGCATCGGGGTTACCCCCCCTCTCTATTGACAAGCCGAAGTCCGAGAGGCATTTTTGCCTTCGGCGTGTCAGCAGAGGGAGAGGGGCAACTCCAACACTTGCAAAATGGATCCAACTTGATCTAGGCCAAACCCATCATTGATAACTAATATGACTTACATCAAGTGCATCACAGTGACATGCAAGACAATCCTCAATGTCGAGTTTCACATGGAGCACAATGACATCATTGACTGATGGTACTGTGAGGAGCCACTGACAGTGGTAGTCCTGTGGATACGAAGCTGGGTAGTTCGGTGAAGTGAGCTGACCGCTAGTATCATGTACTACATGTGAGCAGTAGTTGTCTGAACCTACATAAACAATTTACGCATAAGAGAGAGACGTAACGTAGAGATAGTTTATCTAGTTCATTAATTTGTTTGTATCATTTAACTCTCCGTCCTCAATAATCTGTATTCAAACAAGTCCTAAACAGAGCAAAAATAAACATCAAAGATAATATTGTCTCTCGTTGGCGACTACTTACCTGAGATATCAGCAGCGTTTGATGCATGCAAGACTAAAATGACAAGCAATATCCTCAAAAATATTAGTTCTGTAGTAAATTCCTCCATGAGAAATGTTATCAAACTTGATAAATAAGCCCAACCCAAACTGATGGTTACTTGATACATTGACAGAGTACGGATAAATCCTTACTCTCTGATGCATTTTTTTACAATGCATAGCAAGAGGCTGATGTATGGTGTGTATATTGTGGTACTTGGCTCGTTGGTGTGGATGAATTGCCCTATAAATTGTAACAAAACCGGGTTATGTGATCAATAATTAAAAGCAGGGCTCAATAACCTGAACTAAAAGCATTCTTTACATCTCAATTGGATTAATGGATGATCCATCAATTATTTCTTATTTACTTATCAAGAGAATGCATCAAACAACATCAAGAGTTTACAAAAATATTGAGTTTTATTATTTATGATTCCAAAACTTTAAAATAATCTCTAACTCACCCTAATTTATAATGCAATCCCACTCAATAATGATAATGCTCGTCGGACTGACAGCGGGCGTCCCCAATTTGAGGAACATTTGTAGATATGCCTTTCTACAGCCATAGCGGTGACACCATAAATAGAGACTCGGGCATGTAATGATGCAATGAGGTGCTCTGGCAGTTTTGCTTTGCAGCATGTTCATTCATTTAGTGTTCCACTCAAGAGCACAAGAAATATGAAATTGAACCAGCTTTGATCTTTGACTTTTTTTATTTGTTATGAAATAAAAGTAGTCAACACGGTGTTGGCATCTTGGACTGTTAGTTGATAGCATGGTCACATATCCTATCATGATTTAATCTAGTCGCAAATACAAAAAAATGGACTCATCAGATTTTACTTAAAGTATAAATGACAGAAATGTAACGACTTAGATGTGGATCTCTTCCTTCATCCATCCATGATTATTGATGTCTGCCAGTTTGTACCTAGAATGAAAATTATACACAAAATTAGAATCAAACAGGGTGTCAGTGCTGTTGATGATACGCACAAGCTCTATCGGTGTTGTTGATGATATCATCAACACCGATAGAGCTTGTGCGTATCTTCCACCACATAATACTGCGGGTTGACTTGGATCGTTGAAAACCTATGTATCATATGTAATAACACCATTTTCTAATAGAGCATACACAGGAATAAAAACAGAGGGTTTTGCAGCAGAAAAATAGGGCCCAAATAAACTGTCCACAACCAAACACTTGCATTGCGCTGAATTCCTACTCACGATACTACTTAGTAAATTATCTATACTGCCAGGACCATAATTTAAGCGTTTTGAGGGAAATTCCAAAGATTATTGTCGATTTAGTTAGGTGGTAAATGGTTAACATCTGACAAAAAAACTCAAAAAGGTGATTAAATTGAAGCATTTTATTTGTTCTGTTAGCTTTTTCACATGTAGTTAGCTGTTATAGCTATATCTCACCTAGGAAAAAAGCTAACATATTTAATGGCTTTGGTATTGACAGAAAACTTTTTACTTTTAGGTAAACAAACAAGAAACCTTTCACATGGCCGATGGGTTATTCTTTTCTCAACATTTAGCCGTAAGATCTTCAACATTAGATATCTACTTCTATAGATCAATGTTAGCCTTTACTTCATGTTTTTAAACAGTGGATTTCACAGTTTTCTGGTTTGCACCCAGCAGCAGAGAGCCATAGAATATCATGCGCCAACATAACTCCTCATACCCCTTTGAGATTTTTAGCGCAGCCGCAGATCACTAACCTTTTGTTAACATCTGACTCAAGTATAGAGTGGATTAAATTTCTTGCAGCATCTGTGACATGTCTGGAATGACTGAACCCCACCCGCCTTTCTGTTTGATCTCTTATCATTTTACGTATGTTTGAATCATCATAGGGCATAGATCCACAAACCTATAACCAGGGTACAAATTCACTTAGGTACTGACAGTTCTACCTATCTAGGGAATAGAATGGTTTGTAATAGAAGACAACCCTGGCAGCACCAAATATGTATCAAGATGCAATTAACCTTCACCAGTAGGCAACATACTGTTTATATATTAGGATTGACACAACAAAAGATAACTGCTTCGATTCTAGAAACAAAATATTTTATCATTTTTTTCTAATAATATATTTATTTTGAGAGTACGGGTATTTGTGTTACTGAAACAAAATGGTGGAATGATGGTTGAATGCAAAGGTTAGGTATTTGTTGCAACTCTCCATGAACATTGTCTGATCATTTTAATACCCAAATAGTCCATTGTTGGAACTCTGCACCATGTATCTTCTTAATAGAGGAAAAAATCCTCACTTATCTAAAGAATCAACTCCAAAAACCTTACATGCCAAAATATCCACCCTCATGCGATCTTATTCAATGTAAAGCATACCCTAAGCAGCTCAAGGAAACTCTTGTATGTACGTACACAGAAAACGTCTCATCAATTTAGAGTTGTCTTCACATACCATAATATAGAGGATAACTCCCATACTCCATACATCATATCCCGTTGGTTCATAAGGTATACCCTGTAGAATCTCTGGCGCGGCGTAGGCAGCACTCCCACAAAATGTCCTACACATCTCCCCTAACTCAAAACGGCGAGCAAATCCGAAATCGGAAATCTTTATTGTGTTGTTTACATCCAGCAGGAGATTTTCACATTTTAAATCTCTGTAATAGAACAGTATACATGATGTATAAAGTATAAGCAGTCATACAATGTGCATTGGTAACATTGTTTGTGTTATTTTAGATGGCGAGCTGAGACTGTTGAAAGCTGCAGTATATAATTCTCAGGCATTGACTAGTATAAGAACGTTGCTGCCTAGTATAAGAACGTTACTCATCATCAAGACAATGCCATTTTATTTAGAATCGACCTATCCTATTACTTGTTTCGGAGACTGTTGGATCAGTGGTGGATGGAACTGGTTCAACAGGTCTTTTGTCCTTCGCACAGTTTGAGAACCCCAAGTTGCTCCAGAAACTGATGATAACCAGGCACTGAATTATAAACTTCCTACCAAACTTTATCACTTTCTTTTCATATTAGTTTGCTGAGAAAAGACCTGGTGTCTTATATTCTGGTAATGTATTAACTCACATCTCAGATAATTTGATTCTCTATTTCAATCCATAGGTCGATGATGAACGATAATGCTAGGGTATTGTTAGTTTACATACCTATGTACGATTTTATTTGTGTGTAAGTATTCTACTCCATCTAGAATATTTTTGAATAGTCGACAACTTCTCCTGTCAGGAATGGAGCCTCTTAGTTTAATGTACTCAAGTAGATCTCCGTGTCCGGCCATCTCCATAACAATGTATACCTGGAAAAGTATCAATGTTACAGGGCAAGAACCGCGATCTCAGAATGTAGAAATTTCTGATAACATAATACCAAATTATGCTACGGAAAGAGCAAAGGCATTAAACCAAAAGATGAAGAATGCTAACAACCAACTGAATTGCAAAAGTTGCCATTTTACATGAAAAGTTTGCAATGACCCTAACCGCCGCCTATCAAACCTAGTACCGTCTAGACAGAGTCAACATCGACACGCTGGCAGTTTGACTGACACTTTTATAAATGGTCACAGAACAGAGAGCACGAGCAACACAAATTCTTACAAATTTGATGTTTTTTTATTTAAGACATTTTAAATACATATTCATATTTAGTTTTTCCTGTTTATTTATTACTCGCTCTTATTATGATAGCCATGTCACCATGTACTATTGTTAGCGGTACAATTAAAGTGCATATCTATCTATCTATCTAAGTAGGTAGTAGTTTTGTCTTTGATGACCATGGAATCATTCTGATGTGTTAGTTATTAGGTTTTTCAACATATTGGAGTTATCACCTTTTGTGTATACGTTATAAAAGTGGTAAATCGGTTTCCATGAGTCAATGATGTGTGTTTGCGGATTGACGCACTAAATAACGTAATAAATACCAAGGTTAGATGTCATTAAAGTCTATAGAGGTGAATGCAAGAGATGAGATGGTTCTCATCAGATGAGATAAAATAAAGTTGCTCTCAATAAATGATGACTTACCTTCCCATTCATTCTGAAAATTTCAAACATATTAACAAGGTTGTCATGTCGTATCGTTTGGAGAATATCCAGCTCCCTCGGCAAAAATCGCTCTCGAAAGTCTCGAGGGGCTTTTCTCTGATTAATAATCTTAATAGCTACTCTTTTGTTCTCTGAGTCTGCTAAAGCAGCCTTGACCTTAGCATAAGATCCTTCTCCAAGTGTAGATCCTAGGGTGTAACCCCTCCGACGTAACTCTGCCTCTTCAGTAGTCACTATTAATCTATCGGAGGTGCCATGTGCCATATCGATGGCTTCTACGAAAAATACTCCCGCCGCTCCACCACTACCATCAGTCAGGGTAGGGAGTTTTGCGATTTTCTTCTGGTTTAATCTCTTAGGACTTTGGATATCCTTGGTGAGTCAGTGGTGACATTGCTCCTGCCTGCAAGAGATCAAATCACACCACAACTAATGTGAAACCACTTTACCACTAGCACGTGAACACAATACCTGAGGGCTTTATAATCTTCAACCATCGGAATCTGTCAACCCATTGTTGTGAGTCATTCTCAAACCTTGAAGTTGTGCTCTCTTCCATCATACTGACAAATGCGCACAAAAACATAATACAAAACTATTGAGCCGGAATATTATCCCAAACCAGGAGCAATTCCACCACAATATGAGTGATTAGCAAAGGCACTGTCGCGATCAAGCTAGTTTTGACTTGTTGTTGCATCACCCTTAATTTTGCACATCGTGAGTACTGAGTAGGGCAATTCTACCAAAGAGTTTAAATCAATGATGCGATCATAGTAGGACGGCAGTATATACCGACTGGACTCAATACATGTAGTGTGCAATAAAATACCTTCTCAGTTAACATCTGCATTTGCTTTTTCAGCTGACATACGGGTCGGGTGTGCACTATCTGTGCCGCTAACATGCTATTTTTGTCTAAAGCAAGCTGATAGAGAGATCTAAGACGCTACAAGGACAAAACTGGGAGGGAATGGGACACAATCGAACTGCTAAAACCAATAGTCATTTAAAGTCTTACTTGTGGTCGTTAAAACCCTACTCTATAATTGAAGTAATCAGACACGTGGATTTTTTATATTTGTTTATTTTTTTCTCTATTATGTTAGAATTAATACAATAATAATAAACAAGATGTACTTTGAATTTTATGAAGTCATGGAATAGGACGTCGGAGATTGTCTGGCAATTCCAGAAAGGTTAGAGGAGATAAATCCTCGATATAAAAATAGTGAAGCTCTTTACAATTTCTCTCAATCAAAAATACACAACACACAACACAGACTGACCATACTAACGAACACGCATTCAAATTAAAAAAATGGTTGATCAATAAAAGATAGAGGACCGTTATGGCAGTAGCATATACTGTATGATGATACATTATATAACCAAAATAAAACAGGCACACAAACCAAAATAACATGCAAACATTCTCGCTAATCTCGAAAGATAAAAATAGGATTAATAAATTAGCACTCATTGTTCTGACTAAGATAATTCTGACTAAGAGATTTTGAGGAAATCTATAGGAATGAAAAATATGGAAATTTAGAATTGAAAAGGACACCTATCTAAATACTCTACATTAGCAGTGAAAGATATCTTCCATGTGTCTGGTCCCTATTAATGGTTAATGATGGAAAAATGAATTATTTACAAGCATGGCTTCATAGAGCCGATGATCAGAGCATTAGGCACATTCAGTGAACAAATTAGGTGGGAGTACACGATTCCTGACATCAGGTTATTATGTAATATCACGACGTAAATCTGGTTTACAAAAAAACAATATAAGAAAATTTTCGACAATAATTGTAATATTCTGATTTTGTGTGTGATTTTATCAGCACTGTAAATGAGAAGGATAGCCTGTGTGACCTACAAAGCCCTGCTGCATATATTGCATCTGGGGTCGGTAGGTGTCCATCATCTTCCTTGAAAAGTCGTGATGATCTCGGTCTAGCATTGGATATCCCATATGTGCATGCATTCCATAGCCACGGGCATCACCCAGCCTCATATCGCTATAAAACAGAAAATTACAAAATATTAAAAACCTGATCATTGCTATTATCGATTGGCCCAAATCATTATGCTGTTACAACATGGACGAGAAAAATATAAAAATTACAGCAAACATCCTATTATTATTATGATTCGCCAAAGTAAAAAACATACATGTCATGACGTGACGTATCAGCACAATAGGATGCATATTTTCCTTTTTATCTATTTGAAGATGCACATTTTTCCTTCTATGCAATGTTTAATTAGGCTGCCCTGTGGTCTGGGGTGAGTCATTAAACAACATGACATAGATCCGCATACTTTCTAGAGGAAAGTTAAAAGTCTCCGACAAATGCCCGAAATCTTCCTCCATGTATTTAAAAACCACATCAACACTCTGCGATCACAAATAGTTTAGGGAGAGAGTCTGGGGAAAGACCAGACAGTTTTGTAATAGGACAATAGTTTGGGATGTGGTAGACCATAGGCCCTTATTCTTGCCAGCGTGATTATTTAGTGTCCCATTGTCCCGGTGAATGGAAGATCAAAATTTCAAAACAACTTGTCATAGCATTTCTTAACTTGCTTTTTATGATGATAGCATCTATTTTTTGTGTGAGGGATGAATGCTTTTCTGTTTTCTTTTGTGTTGAGGATATAAGCTAGGCACCATTCCGTAGTGCTATAGACAGTGTTTTTGAAATTAGATCAAGCGATCGTTCTGCCGTTCTATTTTTTATCAACCCAATATGTCATGATCGTTTTACAACTAGCAATATGAGAACTGAAAATATATCCATGCCCATTGGTTTGTCTTGGTGGTTCAGGTGACACAATGCAATCTGTCTTCTTAACATCTTTATAAGACGTTTAGCACTAATAGAGCAAACAAAATCATATCACTGGAATTTTAATAGTTCTGTGTTACAAATAAACCGTTTCTTCACAATGGATTCGGGAGATTTCAAAGATAGACGCCTGCTCTCAATGCATAGTTGAGGTGAATTAGGGAATTTTTGCGGCTGACATATGATGAAACAGCGATGGTAACTCACTGATAACTAACCATTTTAGGCCCAGGATGTCTACTTAAATATCATTCCGAAAAGAAATAAATGAGCTCAGTGAAAACAAAACTTAATCAGGAATTTCCCATTAAGATTTTGCACTTTTTAATTGCTGCGTCTCATATCACCCGATTATCGCGATACGGACTCGGCAATTCAGATTACATTGGGTGTTAAAGAGGACATCCATTGTAATCATTTGTCGAAAAGAGATTGACTGTTGGCTGAGCCAGTGTCTTATATGGTAAATATCTAATTGTGTCAAATATTTGAAGTAATAAAAACTTACGCTGGCGGCATAGGAGGTGCTCTGTCCCTCTGTCTTCTGTTCTTGAACCAGTTACTGACTTGTGTCAAGGTCAAACCTGTCTTCTTGGCTAGTCCTCTCTTCTCCTCCGGTGTGGGGTACCTGATAACAATACACCATACGGTATCAGCAACATGGAGCCTCAAATCCTCGATCAGACAGTCAAGTCACCATACAACTGTATAACTGTATCTAGGTGAATCTATTCTATAGTCGTGAACATGTTCAGAGTCCAACTAACTGCCAACAACTGTGTGACCGTGGCAGGAAACTAAATTCTTATACTGGATGTTTTATGCTGGTAGACAAAAGAACTGGCAACCAACCACTCCATGAGTAAGTGGGTAGGCTCATCTACATGTTCACCAATCCAACCACATAAAGAGATGAGGGTAGACTGGCAATGAAAACCAGATGCTGGCCACTAACAGAACAAAGGGCTTAGGACACTTGTCACTCCATTGTGACAAACAGTATCTTGAAATTATGACAAGACAGGACCTGCATTGTGTTAACACATTGCATAAAGTGGCTTGGTTCTCTAACTTATGAAATATGTATGCAGGTTACAAAAAATACATCTGGATTTTAATCCCAACAATATATGTGTGTGTTGCATGAGCTTTAGACGGATCAACACTGTAATACTGATGATAATTATAAATAATAAAAATAAAAGCATGCACCTCTGATTATGAGCTGATCAAAGCAGGGATCAAGCAGCTGATCAAAGGGGATCTCTAACCAATTGTACCTCTTCATATGAGACAATGTGAGACTTGTCAGGGCCCTTACACAATTATAACTGTGATGTGGGAGGCGGCTTACCTGTTCAGCTTGTAACATTCTTTGAGAGCTTGTCGGGACTTTTCTTTGAAACAGTAAACTGTTTCCTCGCCATCCCAAATTGTCTTTGGTAGAGGATATTTCCTCCTGATTCTACAAGGAAGTAAAAGTTTGACGTATTAGTATTTAATGTCATAGTGAGTGTTAGCAAGTGAGGCACCTGTCTTCTTGTATATACTAAAAGCTTTGAAAAGAAAAACAAATGTATGATTAACAGCAATTTTGATGATTATTCCCAACCCCCTCCCCTCCCCCCCCTCCCCCCACCCACAACATTCTATTATGCTATCACTGATGGCTTTGGAATACCAGTAGCAAGAATGAGCAAGAAAAAAAAATATCAGTAGAGAGTGAAAAATTTGGATCAGCCATCCACGGGCGCTTAAAGTTTAATCAAATGACGTAGCATGATAATTTTTGTTTCACACCATATTTTATTGAAGCTAACCTGTATTTATCAACAGCGCCGAGAGGTCGTCCTCTGATCTTTGCTGCCTCGATATAGTGAGCTTTGTACCACATCTGCTGGAGTACAGGGTGATTTACTGAATCAAAGTTATGTCCTTCTAATATAGAATACAGATCCCGGAAATCAGATCGGTGGAATGCAACCTGTAAAAGAGCAAAGACGTAATGTTTTATAGTTTTTATTTCCTGTCAAATATGAATTTATTTTTATTGTGTGAACCTTTTTTGTTCTAATTTTGAGTGCTTGATAAATTCTAATAAAGAAATTATAGACAATGATCATCATAATATGTACGGGAAATGTAATTTCTGGCTGAAAGCACAATTTGGAAAAATAAATTTCAATTCAACCCAAAGTTTTCAATAAAAGAACACCTGAATTTGGACAGCAGTAGCTTGGTAAACAGAAGCATTACTATTCAAATAAAGGTTTAGTTTTACAATTTGTAACTAATTATAGTTGTAACATTTTGAAACAAATAAATGTGAGATGTAGGGAAACACCTCATTTCCAAAAGATTGCTCTTCTGTTACTGAAGTTCACAGTTTTGATATGACTAATTATTTACCAAGCAAAGAAAAACCGGTTCTCATCAAAAATCAAAAGTGTTAGCTGATTTCAAAATTATCACAAACTACTAATACAGCTGCATAAACCAAACATTGCACAGTGGCATTGGCCTACAGCCTCTCAAATTCCAACGTAGCTCACAAATTGAAACAAATAATTTTCAAAAAATATTGTGTAAATAAAATTAATAATTCTGTTATTTGTTTTAATGTATCACAATTGGTCAATTGCAAAAGTCAATATTTAAGCTCTATTTCGCCCAAGGCGTTCTCCAAAAGAAGAGATCTGGAGTATTTTTATTGAAATCACTCAAGTATTCCTTTTCACTTGAGACGCACCTAACCACACAACTTGAAATCTGGGATAACCTCTTTAGCTATATCAAACTATCGCCATAGCAACATGCTTTTAATAAAGTTTGTAATCATTTAGGGAGTCATGCCACTGGCTTTTGAGCTTTGTTTTACCCACAACCCAATGTTTTCCTTTCACTGTGATATAATAGTAAATTTGTTCATAAATTCAATGATGAAATTGTGCTTTCAATAAAAGCAGCGCAGACCAAAAATCGGTATACAAACAGTTGAGCTTACTTATTGAAACCAGCGCATACAATGCAATTTTTGTGTCATATATTTGCACAGCAAAAATACCCTAATGTATCGATTTAGTTGTTCAGTTAATGGCTATTTACTTTGAATATTTTTTACAATGCCACTCTTGAAAATGTCAAACTTTTTCCTCTGGAGTGACACCACACAATTTCTGCCAGGCAAAGTGGAAACAAACATCCGATATGAGAAATTTCATGTGAAAGTTAAACAAAACCGAACTACAGAAATGAAAAGAGATACTGATTATTTCATCATTATAGACATCTTATGAAATTAAAGCCTGGTTCTGAGATATCGAGGAATGCTGTGTCCATTTTGTATCAAAGCTTGGAATCACCGGATGACACACGTCACGTCAACGGAATTAAACAAGAAAGACAATACCACCACTGAGAAACGATACATCCCCGAGAAACAATACAACGCCTAAAAACGATACATCACTGAGCGTTGATGTATCCTTACTCTTTGATGCAATCAACCCAATAATTATTACAAGCTACAAATACTCCTGTTATGACAATGATGCTTTATTTTCACTGTTACAATCTAATATTTTCAATCATGGTTTCAGTCGCATGGTGCTGTTTAACATTATTTCTCCTTTCCCCAGAAAAACTTCATTTAGTGAGTGAGGTCTAACAACTCTCCCTTCTAAGAGCAACCAAGAGTGTCAAAAATGATCATGAGAGATCGTGCAAAACAGAAACTCATTTAAAGCTCTGCTTAGAAGATAAAATAAAGCTGACAATTCACAATTTGCGAGGTTATACTACAATCAATGGTTGGCTCTAAGAAGCATCATGAATTTCAGCGCACGCAAGTTGGATTCACGTGTGCTGAAATTAAGTTCTGAGGGTTTTTGCTAAGTAGGGCAGAGCTGAATTCATCTATTTTTAATGTTTTATATTTTGTTCTGTTGCATTTCACAGAAAATTTATGGTGGCAAAAACGGTGAATAATATCCTAGAGGAAATAAATAATTTTGTCGTGTCACAGTGAGGTATAGTTGAGTAGACATCTATTAACGACAGTGATGATAAATAATAATATTTTGCGGACAAGAAAGGATAACTCACCACAGCTCTTGCTTTGAGCACAGACTCGTTGCTTCTGAGAAGTTCACTGGGTGGAAGTGACCACAAAAATCGGGACAACCTCTCCACATCCCCTGACTGTTGTAATGCTTCACAAACACAGGCTATCTGTTCTGGTGAGAAACATATAGACTCTCCATCCTGAGGCACTCTCCCTGCTGGGTCTAAAAACAAAACATAGATAGACTGAATCGATAAGCCAAACTTCTATGGTTCCTGTTGTCTATATAACAGCACAAAAAAATAATAAATAATTGCTTTCTATTTCTGTACTTTTAACTTTTCACGAAACTATGCTGTAACCATCTAACTTGGTTATCACAGCGAGACCGACGCCCATGTGAAAACATCAAAAGCTCAACAATCATGGTATTCTGTGTTTCAGAAGACAAATTAGAGTTATACTTGTGGTACCAACAGAGACTATAGATATATCTATAGTCTCTGGTACCAATTTATTATCTGAACATAAAAGGGATATATATGGAAGAGTATATATATGGGAGAGTATATATATGGAAGAGTATATATATGAAAGGCTTTATAATGTTATCAATAGATAAATGTTCCTCATCTAAGTGTGAGATTTGACCACCTACCTTCTAATTTGGGACTCTTCAGCACTGGACTGCCGATATTACTGTCCTCACTACAGCTGTCTGTCGATAAAGGCATCTTGTGAGATATATGTACGATGGTCTGTGTTCTTCTCTACGACTCTCAGGTAAAATCACACGGAGGTAAACTAGAAAGACTCGAGAGCGTGTTACACGTTACCGTATGAAATAAAACATGAACCTCTCTCAGTAATACAATTGTTTATATATACGCCAAAGCGCTTTCACTTCTGTTTTTTGGGCGTAGTTTCGCTTTGATTCAACGATCATAACTTAGTGGTTTTTAACCAAAGAGCTCCGAGGACAAAAGATAAATACAAACAACCTATTAGATACTTGAGGACACCTGAACCCTTCAATGAGAATCTTCAGATCATGCGCCAAAACAATGAATATCACCTTCAGAGCGCAAAGACAAAAAGGTTTCCCCTCGAATTAATTTGATACAATGGTTATTATAAGGTTGCCGATTCTTGAGATATTGACAATGTTATAACTCCTTAAATCTGACTTCACAAACACAAAGACTCAAGGTCGTGTAAGAGGTCATGCATTATGGTAATTAGCGGTCCTGACGAAACTGTAAATAAAAACAGCAATCAGCACGAACATGTGTCCAAATTAATTTTGCACAAAACTGCACCCTCAACTTATGATTAATGACAGGGATTTTGAAACCTGCAGAGCGCCAACTACTTGAAAGCTACAGAATCAGCTGAGTGAATTAGGCTTATCTATACTGTCACCCTACCCCTAGTCTGAGCCCCCCAGAATTTTGCCCCCCCCCCCCTGCGAGGTAATCTGTTTATATTTCACCAGTTTTTGAGTATGATACACAGAGCAGTGCCACCTCCATTGTACCTGAACACATATACCCAGCTCCTGGTACCTTGCCCTTGATGATGTAAGACAGCTAGCACCGACTTTCGTCATTATAATCTGGAAAAAGATATCAGCAACATATTCATTCTAACTTTTTTAGAGAAGAAGAAAATCTCATATTATGTGGTGTTTTGCAAATACTTCACTCGAAAGGTTAATTTCTTATTCTGAGAAACTTATCACGGAGACAGGATCTGACCTCATTTAAGGGGTGCCTGAGAAACTTTGCAGGAATTTTGGGAATCAAGGTTTTTATTTGGCTCCAAGTAATTGTTTATCAAACTTTCCCTCATCTATTTATAAGGTAAATAATGAAGCACACAGCCATTGTCTGCTGTGATTTTTTGTACCCTTAGAAATTTTCATGAATATGTTATTTTTTGAAGTTTGCGGGTCACACATGCCATTGTCTTTATGACAATACAAACTTTATTACCTAAATAACCATAATGCTACTACCGATTTCAACAATACAATCTCGAGGCATGATGAATAATACATGGCGCCGATGTAGTATTTTGCCTGTGCATTGCCCGCCCTGCTGGTGACGCTATTCATTTTTTATCAAACACTTATATGACAGTGTTAGCAACTCTCTTCCTTATGAATATTTTGTTTGGGCTGACCCAATAAAAAGCCCTGTATTCATCAACTCAATACATCAACTCACAGAAAGCATAGAGAATAATAAAGGGTAAGAAAACATTCAATTCATTGATATAAGTCATGACTGTTGTTTATTGGTTCTGATAATATTGCCTCAGAAATTAGCACTGCGAGATCTGTGAGAGCAGTGGGGATAGTGTATGCCACATTCGTTGGAGAAATGCCAAGTAAATTGTGAAAGCGATTGATTCGCTTAAATCTGAAAACTGACAAAACTATACAATAGTTTGTACATAACTACCTATAGAATTACTCTAGGCTTGTTGTCTAAGTTAATCAATTGTATTACCAAAATTTATGAGGCTCATTTCAATATTTGACTAAGATATTGGGAGTTGTCTTACCATTGCAAAACAGGGGTAGACAACACAACACTGTTTATTTTTACACAGACAGCATCACTTTGCTTGATACCATGACGAAGACCTAGAGAACTCTTGATGTTCGAAAGTGACATGAGCGTTCATCTATCAAATAATCATTCAGGAAAAGCCCAAATCATTTCTGATTTAATATAGGCATCATCCTAACTGGCAAAAATTAAAAATTATTTATTGCAAAAGTATAAGATTTACATATGTACATAATTGTCCCGTTGAGTGGAGCGCTGTAGCTGAAGCACTCTTATATTCACTCTGTCCACCGATGAGTACATACTTGATTAGTACATACATAGTAGAGCCTCATACCCTCTTCAGCTCGCCGTGTTTGTGACTGGAAGTACACGGCTTCAGCATGACCACACTTAGGACATGGATGGTCATTAGTTCTAGGTAATGTAGGGTCTGCTATCACATCAGCAACTATACATGTCAACTCACTGTAAAATAATAATCAAAATAAACAATGAGATCAGTTTGCAAACTAGATCAGTTTAAATAAAAAAACACTAAATACAAGGAGGACACAACTCCGAAGTACAAAACAAGCTTATAACTCCATAGAGCAGGGAGAATGGAAGTGATGGTACATTCCACCCTCCCTGCATAGGGATTCAACTCTTTGCTTAATTCAATGGCCAATGACACAATGTTCCATAGCCATCAGACTGCCCCTAATATTGAGCTACTCTGGTGTATTTAATGATATAACCATACAGGGACACTGAGACACAGTGAACTGATACATAATATTGCAACTGGACTGTCCACTTGTCGCTAACTTATCTATCATCTCAGTCATTACATCAATTGGATCATATCAAAATGATGCAACAAACCAGAGAGAGTAAATGTTACTTACTCTACTTCGTGTGTGATCTTATTTACATATATACAGGGATTGTCTGCTTCCTGCTGGTAATCACAATTCCTGCACTGCAAACAAGATTGAATATATCATATTATCATCTTTGCGCTAAGCAACAGTAACACATATCAGAAGTGAAAATTGAAACTAAATTTTTGCAGTTGTGCTGTAATATACACTGGAGCCAAGTTAATATAAGAGGGTTCAATGAAATATTTTGATCACAGAAAACTTGATGCATGAAACCCAGTTCAAAAGGCCTTGTATTTGCAGATCAACAAAAAATATAAACAAGAAATTACAACTTTGAAAACAGTCTCTCACCGCATAAAGTAGAACTCGATTCTGTTTGTCCTCCTTTGGATACAGCATGTTATTGCTACAAAAAGAAGTTGGAATATCACTTATCAGATGCTACAATAACACAGTTATAATCAACCAGACATTTTTGTCCCACACAATAACATAGGCCCCAGTTCTGTAAGATCTTCCTTAGATCTACATAATATCATTCAGTATTTGGCAATGACTGTAATATAGCAGATTTTGCTTGCTTTGCTCGATGAGGCGAGTTCCGCTATGAGATGCGGGTCCTCCTGATTACCTCTGCGACTGCTGGTAAATTTCATTAAGTTAATCAAATAATCAGTGAGTTTTGGAGTATTTGTGGTGTAAATGCCAGAACTGTTCCACCCGGTCTAACGAGCTTAAAGGTTTAGATGAAAGCTAGCATTGAGACTTTGGAAAGCTCATAGTCAATCAGATTATTGCAACACCCCGATACCCCACTAGCATTATATTCTCACACATCCTGTTTTTTGAAGCGTAATCACTAACTTCATATTTTTGAAGGTACTAGGCAATAAGGCAAATCCATTATCCATTAATCGTTCTAGGTCGGCTAGGGTGAATGAGTGATGAGAATGTAAGAATATGATTTGTTTGTCATGAACTAGTCAACCAAAGAATAATCTCATATATTTCTCTAATTAAATTGCTAGAACCAACAATACTGATGTTCAGAGCAGTGGCTTGTGTTTGACCCAATCCAATATATATATGGCATATTGCTTTGATTGCTTTGTAGAGGACTGCAAAGTTCTGGTGGTGATAGCAATTATTCAGATTCAGGCAACTCCAGATCCCTTCTTTTCATCTTATGACCATCATTAATGACTTATATCTCAACTACTGAAAATAAATTTTGAGCCTTTTTTATTTCATAATAATCATTGTTGTGATTTTTGTTTGTAGGTCTCTCGTCTTTAGTCTAGACATAAATTGTGGTATTGAGGAGTGCTCATGTATGCTACAAGCACTTACGAGATATTTTACCATTTCATATAATAATGTATTGGGAAATTTGGGTACATGGAATTGCATTGATCTGGCATAAACTGACTGAATGCCGAAGTAACTTATGAATGAATGAAGCCAATGATGATGAAAGAATTGAATGAAATAATAAAATAATTTCTTTCTTTGAAATAAAATTGAACTTACCATTCTTGACAGAATTTTATACCTATGAACCCAGGTCCATCAGTCTTTTCATTCTCGGCATAAGGATCCATCTTTTAATCAATACCTATTGAGTATCAGTCAAAGCTAGTTAAATAAGATGAAGTTTTCCTTTGGTGAATGAAAAAAATGTGGAGAACTTTTTTGTTTTTAATTGCTGACAATAATTTTAGCCGGAACTAGTACAGCAAAACTATGTCTCCTTTAATCAAAGTATTAAGACCCCTCCCATTTATGTAAAATTTAGCCAATTAGATCATAGATATTCAGATGGCCCCGCCCTTTGAACCTTGGGTTCCATAGTAACTAGTAATTAAGGTCATTGAAATATATGAAAAAAAAAGTGTACAATTTTCAGTAAAATTGATCAGCTACAATATTGAGGAAAATTGTTAACATTTCCTAAATAGCTCATAAAAAAGTCCAGCTGTGTATTAGAATACATTGCAAAGCCTAGCCTGCACAAAAATTAGAGATACAGCCTATTCTGTTGCCTTTGTCTGGGATCTGGGACTTAATAATCAATTGCTACTATGGCACCAGGTATGATCACATTTCTTTCCCCCTCCTCCCATATCTTGTGACAGTGTTTAAGAGGTCATGTCTCTTTTTATTTAGAGGTACAGAGTAAAATATCATATCATGTCATATGCTTTTTGTTTACCTATTTGGTTCCTCATAGTGGTTGAAAATGTCAGCCTATATACTAACTCCTGCATGTCCTATTTTGCTCTGATTCAGAAACCCTAAGACCTGTCATATCAAGACATAGTGGGGCCTATGTGGGCCCCTATTGGCAATAGGGTAACAGCAAACACAGTTACTAGGTATGGCTGTAATGCGAGTCAAGCAATGATGTAATAAAACAGGTTCCCTGTGTGCAAAAAATACTGATATGTTTTATCGTGTTCAACATTCTTCAGCTTATCTGGGTAAAATTTAGCCGAATCAGCACATTTGAGGTAAATGATGCACTAAGCACGATTCAGATCAAATGTGGTATAAATTTCTTCAATCTTGTTGACTAGGTGTTGTGGGTTGTTTTCAAATTTTTATTTATTTGACTTTGTTTCAGAGAAAAAGAAAGAGAAGAAGGAAGCTACACCTGTACCACAGACAGGAGTTTATATATTCCCTAATGGTGACCAATATGGTGAGTACTCGAGTACTGAGTCGAGCAATTACAGACAATATATAGCAAATTGAGCTCATTGCACAAGGGAAACAACTTCAAACAAGCAAACACACAATCACTCAATAATGATAATATGTATTGTTATTGCCTCAATACCCACATCAGACCTGATTTTGGCATTGTTTATCTTCGAATGGCTGACATGATGCAAATCAAAGCTTTGACTCTCCTCCGGCATTTTGTAGTGGACATGAATTATGATAAAGAGTAAGTAAGTGATACAATGTACATATCTTGCCTCATCTTTCCATAGACGGAGAATTTAAACAGTTAAGTGATGGGAGTATTGAAAGACATGGTCACGGTGAGCATAAAACTTTGGAAGGAATGATTTACACTGGAGATTTTCAGAGTGATAAGATGAACGGAGAAGGAAAGCTGGAGCACCCTACTGGATCCGTATACGAGGGAGACTTTGTCAATAATCAGTTCCATGGTACTGGAGTATACTCATGGCCCAATGGTTCGACATATATGGGTCCGTTTGTGGAAAACAGGTGAGTACTAGTAGCCATATGAAAATATCATAAGATCTTCTGCCATTCTATGCTGCAGAGTTGTATCTTTTACATCTAGAACACTTTAATGTAGGAGTTTTCATATCATCAGCCATGAAATGACAACCTTTACTTAACTTTACATAAGTGCTTGTGGTGTTCATTAACCATTCCCATCCTGTTTACTGTTTACCATCCCCATTTGACTTTATCGAAAAATATCTCATTTAAAGTGATTAGGAAAGCAATAAACGCAATCATCAAAGCAATACCATATCAATGGACAAAAAATCTGTATTTACTCCCACAAGGACTCATTATTGAATGATATAACCGATTTGTGCACAAACCCAGGGTCTAGAGTGCGTCATCTCCCCAGCAACAGATAATCACAGAAATGATGACCCACTGACAGTATAATCGTAAACCTACCCCTGGCTTGCCTAGGACAGTTCCCAGGCTGCTATACTTACACCAGAAATTATCACAAAACAGTTTTGGTCAAAGGCAGTCTAGTCAGATAGTCAGATAGTCAGATAGTCAGATAGTCTAGACAATTTTAGACTTTGGGTTTTAATACTTTGCAATCAGTAATATCATTCAATAATGTTATTGTGCGAGTAAGTTCAGTTCTTTTTTTCATAGCTATGTGTTTGCTTTTCGTTTGCTTTCCCTCACACAGATGTTCTTACTATGACCTCTCAGATTCTTGTATCATTACCTTTTATCCCGACCCCATTTTCATGAGTATTATTAGAGGGATTGAGCCCTCAAACCAACCCTAATGGTGAGTTGATAATTTTATGGACTGTCATGACCTGCACTGAATGCTGAATCTGTCTGTTACAGGATTGAAGGTGAAGGACAATTTACAGACACAGAAGGTCAAATCTGGGTCGGGACATTCCGACATAAAGCAGCACCAGGACTCAAATTCAAACTTAACTTGTAGTACTTTGCTGTTCAGTTTACCTCAGCATTCATAATATTACTCAGCAGATAATGAAATTGGTTATATTTAGAAAATCTGACAACCGGCATATATTCTGATCCTAAATCTGCCATCCTGTAAATTCACATTTTCCCGGGTTTTTTTTAAATATAGATATCTCAAATATGTGAAATATGTCTTACTCTTATCTATTGCACTGTGATTTCATCTCCTGTCAATCTGATATTGTCCATGATGAAAAATATATATGACCCAGCAAATCGAATGACATTTTCATCAGATGTATTGTTTTATCATGTTATGGTTTGCAGCATAGTGATGGGCTTGGTATTTTATCTGCTATTTTTATGAGGTTATTTTTATCAGGTTAGACAGATTGGCACTTCTGTTTCCTCAACGCAATAACACCCTACACTACTCTACCCTGTCCCCCCCCCCTCCCGCCGGTTAGACTTTCCTATCACTTAATTGTCACACTCTTATCATTGACTCCTCGCACACGGTCACACATTTCCTCCACCAAGTTCAAAAGATACGAGTTCCAAAAAAGATCCTGATTTGTTGAACTTGACTCTTTGGTTCAACAAGCGATGCAATTGCAAGTTAAAGTATTTTGCTAAATCATGGTGTTTATCTGTTTAATCTCTGAGAGCTGCATGGAAATGCTCATTGTTACCACAGAGTAAATAGCCCTTACTTTTTGTTGTTTGTTGTTATGGAAATTTCTTCTGAGCACTACTGAGTTTTATTGCAGTGATAATAGGAACACACAGGGTGATTTGGACAGTCGCCACGCAGGCAAAATCATTTCTTTAGTGATCTTCCTCCGAGTTCCTGATCACTTTCCTGTTGACAAGCTTTGGTTTGCTTACATCATCATATCTTCCTGATCAATATGTTCATGTTCCATTCTATGATGTATCTTATCTCAAGGACCACTTTCCTTGTAAGCACAATGTCTATTTTAAGATTGAGCTATGGGTGTAAGGTTATAAAGGATTCCTTCTTCATTGAAATCAACACCAAAAGCAAGGAAATTTGAACATATAAACAACACCGATGTATCTGTATAGCAAACGAACAAGCTCTAGGTCTCAAAATGTGTGCCCATGCCTTGCAAATTACTCAAAATAACTTAGCGATTTCAGTGTTCTAATCATTATACTGTAATAATATGCAAATCTGCTTGCAATAAACCAGTGTTACCTTTGAATACACCTTAGTTTTGGTTTTCAAGTCGGATATTTTTCTATGTCAGGATTAGCTTAATGTGTCTACCTGGTGCAAATGGCTGATTATCTTGGTAGGTGTTTTTGGTTTTGTGTTCCGGTGGTTAGCGACAGGGCGACCTCTTTAAGCCAAGTTGTATCCTTCTTTTGGTTATTGATTTATCCTCTGACTAGTCCCAGGCTGCTTAAACTAATTTAAGTTTTCTTTATGACAAATCGATAGGTAAAATCTGATAACAAATTGGATAGGTAAGTACATAATTTAATGGGCGCCTTAAGGCAAGGTCAAAAAAGTGCACTGAATAAACCAAGAAATCATCTATCTTTCTAAACAATTAAAATTTTTCTTTTGAATTATGTTTGGCATTTGATTAAAACCATTCTGTAGCGCAAAATATCTGACGTCATGAATCTTCTAATTTGCATACAAGGAAAGCTTTGGTGTGTTTACGGAGAAGAGAACGTTGTTCCTTTTTCACAATACAAAGCAAGATTAGAGGAAAAGACTTTATTTATTATGCAAATTGAAAGTGATCTGCTGAATTACTATCAGGATGTCATACAAAAATAGCATCAGCAGTAACTGTATTTATATAAATTTTTCCCCAAAGTGATATGTCAATAAACTCTTCCTGCTCTAATTCCGCCTCTGACCATCACAATTTGATGGTAAGAGATTTTTATTATTATTAGAGAAGACCGAGATCAACATAAAATGTCATAAATAATGTTGGTTCAACGACATTTGGGAACTGATCGCCTCTGGTCTCTTATTCAGATTGAGAGCAGTGGACTAATATGGTCTAATCCCCTAAAAATGGTCACTTTTATTTAATGTTTACTCTTTATGCATTTAAAAAGCAAGGAAGACCCCTTAGTTTGCTGCTTATATAAAGGAAAGAGGAAATCTCCTATTTTTAAACCAAAAACCTCTTTATAAGTTTCGTCTGAGTGAGTTAATTTGCTCCGTTGTGGCTTCTGTTATATTTGGAATGGTATCAACTTGAAGTATTGAAAAAAAGACATCCATATTCAGCAGCATTCAATATGCAACAATTACCGTTTTCCTTGCCCTTTTAAACCTTACATGTCAGGAGTGGTTCTAACTTGTGTAAGGTCAGCTGTACACAGGACCCCCTGATGACTGATTGACGAGTTGTACTGTTCCTGATCCTTTAATTACCAGCGGATGACAAACCCACAAATTGACAAGCTGTTTCCTATGACTAACTAATCATAGGTGAGCTTCGTAGCATGTCTAAATTACTCAGGCTGTATTTAACAGCCTATCTGAGAAAAATTAACCAAACTTTGAATGATCAGACTTTTTAAAGTGTGGTTTTGCTTCCTCTGACATCATTTTGGTTCACCGATGTCTCAATACGATTATTGATGAGTTCATTGGCGGATACCCAGCTGCCCACCAGGACGTTACGGACCAATGAACGGGTGATGAGGCAAACGTTTATAAAGATCAGATTCCAACTGAACCAATCAGTGATCCAGCAGTACTCGTAGCAGAAGGACTTCATTTCAGAGCTGAGCATAATTTAGCAAGATACAGAGCTATCTTCTGCTTTTATAAACGGTAAGGGTTAGAAGTTGATTTTTGCGATTATTTGGGGGTTTTAGATACAGGAAAATAAAATTTTGATAATGATGTTCAAGTGTTTGTATAATGCTTTACAAACAAAGAATGCTTGCTTTACATTGGACTTTCTACTCTGTTTTGTAGTTGAACAAATTATCATTTCAACTTTTTTTCTACTTTTATTTCAAACTGAATTGTATTATGCATGTCTCATTCAATACTTTTTCTTTTTTATAGATTTGGCCAAGCAGGACCACAAAAAGTCAGACAACATGGGAGATCTTCTTAACCAACTGCCCGCGGTAAAGCTGCCAGTATTGGATGTCTCAACTCTCATCCAGTCCACTACACAACAATCGCTGAAGACGATAATCAGCTTCACTACAAAGGCTGCTGCTGATCCTAGAGTCGCAACAGCATTACAATCCGACGATAATATAAACAAGTTTGCCAACCTTGAAGTGACAGATGGTCAAATCACACAAGCAGTGCACACAACCCTACATAATGATGTCCCAGTAACCCCACATCCTATTTATTTTGATTTGAGCATGACCGAAGCTGTATCTGCTGTCTTTGCAACATGTTTCTTCTTGGCTGTAGTTTTCGTGTTGATATGCTATTACAGTTATAAGAAGTGTGCTTGTTGCAAGAACTGTAAAAAAGAGAATGAGCTGCCAAAGACTATATCTAAGGGCAATCTTGAGGATATATTAGTGGTGGCGAGAGCAGCAGAGAACAAGATTGAGACAGCCGCTGACTTTAATAGTGAAGATGACGAGATTTATTCTCAGCAGACTAAGCCTCAAAGATTAGCTCGTAGTCATATTTAACATTTTAATACACACACTTTTTTTCACGAGCTGCTTATTTTATAAAGCTATTTTTTATTATTCTCTTATTGATTATTTTTATTAATCTTTAAAATATAGATTTGAATTTTTGTGACATATTTTACTATTCTATGAAATCAGGCCTGGAACATGGACTTATGAATATTAGTACATAACACCCAAATAAAAGTATACTAGTATATTATTTTAAAGTGGCACACGTATTACTACTACCAACTCCAAAAACATCTTCCAACAATGTAGAGATGTACTTGCTGAATTTAGCAAAACTATATTCTTGATTAATTCCGCCAGTTGACTTTTAACTCAAACTTGTACACGGAGTTGCCTGCCTTCCTCGATCTATGCTTATCAAATACGATTCAAAGGAGGGGTGTTCTTGCCTCTTTTGCCTTACTTTATACATGATGAATTTAACTGAAAACAGGCAAGGATAGCATTAACTATTTCAATTTTATCGCAATGGCGAATGAACGGCTCGAGCAAGATGTTTATTCCCATATTGTATCAACTTGATACAATGATCAGTTACCAGTTATTCACTGATACAGCTTCTGTGCTGATAACTTCTGTATACACACCATCACAGTAATATTTGGCTGCCAGAGAAGACCCAGCGATGAAGTTCATTATTGTATCTACCCTTTTGTTCTTTGTGATATGGAAAGCAGGTAAGCTGGCTTACTTATCAAGTTAAAAAGAGTCAATTCCAAAATCTTTGAAAATTTAATTATGAGGCTCAATAATGTTAGTTTATTACAAGTCTAGTTGGTTTTTATCATCTCCTCTTTTAAATGATGCGAGTCAATTCCTCAGCAGCAAGGCCTCTTCAATAAAAGATAGCTCGTCAAAAAGAGCTCCTCTGTGGTGCAAAATGTAGGCACTTTGGGCATGTGCAACCATAGAGTTATTATAGACTCTATGTGTGCAACTAATCAGTTCCCAGGTTGGGTATCTTTGCACTGTCCTGTTTGGATTAATCCAATTATGCTTGAGTTCTCAAACTGAAAAGTCAACCGCACTTATAAAACGTAAACTTCTATAGGCAATATGTAAATTGCACAATTTTTCGACACTGTCGCTTCGGAGCAGAGAGATTGTATCTCAGGGTGAGATGTCTTATCAATGGTTGTTGTTGGTGTTATAAATAGTCTTACCAGGTAAATAAGCCCACTACTCTGCCGTTGTCTGAGTTAATAGACTGATTAGCGGGTTTAATTTGTGGGACCAACCGAGAGCCAGTGGCCGATTATTAACGGGTTAGCAGAAGCTGAAGGCTTTGAACAGATCTTGATGACATCAATGATTGAAGTCCAAAGTTTGTCAGGTCATGATATTAGAATACCTTTAGGTTGGTGTTTCATCCATGATTTAAGTCTTTTTGTTTCCAAGCTTACTAGTCGCATATTGCAGTTAGTCATTTTTTTAAAATTTTGATGGCACAACTGAACTGATTGAAATGTTTTTCAAAATCTGTCGTCAAGAAAAAAAAATCCAATCAAGATGAAGAAAAAGGTATCCTTCGCAGGTATAACAAAAGGCTTTAATCTCGGGTAACTGCTACATGAGTTAAGGTTATGCTTCAACCTAGGATGTAAAACCTGTGTAGCTATGGTATAATATAGATATTATTTATGTACACATTGAAGACGCAGCATGCGATGAGGGATGGGTGGAGACTTCACTCAACAAGTGTTACAAGTTTGAGACTCAACCACAAACCTGGTATGGAGCCCAGCAGGTGTGTGTCATGTCGGGAGGAAACCTCGCCATGTACCGAACAAGAGAGGAGATCAACGTCATGAAAACATTGAGACGCGGGAAGCCTGGTCAGTCAAGAAATTTAGTTGTGGTTTTTATTTTGTGAGTAAAGAACAACCCGAGAGAACAAGCCCTAAACCACTGTTGATCAACATTTTCTGGTAGGCTCATTAGCCGGGAGGTTGAACGCTTGAAGAGGTCATTCCTAAAATGGAAACAGGAGATAGATTCACTCTACATTACATTATCAAACACTTAATTTGATAATGTAATGCCACTGACTTGGATTGCAGCCGTCTGCGCACTTAAACTAATTGGCACTCTAGGATGCTGAGAGCTGGAACAATCCATCATGAAAGCTCCCCAAATGAAACTCTAACCCAATCTGGCAGTTAATAATAAGAGCACTAAGCCACTAACCAATTGGTTGCTCCATCTCGCCATCTCTCCTTCTCTATTGTTGTTCAGAGCGCCACAATTATACGCGACACAGATGAGACCAATTTCAAACCTCCAAACCCTCCAAACCTCCTCACCATTTTTATTATTATTATACATTTTTACACTGTTACACCTGGTTTTTTTTGAAGAGCTTGGAAGTGTACTTTGGATTGGAGCCAGGCGAGTGAACAAGGATTGGTTCTGGGTAGAATATCAGAAGAGACCGCTACCTCTCACAGAGTCTGACTGGGCCTGTAACCAACCAGAGAACAACCCTAACCAGGGTTGTGTGTTCATGGCTGAGGAGAGAGCCGGATTCCTGTGGCATGATGCTCCTTGTATGGAGAAAAGAGCTTTTATTTGTGAAAAGCCAATTTGAATAAATAAACTCTTTTGGATGAGAAAATTAAGTGAATTGAATTATTTATTATAAAGGTTACTAATATGCAAAATTTATATTGAGTAACATTCTGATTGTTGCAGTTGAGTTTCAAATGCTAAAAAAAGGTTGGGAACTTTTGCAATATCACTCCGCCACCTCATTGTAGTGGGTGGTACCAGGTCAAGAGATTAAGAGTCAATCACAGATACAACATCATATAGAAAGGTTAACAGTGCTGGTCAACACTATAAGTGAAATAGATTCAGAAGGATATCCTGGTCGGAACGATCATAACTCAAAAAGGATTGGTAAGAATTAATTAAAGAAGACTTGCTAATACCATATCAATACAAACCCACACATTTGAACTACGCATAAGGGATTAAATAAGGTCATATGTGTGTAAGATTTTATAAAAGTTACTAATAAGTGTCACTCTGAGATCCAAGTAGGTGCCTATCATGAGAGGCTGTTAAAGAACCCGTACTGGTGCTATAACAGGGCCGTAGATTAGAAGAGATGGTAGGGGAGGTAAAAGTCTGAGGCGTGTCCAAAGCATCACCAGTAACCTCCTCCCCGAGCAATTTAAGTCATATAATAAGCAAATGGAAGTTCCAGAGGACCTGATTCCGACATGGATTATTCAATTCTAGTGTTTTTAGGCCACTGTATTTAGATTTCTAGGGGAGGCAGTGCCTCTCGGCCTCACCTCGAACTACGGCCCTGTATAAGTATCAGGGTCATTGTCTCTTCACTAACTGCCTACCTGCTGCTTGCATGTAAATAAGGTATGTGGTGAAGACAATAAACTACAAAATAAAACAAGCCACAAGTGATTTGGGGGTAAAATAAGAGGTGCGGTTGAGCAAGGAGTTGTCTACAACTCCTTGGGTTGAGGGTATTCTATCATGTGGGGGTGTTGAGGGTATTCTATCATGTAGGGGTCTTGAGGGGATTCTATCATGTGGGGGTGTATTAACAACCGCTGGAACCGAATAAAATCCGGTTTAATTGGTTCATAGCGAAAAAAATATTATTTAATTTGGATACATTTTATACTGATTTGATTAAGCAGTTAACATCTTGTACTGCTCTAGGCACCAAAGGGGAAAGAATGGCAAGGCTTGACTTAAATAAAGATCCCATACCCCAACAAACTTGAGATTGGGACCCAACAGTGAATCGATATCTGCAGCCATACTGATTGTCAAATACAAAATACTCCTCTAACTGTTTTCATTGCACATGGAGATTCTATTGAGCAAGAACAACTTGAAACTTGGACCATGAAATAACAACAATCCAATCAGAGCAGCGGGAAGAAGAATTGAGTTTATAGTTACACATGTCTGCATAGAGAAAAAGGGAAATGTGAACCCACCGTCAGAAGGCACTCAATAGCGAGGATGGTTAGCAGCCATGGGTAGCCCTGAGTTTGGGTAATAGCTCCTGACAATGGTGGTCCAAGCATGGAACCAAAGCTAAGTCCAGAGATGAAGATTCCGCAGAGCTTGGCAAATGTGTGCATGTTATCCTCCTCATAGCCGTTTAAACTAAAGGTTAGAAATCATACACAAAATGATTAGTTTTAGAAAAAAATGGTTCTCTTCTGGTTGGATTCCTGAATTTGTTTGCTCTGCTTAGCTAGGTAATCTAGGTCAGAGTTGGCATGATTTAACGTTTTTAATTGTTCACTTAGTTATCATAACGCAACATAGCCCATCATGACGTGACTTCTTTAACTGGGAAAACCCAAGATGCTTCAGCCCAACATTGGCCTTAAGCTTTAAGATAGAGATTTTAGTCGGGCACTTCCTTTCAATGGTAGTGGTACGTTAGCATGATTGAATAAAAGTACAGAATCGAAATACTTACACAGCGATGTTCAGCGCAGATTGAAATAGTGGGGTTAGTAGGAATGCTATCACAATGCCTAAAATAGCCAATAACACGATCACCAACCACAACGGTCTGCAAAATAAAAGCATTGTACTAGGAAGGCTTGAATGTAAGCAAGGTGCTACTTGCGACACAAGCAGGTCACCTAAGTCAGTTCTAATAAGGTGGTGTATCAATGATCATAAATCATTATACCATATTTTTATCAAATGAGTGGAAAAAATTTATTCCACATACATGTAATATTATCGCAACACTGAGGGTTGTCTACTAAAAATCAGATGGAAGACAACTTCAAATATTTCTGAATATGACTATGATTTTGTTTAAACTCTAGATCAGCATAGAACGTTTGTATCTCTAGCATTCAGATTGTAAGACAGGCTCTGTACCATGGTCTTTTCTCCAATTTAATCAATGCTGTGTGTACTGGCAGGAAAATCAGAGAATAATGGGAACGCCTTCAATCAATACATCTGGTTGGATATTTATGACTACGGCCTAATTAGGATACAATAACTGTAATGTAGATGGCTTATGGCGCATAATCAGATACATTGTGTACTTACTGGTTATAGTGAGGAAAAATCTCCAAGAGGAGCGGCGACGGACACAAGAAGAAATAGACGGACGCCAAACAAAGCAAACTTATCATCACTGTGGAGCAGACAAATCCCTGTGAGAAAAAGGCAATAAAGCAGTTAGTCAGGGCAGGGAGGGTGGGAGGTCAGGGGGGTCTTTCAATTAGAATGAGCGATGTTTTACTAAAGCAAATTATCACGATCACATCACTCAAAATTATTGCTCACTTGGTCTATCAATGAGACAAATTCATTCCCAAATCGCTCACTCAGAATGTATATGTTTCCATCAATGTGTGTGCGACTTGTGAGCGAGGCCTTATAGCAGGTCTCACTCACTGACTGGGTGAGCGATCAGATTGCGATTTTGGCTGCTTTTAATTGAGAAACCCCCCATATAAAAATAATAGCCATAGTTATAAACCCAAATTCCCATTCCATTGTATAGCATCGCATGTCCTGACAAGTTATAACATGGCTCATCTGCAATCTAATGATCTTAACTCCCTGAAAGCCGTTTAGTTGCAATCTGAGCTGATCCTCAAACAGTTTTTTTATAACTGATCGATTGAGATTAATCCTCACGAAAACAGCTGAGTATGTGATGTGTTGTTGTCATGCAATCCTCTCTATACACCAAGGTTGCAACCACTGATCATATCGCTGAGGATATGCTGTCGGGGCTTCTGTCAGCTTACATGTACATAATGGTGTCGTTGTGTAAAACTGCGAACCTCTGAAGTTACAACCGCTCAATGTGTTTTGACCATGGTATAAAAACTCCTTTTTTATATTTATGGTTTTGACCTACACTGCTCACATGATATACTATTGCATGTATGTCTCTGATCGAGAGTGAATTAAATCACTTAGCATGAGTACCATCAAAAGAAATTTTGTGTGACGACCCAAATACCGTTTTACTTATTAGGGGTGGCACATTTTAGGTACTCATACTAAATTGATTCTAACGATCAGAGATGCTCATGATAATAGTCTAGGCTCCATGTCATTTGGGTTTTGGCATACAATGCAATAATTAGGTAATGACACTGACTTACCTTTTCTGTGACCCAGACAGAGAGGGGCGTAAACAGGACATAGGTAGCTGGCCAGACAGCGTAGATAAATCCGATGTTAGCTACTTCAATATTATACTGCAATATAAACAACTGAACTACAATTTGGTTCAGCTGCCTCGTATATACACATATACGGATGATTGATCAGAAATTTGTAATGTCGAAATGTCATATGAAAAAATTATTCAAACAAATAAACAATCACGAGAGATACTAGAGATAAAAGATTTCACAAGCTACAAAAAGACTGAGGGATCTGAATGTAGGTAAAGATGCTAATAGCTAGCCATGTCACAAGCCTAGCTATTAGCCCCGTCAAGTTGTTCTCAACTATAGATAAAGAGAGAGAGAGAGAGAGAGAGAGAGAGAGAGAGAGAGAGAGAGAGGGAGGGAGGGAGGGAGGGAGGGAGGGAGAGAGAGAGAGAGAGAGAGAGAGAGAGAGAGAGAGTGAGCACCCACCGTCTGTGTGAGCCAGAGGCTAAGCATTGTCAGGGATGCTATAACACACATCTCTTCTACCATACATACACAGAACATCATCAGTACACCCGGCAATCTTAACATGTCAAAATAACTCTCACCCTCACCATCCTCGCCTTATAACCAAACATGAAATAATATAATATATAATGCAATATAATAATATAATACACGTTAACAGTAACTTTGTATTTGATAAAATTATAGGCCCATTTGTAAAAAACTGAGTAAGTCTATGTGAAAGGAGGTGGCTTCTAATTTTGAATCTTCAGTTCACATTTATCTCTTTATTAATAGACACCTAAAATTTATGCTACCAACTTTCATTATCCTACCATTACTACCTACCTATCTTACCATCCTATTCATATCTCTCCCTGATCCTACCTACTATGTAGTATGTACTAGTACTACCCTACCCTTGTATGTTTTTGTTCATGTCATTTTCTATATGTTTGTGTGTGTCAAGTTATATTAAATTTTCTTTAGTTACAAACGTATAGTAAACCTCATGATTACTTTTTGCTTCAATCGCTTATTTTGTTCAAAAAATGGGATAATACAATTAAATCTAACCTCCATCTTGTCAATTCACCAATGTTAAAAAATGAGTCATTCGTTCGGTGTAGCTTCAATTAACATCAAACATACAGCAAAGGGAAAAAGTACAAGTATTAACAGCTATTATAAAGCCTTGGTCAGGCATCATAAGGCAACTTTTGCTGTGAGTATATACATGAATTCTTAATGTGAAAAGAATGAATCTGGTCAATCTTTGAAAATATCAGTTTAAGGTCTCGAGACTGCATTCGAGTGCTCTGTTGCTTCAAGCAGAAAGTGAAAAAAAACTGATAGCCATCTTTTAAAAAAATTAATTTTCCCTAACTATCCCAATCATGGCGTGTCACACAAATGTGCTAAAAAATAAAGTTATAAAAAAACAATTTGTGGAAAGAGTGGGGATAACTCACAGATGTCTGGTGTTACTATCCACAGTAAGAAGGCTGATAGGAGTATGGTGATCCCAACAGCGACAAATGTCATCTCAAACCCTAAAAACTACAAGGCAAGGAGAGCCAGGGAATTAAAGATATCTCTACTAGTACAACTAAGCTTTTGCCTAAATTTCAACCAGCGAAGAAAAGATAGTATCTAATTTTCAGCCTGTAAGCTATTCTTGAAAGTATTATGTTATAAAACACAATTTCTGTTTCAAAATAATATTCAGTATATATTAATTTCTGCATTTATGGAAATAGTCCTATCTCCAATATGGGAGGATGATTCTCTATACACAAGAGTTATAAAGGAATAAAAATAAGAGGACTACTCATAGGTGTAAAACTAACAGGACTACTCATAGGTGTAAAACTAACAGGACTACTCATAGGTGTTGGTATTAAGAAGGTTATTAGACAAGTTAATTAAGTGGTTTTGTTTGGGCTAACTAACATCTTCTGGGTACAAGGTACGATTAGGATATGGTGTGGTCTTGTGTTTGGGCTAACTAACATCTTCTGGGTACAAGGTACGATTAGGATATGGTGTGGTCTTGTGTTTGGGCTAACATCTTCTGGGTACGAGGTACGATTAGGATATGGTGTGGTCTTACTGGTCATGGTAGTTGTTTAGAATGTTTTGACAAAGTAACTATAAAATGATAGGATTTGGGCCAATAATATTTTGGCGCTTGGATGGTGTTAAGGTTTTTTTTGCACTACATATATGGAGTCTACCATACTGTAACATATTATACTATCATTAAAACAATAAACAAAACACTTAAATCTACAAAAAATCAGCAAAGTTAATTGACTTGAATTAGTTAGCACCACTGATATATATACCAATGGTTATGGGATAGCTGAGGGCATTCTGCTCCAACAAATTCACATCAGTCAGGACACTATAGAGTGCTCTAAACAGCACAGCGTGCCTCACCTTGTAAAAAATACCACCAACAAAATACCCACCAGCAAATCCAAGAACTATGGACATATCAAGCCAGCCCTGCAAAACAACAAAAAAGACAAAATTATTTACAGTGATTAACGTGACTCGCTCACTTTATTTTTTGCCACGGCCATCAATATCACATGATCTGCTGTATTTTGCTTATATAAGTGTTTTTCAAACAAACATTTTCAGCCCTGACAACAAAGCTATAATTACATCGACCTCCAAGTTACTTCAGCATAAATCATCACTATGGTAATGGAGAAGATTAGAGACGAGGATCAGGGAGAATAAATGAATGGCCAGGCATCAATCGCACCATAGGTTATTAGTAGGGCACTTTTAATTTTCCCCACCACCCTGAATCATTGCACCAAGAGAGGCCTTTTGTTCCATATGTGTAGAGTGATGAGCTCCTGCGAGTTTGTGTCATTAAATTTCAGTAACACGATCTCAATTGAAGGGGCTTTCCTGAGAAACATACAGTGGGGTACCGTAATGCAATAGTTATAGACATGGAGAAATTATTAAACATGCCATTCTAAAACCATAACTTTCATACAGGAACTTAATGAAATAATGTATGAAAGAGAAAGAGTTCAATTTTACCTAAAAAACTGCTTTTGTTGACTGAAACAGCCAATCAGCACTGAAGTGAACCTTCTACATTAATAAAGACCTTATGATCACCGGGTAGCCCTGGGGCGGGGGGGGATGAGTGTCTTGGGGGGGATCAGATAATACGACCTTAACCAATAGGTCACAATCAAAGTTTGGTAGAATTTATGGTTGAAAAGAGTATTCTCTTGAGATAAAGTCAGCTTACAAATAATTTGGTGATGTTGTAACTCTTTGATTTGAGTACTATGCTCGCTGTAGAGACATTGCTGAGAGCTGCACAAGCTCCTGAGATCATCCTTAAGGCAATAGTAAGGGAGAACATCACCCAACCTCTAGTATAACCTGTCATGCTGAAATATACTTTTATGTAATATATATATATAGTTATGTATATAATATATTGGGTAAATAACTGATTCAACAGTCGAAAAGATGACTAATAAAAGAAAGATGATATCTGTCAAATTCATCTGATGGTGAAAATATACACCTTGCTATACAATTGCACTTAGTTACACTTAGCAGCGGTATTGAACAGCTGACTAAGGACAATGCCAAAATCTGACAAAACAATTAATCATGGGTTTATATGTCTGTAGTAAGATAAACCCTTCAATTGGTCATTGACTTGAATCGGCAATAATAAAGTATATATATATCATGTTATGAGCTGTAAATATGGGTCAATGACGGAGCCAAATACCAAGACATCATTTACCATTGGAAAGCATTGGGCTTATGGCTAAAGTTATTTACTGTAGTTCCATGGGTCGACCTGAGCGAATTTTGAGGCTGTTCGATCAATGGGAATACCTCCCAGTTAGCGCTGTGCTCGAATGTTCAGTTCGTGTGGAGCTCTTCGAAGTACAGCGAGCTGGCATGGCATGGCATGGCCGAGTGGTTAGCATCAAAGACTTTGTCTAAAGAGGACCGGGTTTTAGTAGTTTCTGCTGGATCTCAATACATGGGAATGGATGCATATCTCGAGGGCAAGCCAAGTGATAACAACTCAGCTCAAGCATAAAATCTACATGGCAACAGTGATTTATGATTTTCCTTTAGAGTAGTCTTCAAATGATATTCACACTAAATTAGAGCATTGGAAATATTATAACACTATCACCATTGGCTATTAAGGGCACTATTGGCTATTTAGAGCAGTCACATTTTGTGTTATTTTTGCATAATGGCAAAAATGATATCCAAACAACCGTGCAAAACTTTTTTTGAAAGTTCTCACATGAGAAGCCTCTTTTATAAACCATGGTGCGCACGGGAATGCCTACGGAATTCTGCACTAGCCTAGCCAAGCCAGTTTAAATGACGCATAATCATCAAATCAAGCTTTTACTCGGGTATTCGTGTTTGTAGTTTGGCAGCTTTCTAATGCTCTATGATATGTCTATATTCAGATCGGTTATTGCTTTGGTAGAGCTGCTTGCGCCAATTATTTTCGATGAAAATGGGGTTATTATTTTTAAAAACTGCAGTGACAATGTTGAATTGCAGTTATATCAGGGGTTTTATGTTGCTCATACTTAAACAAGATAATTCAAGCCTTACCCAAAGCATATGCTACATACTCCACATACTGTAGCACCGCCTACAAGCGCTCGCCGGGCTGTATACTTCGCTATCTGGAAGTATAAGAATAAAGTAAAATGATATATAAAGCAGTGCCAATAAGTCGATTTTCAGGCATTTATTATCTTTGACACTTTATATGTATACACATGCCAATCCAGTCTAGGGGGAAGTGAAATATACCATTAGTTTCTTTAAGGTTTAGTGACCATGGCATGATTAGCTGGAGACTGAAGTACACTTATTGTATTATGATGCATATATATATATATATATATATATATATAATGTTAAATATCAGAGGACAGTGGACTTAGATTTGGTGGCATCGCAAGGAAATAATGATGTTTACTTGATTATTATTGTCTAATGAAGGGTAACAGGAAATCAGTAAATCAGTGATGTTTTTCATCAAAACTGCATTACTGAAAGGTTCAACATTTAGAGACATAATGATGTCTTTTCTAGTTAGTTATCTTTGCCCTTGCCGCTCATGGGCTTTCTGCAGTTAGTGCCTCCTAATTGAGACTCTGTTGCAGTACTCTTCATTTTTTGGATGTATGTCATGACAGTTGATTTTTCTCTATATCACAGGTAACACCTTGATCACCATACCGCGACCCACCGTTAGCTAACAATTAGTTAGTTTCCATGGGGCGATAACTGGCCTATAGCGTGCCGACTCTGGTCAAAAGCGACTCAATTTAGCCATCGGGCCACTTTGGTCAAATAGTCATCTTGTCCAATAGTTTAGAGCGACTTTTAGAGTTGACTTATTATTTTCTGAGCATGGGAAATGCTGAGTCAACTTATTTTACAGGCATACATGTAGTTATAACAGAGACTATAGATATATCTATAGTCTCTGGTTATAACACACCACTAACACATTAATAATAAATCATCCCTTATACTTAGGAAAATTCCTCAGTATCTGACCAGGTGTTAATGGGTCCTGACCGAAGGGATTTGTCAATTCATCTAGTCTAGTGCCGACACTAATTGGCGAATTTTTTACAATCTTCCTTGCTGCGTTATATAGATTTTTGGCCTAAGAATAAAATGTGAAATAAAATAGTGATTATGATTATGGGCGATTCAGAAAATCTGCTTTGAAAAAAACATGCATTGGTCTAGTAGAATGTTGTTGTGAATGCATATTGTCTATAACAAGAAAGATCTCCATAGCACCGATCTACTTAAAAAAGAGAGTAACAACCTAATAAAAAAATAGAACAGTCTCTGAACCCATTCCGTCTAAATTTGGCTATAACACAAATGTTAATAAATTTCGTTACTTTACAGCTTGTTCTCGTTAGACCTGAGTAAAATGCCTTGAAGGACACAGACCAATTTGTTGTAAATCTACTTGAGGTAAAATCCTATTTGTATGAAGAAAAACTGCATTGACATAGAAGTTTGTTCCCTCTGAGGTGGCGAAGTGCTTATTGCAAAAGTCAGAAATTGTGGCGCCATGAAATTCAGCTTTTTAAATTTTCCTCTGCATCCGCAGAAGGAAAACTCCTGTTCTAGTTTTGACATATCTAAATTTAGTGAATGGTTGCGCTACAATATGAAGAAAATTTGTTATATGAATCGAATCATCGCACTTGAAGTTTTTTGTAGTCGTTTTATGTGGAAGTCCGCATTCATAAAAATTAGGAAAAGATGATGAACATAAACAGATTAAATTTTCACTAATTTACCTCCGTGCTGGTCTTTCATCTCTATATATGACAATTTTTTTGTTCTATTGCATAGTTCACTGCAGAATCAAGCTATGATTTAGTTATCGCTATTGTCCTACAGTCGACAAATGATTAGTACAATCCAGAAGTAGCTTGATATGGGATATCATATCACTGTACATGCACATATTTATGTAATTACATCATACTTACTATTTTATCACAGAAAGGAGAAACCAGTGTCTTAGCCAGTTCATAAGATCCGATTATGATACCCATTTGTATCTCATTCAGTCCTCTGATGCCACCTTCCTTCGGCAAGAACGGTACTGGCATGTAATCCACACACGTCATCAAAAACTGGACACCCAACAACATTATTATAGTTCCGGTTTTTACCTTATTATCGAGACTGTCTGTGTCATCAACAGCTTTATCTTGGCATATCAGCTGTTGCCTTTCATTGTCTGCATTTCCCATTATTAGATGACTCTGGAGTAATCAGAAGATCATTAATTGATTTTCCTTTTTGTTCAAATCCTTGATCAATGAAATATATATAAGAACTGAAATATTTTAGTTGATGTATTGTCAGTTTGTTCCCTCTGTGGTGGCGGAGGTATATTGCAAATGTTTGGTTTTGATACCAAAAATTTGCAATATCCCTCCGCAACCACAGAGGGAACCAACTTGTTCTACTCACTATCACTATCTGATCTTTAAAATGTTACTAATTATAAGTATATGTTTTGACCTGACCTGACTTTGAGCTTGGTGGCAGTGGTGTGTTAACCAATCAAGCAGATGGACACCTCATCTATTTAAGTTAATAGGTTTATGAAGAGAGTATGAAAAGTATTATGATGTACCCAGGGATAAGCTTCTACCATGATTTATTATATCACCACATTTCATCATACAACCATAATTACTTTGACTATAATTTCTTATTAAAGCTTACCAACAGACTAAAGAATTTCATAGTCAGGTAGTTAGTACTTCTGTACTGATATCAACAGTGGAAATTTCATAGCTATGTCAGGGAGATTAGATGTTGTATTTTTGCCTTTGCATTAAATTTCCATCCCAGCTGACAGAGAATTGATCATAGCCCACACAAGATTTTGCCTCATTTTGGACAACGAGGGGAGGAAACATTTTGCGATTACATTAAGTATTTCTATGGGATTAGCCGGTGTTGCCAAGTATTGTTGAGTTGCTATAAGTGGTCCTGCATGCCTATATAGAAATATCCGTCATCCAATTTCACCACGAATAAGGATGATTTAATTATTTCATATCTTCAAGGTGTTGGGAATTTTGTTATAAAACTAACCTTGGTTTATGTACGCGCAGCATGATAAACAACCTAACATTAAATATAATTTTAAGTTGAAAGCAGCATTTTATGGTGATTTTATTTTATTTTATAAATTAACCCTGGTTGACAGCATTATCATTTTTTTAGAATCGACTCATTATAAGATGGCGCAATCGGTTAGCGCGCTTGCTATTCACTGCCAGGCGATTAGTGCCGCAGGAGTTGTGGGTTCGAGTCCCACTGGGGGAGCTTTCATTGTTGATTGTTCCAGCCCCCAGCACCCTCGGGTGTATACCTCTCCTGTGTACTTGTCTACTGACTGACTCATGGAAAGACATGTGACAGCATGGAAAGACATGCTGACAAGCTGGAAAGACAGCTAAACCTACTACAAGGGGTCCCAGCAATGGGCCATGTAAGGCCAATAACCCTAACACGTACGCTGTGTTTCATAGGGTGGCAATGGTGGATTGGAATGTGCTGTGGGATGAGAGAACACAACTCCGAGTAGTGAATAGCGGGCTATCTAATTAGCGCCATCAACCCATTCTTTTTTGGGGATGGTGAGATGGCGCAATCGGTTAGCGCGCTTGCTATTCACTGCCAGGCGATTAGTGCCGCAGGAGTTGTGGGTTCGAGTCCCACTGGGGGAGCTTTCATTGTTGATTGTTCCAGCCCCCAGCACCCTCGGGTGTATACCTCTCCTGTGTACTTGTCTACTGACTGACTCATGGAAAGACATGTGACAGCATGGAAAGACATGCTGACAAGCTGGAAAGACAGCTAAACCTACTACAAGGGGTCCCAGCAATGGGCCATGTAAGGCCAATAACCCTAACACGTACGCTGTGTTTCATAGGGTGGCAATGGTGGATTGGAATGTGCTGTGGGATGAGAGAACACAACTCCGAGTAGTGAATAGCGGGCTATCTAATTAGCGCCATCAACCCATTCTTTTTTGGGGATGGTGAGATGGCGCAATCGGTTAGCGCGCTTGCTATTCACTGCCAGGCGATTAGTGCCGCAGGAGTTGTGGGTTCGAGTCCCACTGGGGGAGCTTTCATTGTTGATTGTTCCAGCCCCCAGCACCCTCGGGTGTATACCTCTCCCATATGGTTTAGGGTTTTATAATGCTTTACCCCCCCCCCTTCTTTTTTCCTTTGATCTATAATGACCAAACTTCAGCACGATTTAAGATTACAATGATGACAATATTACATGACTATCCTACGGCATACCGTTTCTAATCACTACTAGATACTATTCATCACCTGACTGTTACCATCACACCTAATACTATAATCCAGAGAAACACCTTCAAATCTCAACCAACTTCAATATTGACATACCTAATGCCATCTCAAACCACTAATAGACACTGTTCATCACATGACTGCTACCATCACACCTAATAATATAGTCAACAGAGATAACTACATATCTCAACCAAAGCCAATGACATTCATACAGATATCATCAAAGTGAAACTGCCTACCAAAGCTGAGTCACGCCTCCTTCATTGGCGCCAACGTTAAGGGTATGCAGCAGCGATTGCTGCCAAAAAGCCGATGACATTCATACAGATATCATCAAAGTGAAACAGATATCATCATCGGTGCAGCATTAAGTACCAAGTATATGCAGCAGTTAGAGCGTGAATCAGTAGCATCAAGACTGTCATTCAGAACAGTGAGAATTTAGACGTCAAACCGAATAGTAATCCAGAAGTCACGCCGAGTGAGATTTTGGACACCAAATCGTGTGGTGTGTCAGAAGTCAAACCAAATAGTAGCAAACCTCGAAAACATTATCACCCAGATAGCCACGCAGGTGAACAACTTCCTGCGAGCATGTAGTGTCATTAACAGAGAGCTGCGGAACATCATTAGCGTCCTCAGTAACGAACAATTACAATATATGCGAAAGAAAGACAAGTTCAGGTCAGATTATTTAGAACACCCACTACAGATTTTGTTCGCGAGAACAAAGTTTAGTTTGTAAGAGTTGTCATCCCAAAATGCTATAGAATTCAATCAATTGATAGCTAGGATGTATAGGGCTGTATCAATATAAAGGAAAACAACACACAAGATATGACAAGCAATCTATGTTACGTTACCTCAATGGGCATAAATTTAGAAACACCATGCAGTATCAAAATAACATAGATTTAGCGCTATGCGCCATTAGGTCTGTAATGTAACTAGATTCAGACTATTAAGCGCGGTAGTCATCCTGTTATTCTTATACACAAATATCCCACATTCCTATGCTTGGTGACAAATCACAAACCAGCTAGACGGAAAAATGAGATCAGAATAACTCAGATTAAGTAAAAAGTTATGGTGAGGTAGTTAAACCACAGGTGTAACACCATCAAGCCCTTCAAATTTATGGGATATCAACAATAAGACTAGTCTAAATGTTTGTGCTGACATTAGAGTAGAGACAGTGGTGAAACCAGCTGAGCATCGATTTTTGGAGGGATAGCAGTGCGAGCCATTAAAAATATAGGGTACAAAATAATCATGATGCTAGGGCTTGATGCAGTTTGGGGACCTTCACCAATCTTTAAATAATGTAGTCTACTCAAACACCATAGTCAGACATTTTAGCAATTAAATGATTTTATAAAATTGTAGAATATATTTGTGTTTTAAAGTTTCAGGTCTCAGTAACTGATTTGAAACTGCTTTGCTTGCAAAAGATGACACATTGAGCAAATTGTTGCAAGTATACAGAAGGAAAGAAATGTGCTGTGTATTTTGATATGATGTGATTCTTTCTGTGTTTTGTATTGGGAATGCTAATGCCCAGTACAAAAGGCACACATAACAAACATGGCACAAGTTTTGAATCAGGTATAAAGATGTCTTTGTAAGTTACTATTTGACAAACACAGTAGTCTAGGATTGCTTTCAGAATATTGCGACAATCCTATAATCCAAAGACATGAAAAAAACTTTTGAGTATAAACTGGTGCCAATATTACATTCCACTCAAGATTATCCCTAATTACAATTTCAATTATCATTCCATGGATAAAAATGATGATGTTTTTCTAATCATGAGCTGCGATAATTAATTAATGGGTTATAAATGTAGCTTGTTAGCTGTAGTCATTCAGCCTCTTCATTTGTTTGGAGGCCCTGTGACAAAGCTAGTTAGCTGTAGCGTCTTAGTAAAATTCACAATCCCCCCCCCCCCCCGTATACAGTCACAATCCCCCCGTATATAGTCACGATCCCCCCCCCCCATTTATAGTCACCAGCGTTGACCAAATATCTTAGCTCTTAACTCTGAGCAGAGGCTTCTACGGCAGCGGCGATCGCCATCCCGAACTACAGCCGCGGCGATCGCCATCCCGAACGAAGCTTTTAAGGGCTGGCTGTGTAGACAACACCCTGACTTTCAGTGATCATGTCGACAACATAATATCTAGATGCTTCCAATGCTTATATCTGAAACACATGAGCATGGATAGCTATGGCCTATTAACTCTCTTTGTAGCTAATATTAAGTCTGTAATCGCTACGCCCGCCCTGCATGGTACCAACTGTTATCAGACACTGACAAAACAAGACCAGAGCAAATCCATTGCCCTGCTACTCAGAAGCTTTACAATCTAGCCCTACCATCGAACAAAAATTGGGCTTGTGAGGGCACTAGGGTAATCGCATTTGTCCACCTTGTACAACAGCTCACTTTCTTTATAGCATTGTTAGCACTGATGGTTAAGCTATCAGTATGTGAATTTTAATGCTGTTTTTCTTCAAGAAAATGAAATATTGAACATCATTGTTGTTATGGCTGCATATTATAAGGTGATGGACTATATATAATATATAATAAAGAGTGATCTGTAAATGTAAGCTAGAAATGAACACAGCTATTTCCTCTTTTACTCCTTGAGGTAGGGAGTAGAACGATATGTGAAGCTGCCTTGTCACAAAACAAGGGGAGACAATGTGTAACATAACCATCAAGAAAATCACTCTTCAAAAAAGGGCTGTGTGGTTGCAGAAGGGTTGCTCTAGCACCCCTCCTTCAACACGGAATCTTTGGAAATGAGGGACGATGAGAGACTATATACAATGGAATAATTGTAACAGGTTACACCCTACACGCCTCAAAATATGACGAATAGTATAGTGCTGGTTGGTGTTGCTTTGTGTGCTTAGCAAGAACTCATCAATACAAAATTCAAGAGAAAAATAGCAAATCATAAAATTTACAAAACTTGACCTTTTGGAGAGTAACCCCCTGATGATAGAATGTGATGCCGTGTATCTTAATTAATTGAAGAAATTAGATCGAAAAAGAACCTTTTGTAATGACAGAGTCCACAAATTTAAAACCAAGTAGAATTCTTTTCTCAGATGTCTGGTTATTATGGTAGGCTTAATTCTCTCCATGCTGTGTAATATCAATATGTTTTGTGCACAAATTTATTAAATAACTAGAAACATTCAACCTGAAGTTTCGTTTTTTTTCTAGTCATATACCTCTGGCTAATCTATGATTAAAGCATGTTGGTCATAGCTATATATGAAAAGTTCTAACATAATCTTCTGCATCGTGTTAGTGAATGAATTCATTATAGCTTGACCAATACTTCATAATCATCACATACCCCCAATCGTTAAAATTTGCCACTGGAAAATAGCAAACAATATGTTGACTATTATATATGAGATATTAAACATTAGACTTTGGAATCCATATCAGACAACATCAGAGGTATCACTGTATATACAGCAGCACTGATATAAATTCATATATCAATATATTCATGTCAATTTACAGCAGTAATTACGATCTTAAGAAATTGTCAGTTTTATCTTACCTCCGGGGGGGGGGGGGGGCGTCGGACGGGGGCAAGAGTCTAGACTCGACTAGTTACTTCCATGATTATCAAAAAATTGGGGTACAACATTTCCTGAATAACCCCTGATATATACAGCAGTAATTAAGATTTCATAAACATGTAAGCTCAATTTGTTATTGACCTAGTGGACCTAGTGAACCTACTGGACCTAGTGGACCGCACTCTCTTGATTTTGAGCTTGATCTGAGCCTTATCAATATAACCGTAACAAACAATTTGTTCTACTCTGAGGCAAGGATTGTCACTTAATAAAAGAGGCAGTGTTACATATTTTATTCTGAACAATATTTTCAAAAAGAAGGCAAGAACATGGAAGGCACAATTTTCACAATATCGTGTCGACCATAGACATGGATTTTGATGTCAATGGTGTCGACAATCGTGTGGCGTGTGCTGTGAGAAAGTATAAGATATATAAATATTAGAACTTCTCCACTGCCTCGATTGGATTGTAGTCGGAATTCACTGACTCACTGTCAGTTGCTGGAATGGTTAAATGTACTAGATGCTTTGAGACGTGCAGTTCCGGAGAGTGGTGTACCCTACTATCACCATTTTATATACCTAATAAAGTCTCTGTCTAAGTCAATAAAACACAATCAAAATTATTTGAATTGCCAATAATATTTTCTTTTGCAGCCATACCATTTGTAATGATGTAATAAAATAAATGACACATATTCCATGTGCGAACGTTCAATATGAGCAGCTCGTGATAAGCTTGGTGCTAGAGAGGAGGTGATGAGAACAATTGTATTATTCTCCTCTCAGAATTATAAATACGACTTATACAACAATATCCTAGTGAAGTCTTGGCACCAAAAATTTTTGTTTTTTGAATAAATCGCAGAACAAGACAAATTAAATACAGACTGAGATTGCTGCCTGTGAAACAGGAAATAACAGCGAACCCATTTACGCGTGTTTATCTGTTGTGCTTGTGCTAGTTTTAGATTTAGCAGCAGCCTGTTGTGGCTGTTGTTGTTGTCTCTGTTGCTGTTGGTGGTTATGCTGAGCAGCAGCTAATTTTGCTCTAATATGCTCCTCAGTATTTACAGCTTGAGGCTGCCCTGGTTTGCCTGCTTTTGGTGGAGGAGGGCTGTTTTTGGGATTCTTTAGAATTCCGTCAGCAGTTTTGAAATAGTAGCCCGGCTCATATATATCTGGCCTTTGCTTTATTTGTAAAAGACGAGTGAATGCCATCTCAAAGCGCATTAGATCTTTGCAGCTATCAAGGTCCAGAGTCAGAGGTTCATTCCATTGTGATGCAGCGATTTCTAATGGTGGCATCTGGAATCGCGGATTAAAATTGGCCTACAAATTAAAAAAAGATGGATATCATTGTCAGTCTCAGTTTGCTTCGATTGATATGAAGTACTTGCGTAAAGGGATGGGCAGCTTTGTAGATATATGAAAATATGTAGGAGCAACTCCAAGTTTAACAAGAATTAAGAATCAGATATGGAATCAGGGATGATGGAATAAACTTTATTCAATTAAGCTAAATAGTCTGTTTCTAATTAAGTTAGTCCCTATCAAATGTTGTACCATCTGATGACAAATGAACAGATAACAAGCATGACAGATAACAATTTCTTTCTCGTAACTACTAATTTTTGCTTATTATTTGAAAATTTGTGTCCAGTACACTGAAAATGCAAAATCCGATACAAGAAGTAAACCACATCAACAATGGGATTTCCAAGTTGTCTGCTCCTGACTTTTGTCTTGCTTTATCTGGACATTAGTGAGGATTCAGTGAAGTAAGGGTGTACAGGGTCGTAGTTTAGAAGAAAAAAATGGTAGGGGAGGCAAAAGTTTGTGGCGAGTCAGAAACATCACCAGTCAGCGCCTTCCCGAGCAATTTGAGGCATATGATAAGCAAATCGAAATCGCATGGGAGCTTATTCAAATATGGATTATTAAATTATAGTGTTCTTAGAACACTGTATTTAGCTTTCTAAGGGAGGCAGTGCCTCCCTGCCTCCCCTAGAACTACGGGCCTGGTATAAATACTTACTCTGAGTATATAGACGTTTGATTTACAGAAGGCTCCCACCAGATTATTGACTGTTTTATAATGTGCCAGTTCACTCTGGAAGTCTTTCTCCTTGGCTATTTCTGACCACAATGTCTTGTTGGCATAGTCGTACAGAATCACATCAGCACTTGACCATTTCAGCAATTTGGCGGCCGTTTGTGGTGGGATAGGGTCTGCTTTATCTTAAAATAAACAGAGTTCAGATTAGATCCTCTTGTCTAGTTATGGGAAAGACTCATTGGCATGACTCCTTGTGTATCTTGAATCAATGAAGCCAATGAGCTACAATGCTACTGATTTGAGCATCGTGAATTGAGACACTATCAAGTTATGCAAGATAAGTACAAAGATATGGTCACTTTTTAGATCCCATGTCAATAAGGGTGAGAAACTGGACTGCGTTCCCTTAACTTGATGAGCAGAACTTAACAACAAACAGTTCTTGAATCGATTTGATTGAGGTTTGTTTTGAGGAAAGCCTTGAAGTCTTCCTTTACTATTAAGCCAACACTCAACTCACTTTGATATTTGAAGACGTTTTTCTGCAGGAAGAGAATGTCATTGAGCTCCCAGCACCACTTTCTCTTCAGTAATAACAAACTCTCATGCATATACTCCATCACCAGCAGAAGGGGGAATGACTGTTTTAGGTCCTCCATAAACTCTGTTACCTGGTATAAGAAGGAGCGTAAGGGGGAGATTAGGTCAGGAGTGTAAGGGGTGTAAAGAGGAGAGGTTAGGCCAGTTTTGTCTTAACAGTATCCAGGCCAAGTTAAGTTTGTGATAGAGCATATCTAATCCCTTAGATTATATACACTTGTTGTTAAGAGATAGGGCCATGGCAATGTTGAGCAATAGAAACCCACAATCAAGAAATGAGGGAGGGAAGGATTTCTCACTTGTAAGAAAGTGCATCATTATTGGATGATTTGAAGCTTTCGAAATAAGAGAAACCTGGTGTGGCCACATTTTAGCAGTATCTGTGGTGACAGAAGGGCAATAATGAGAAAAAAAAAACATGACATCTTACATCAGAGATGAATTACTGTGATGGCAAATATGATAGCAAGATATTTTATGAGCTGTTTAGAACAAGATTAGAAGAGGATTAACTATCTAATTGCTCATTTATCAGTTCTGGGAACCAGCAAGAAGGTATAAGCTTTTTAGCTCATGTAATTCAAATTTTAAAGAAAAGCTGGATTCTCAAAAATCAGTATGTTAATTATTCAATTAATTTGAGAATATAGCTAAGCTTGTAGCGTTTTTTTTTTAGCCACATTTACTTATTCAATGTTTAATTTATTCAAATTCTAAGGTTTTTCCTTGCAAGAAAACTTTCACTATCTACATATTCAGCCTGCGGCAAAAGTCTGCCGTTTCAGATCAGTTGTAGGTCGGTGAAGCAGGTATTGAGCAGGTAAGTGAGCAGGTAAGTGAGAGAAAGTATGGTTACAGTAATGGTTACGGTGAGCAATAAAAGCCTTTTATTGCTCACCGTAACCATTACTGTAACCATACTTTCTCTAAAAGGCCTACAAAAGGGTAAAGTTTGAACTAGGGTGTTTTTTGTTAGAGACAAACTCTGACTAATGCGATGATTATGGCTCGGAACCTGACCTTCAGACTCAGATTGTCAGGTACCGCGCCAAAATCATCACATTAGTCAGACTTTGCCTCTGCCATAAAACACCCTAGTTCAAACTTTACCCTTTTGTATGCCTTTTGTTGTTCATCAGAGTTACTCTTTATTGTAGCCATACTTTCTCTCAGTTCTGAATACCTACTTTATGATAGATTAGATACACCACCACATTATTCAGAGGATGCGAGGTATTCACATGCTGGCTAATGGCGTTATGTTATGGTGGTTTATTCTTTGTTCTCTCCCCTTTAATGCTCATATAGACCTACCTTCTCTGGATCCTCCATATCGTACCGATTGAGTCCGAAGTCAGCAGATTGGAAGTTCTTAGTGACTGATCTCACATGGAAGTTTTTATCTTTTGTATTTTTCATTCGGTCATTTATACCATCGTAGTAGTTTGGGTTGTCAGCAAATCTAAAAATATAATATGTATTATATTATATTATATTATATTATATTATAGAATTCATATATCCCATCATTGTGAGAAAATCGAGACAAGCTAGAGATCCGATCTGGATCTGAATGTAGCTGTAAAACGGTACCAAAAACATTGGAAAATATGCTTGATAACGATTCAAGGAGGTCTCAGTAATACAAAAAGTCGCAGCGGGTGCTGACATGTTGATTTTTTTCATTGTTCTGTTTTAGTTAGCACTATACAATGATCATATCACAGCATCTCTCTCAGCATAACTCATCGTTAGTCGACTGCATGGTACAGTATGACATGCTAACAAAAGGCAGTGCTGCTACTAAATTATCAGCTAAAACAAAAGGAGTGCTACCTGTCAGCTGTTGATTTTTTCAAATTAGCAAATTAGCTAATCAATTCACGTTGGTTTCATTCCAAAGTTTACACCTCGAAAAAAACTTCCTCCTCAAAAAATGTGGCCTACGAAATTCAAATTTTGTGGTTGTGACGAGGTTTCAGTTTCTATATAGTACCTTTTTAATACCTTCTCATCTCAATTTTAAGTGAGAATCAGTGTGGGTCACAGCAGGGAGAATCAGTGTGGGTCACAGGCTGTTTATAAACTTGAAGCAGTAATATAAATGAGACTAACAACTCTAGAATGATACTAAAAGCCTGATTATTTCACAATCGTGCCAAAAGGAAGTATCTGGTTGAGATATGCAGACAGATTAGACAGATATAGAATACCGGAGGTTGTTTTTTGCATATTATCATCTTTACTCTGTGATATTATGTTAGATGGCGTTCTTCTCGCAGAATTTCACTCTCGAGTGATAGCCAATAAATAAATCAATACAATGGTTCATCCATATAATCACAGAGGATATCCTAGTATCACAGATATATCACAGAGGATATCACAGAGGATATCCTAGTATCACAGATATATCACAGAGGATATCACAGAGGATATCCTAGTATCACAGATATATCACAGATATATCACAGATATATCACAGATATATCACAGATATATCACAGATATATCACAGATATATCACAGAGGATATCACAGAGGATATCCTAGTATCACAGATATATCACAGAGGATATCACAGAGGATATCCTAGTATCACAGATATATCACAGATATATCACAGATATATCACAGATATATCACAGATATATCACAGAGGATATCCTACTAATCACAGTAGGATAGCTAGTCTGAGCCCCCCAGACATTTGCCCCTCGTCCGACGGCCCCCCCCCCCCCCCCCCGGATAACCTTACTCTGTGATATAATACAGTGCCTGGCTATATACACTAAAATACAGTCAGTAACACTATTATATCAGTTTATGTAGGTCTTATACTATACCATAAACATATAAATGAGTATTAATATGTTTATAGCTATTACCAATGACCGATTTAGTACCTTCGCAATTACCCAGATCTGCAACTTGACTCAAAATGGGGAGATGATACTGCGAGGCTGCAATAAATATCAAATACTTCAAATTGAAATTTAGTACTTATATTTTCGACAAATTAAGCTTTAATTTATTCACTTCGACCTTGAGATCAATGCTATGTAAGTATTGAATTGAGTCAACACCATTCTATCCCACAAACCTGATAATGCGCTCCATCATCGAGTATTTTCCTACTTCATCTTCGGGAATTAACATTTTCTGGAAATAGTTCATCACAGATTTGATGTGGGTGAGTGGACTCCTTACAACTCCTGAGAGAATAAGAAAAGAACGGAGTTAATAGGACCTAGCCTGCAGTGGCCAATCTAAATATAGGAGACAACTTGACCGAAAGCTTAGAGAGCATACAAACTGATTGGTCAAAGTTGGAAGGCTAGCATTGATTAAACACAACTAGTCCTAAGGAAAAATCGAAACAGAAATAAAGAAAACAACTCGAACGTCTCAGGGCTGTATTGTTTGGAAAAAATGGTAGGGGAGGCTGAGGCAATAATCTGATAAAGCATCGACATAGTGGTATTGAGGGGTCTGGGGTGAAGCCCCGGCCTCCACAGGTTTATAGTTAGCAAATATAGATCTTGACAAAGCTTTTTCTCGAGATGCTTCGGACATGATATTATTCTTTTGTGATGGCCACTATATTTAGCTTTCTAGGGGAGGACTGGATGTTTTGAACGATGATCATTTTTTGAATAGATCTTAGGACAACACTGCAAACGTAAGATAACAACAACTTCTAATAATCATCACTGTGGAATGGTCCACCACACTTGAATTACTTACCTATAAATTTAGGATTGTCCAGTATATCCGTGAATGTAGATTTGTTAAATACAGCATGGTTAACGAGAACATCAAACTTCATCTCATCATCTTTATCAGGGAGAAGATGTTTTTCTGGATTCAAAATATACGGCCAACCGGCAAAGACATCACCTGTAAAGAGATGAGGTATATGTGAATATAGAGCAAACTCGTCTAGACTTCCTTGTTCACGGAATTTCTTTGTTTACATAAGTGTTACAGCTTGTCTATATAAATATGCAATCCACTATATTTTTTCTGGCATCTGAACAAAAGAAGTGATGATATGAACCCGTGACCCCAGCTGTTGTCATGCTCTTAGGAGTGTCTTTTGTAGTTTCACCAGGGCTCTAGATCATGATGGAAAGGCATTAGTTGATGTGAAAGTATAAACAATCGGTAGGGACAAGCTCTAGAGATAGCCTCTCACACTTGCTTTACAACCACTTTTTCCCTAATTATCCACCTCGAAACTACACATGGGGTATACCTCTCAACCGTTGATATCAATTCATGGATTAGTGGTAAATTACACAGTATGGCTATTTGTGGAGAAATTTCAGTATATAGCTTTGTGTCAAGAATCGGCTCTAGCCAAAATTCTGGCAGATTATATCATATTTGATCAGTGCTCTCACCTCGCCTAGGCAGAGCAAACTTGAGATTGTGTCTGTATCCGAATCGCTGAAAAAGCGATATAAGAGTTGTCGATCCAGCTTTGTGAGTTTTCACAAAGCCGAAGGATAGCACTGGATCACACGTCTGTGGGCGATAGCCATTACCCAGGTTCTGACTGTAAATAAAAAAACGCTTTATTATAACAAGCAACAGAGAAGTTCGGTACCTTTTTTTTGTATTGAATCAGGGACAAGTTGAGGTTAACCAAACTAAAGCCTTAGCCTTACACATATTATGTCTATGAGTCGATCTAACCTGTGTGCACGATACTGTGCCCCACAGAACTCAAGTATCATTGTAATCAAAATTTTGATGTCATAGGACTTGTTTGACAAACCCTGAAATCAGAATGAATCGAAGCAAATCTGAAACAATGATGTATCTCAGAGCTGCGTGGGACAAAGTTCACTCTGCTGTAGCAGACATGAGATCTGATACAGAACTTGTGTATTGGCTCGCTACCATCCGAACCTGATCAGATGGAACAAGTGATACCAATCAGTTATGGATTTTTTACTAAAACATCAATCATCAGATTACCATAACCTCCGTACCGTTTAACTTATGTCACTAATCAGATGTGTTGAGCACATTATTACAAACAAACCATAGAAGTTATAAAAAAATACAGTCAACTTCACTGCACTGCACCTGACTACACAACACACTCACAGTCGTTACATTAAGGCTGTCTTTTTATGAGATGAAATTAGCTATTGAGAATTTTTAAAAGTGAACAGCTACTGCTGAGTATGTACTAAGTAGTACTCAATGCTCTTATGTCATGTGTTTATGTGTTTATATGTGATTCTGTAATTAGCAGCTATTGAATTGAAGGCCATAGAAGGAAATGATAATCACTTTCTTGACCTTTGATGATTTTTTTTGTGTGGCTATAGAGTGTTTATCATTTGAAACTACAACATAGAAATAAAGATGACACTATCTTTACGCTGAAATACTGATATGTCTTCATGAGTCACCTTTAGGAAACTTTTTCATCCTAGTACGAGAGTATGGGTTATTATTTATAATTACTGGAAATTTTTTAGTTAAACCATCTGCCAGAATTAATTTCATCATATAGAGGGCCCAATCATAGTTGTTGTTGCGTCAAAACTCTTGGTCTATGAGACACTCGCCAAGGCAATTTTGTTTACAAATCGAGAGCATTTATTTCCCTCAAGCAGTGACTGATTTCTCCACAGTTCTCATTATGTCATAAAGAAAATCAGAGAAAAATTTTGGAAGTTATTAATTGAGCTAAAGCCATACCACCAACACTTTAGTCTCAAGCTTATCATGCACATCTCTTTTCCCTACTTAGTATAAAAAATGCAACAGATCCTCTCAATTTCTCCCCTAGGGGTTTGTTATTTAGTTTACATTATATATTATATTATATAACATCAGGATAGAATGGGAGAGATAATACAAATTAATACATCCATTGATGCTTGGGGCTGAACCGCTCCTCCTTTCTGAACGCAAACACAGATGTAATCAAGAGAAACAAATAGCCTGTGACAGGGTATGCCTGACTAGACTATAATAACCCTATCATGTCTAGACAGGCCTTACAACAACCATCTTTATTGACAGCCATAGGGTATGGTACGTGTAGGCGGGGGAGGCTGGGGGAGAGGGCGGCTGAGGTCTAAGCTTGTTGATCATGAGGCTGTCTTTAGAGGTGTCTGTTTGTTGCTTGATACAATCATCGCTAGAAAAGCTTCCAACCACTTGCATAGATTCTCGCTGGGCAGCCAACGGGAATTTTTGCAAGTCAAGTGGTTGGAAGCTTTTCTAGAGATGAACGTATCAAGAGAAGTGCCCAGCGCACCGTTAATTCACCACTCCAGCACCTGAGATTAGAGAACTGTGAAATCAATGAACTCCATCACAGTTCATCGGTGAACTATAAACCCCCAGTTAATCCAGTAAGTAGGGTAATGAATTGTGGTAGATTTAAGTATCGTATCCAAACAGATTAGTCACAGGCCATAGCATAATCTCATAGACAACGGTACCCCCCCCCCTCCCACCCACTTCTTAAAGTTCCTTGAAATACAGTTTTTTTCTAGTAACGTGGCTTTGTGAGGTGGATGGATAAGAGTTTCGTTAAGGTCCAGAGAGTGGTTGATCGTGTTTGGCTGAAGACAAGTTAACACACAGACTCTTTAATTAGCACGCAGTGACTATTGTAGACTTTCTACCCAGTCTAATTTGACATACGTATGAAGGATGCGATTGAAATAATGTAATAATTCTGTATAAAAGCTGATATGATATACAGTTGGCAATAAAGGCTGAGCATGTACACTCTTTGTCTCTAGATGACAGGCTCTTGACAACCGGGGCACACCCATGCTGGAGCCATGGTGATCTTCTTGTAATTGATGAATCACCTCAGCGCTCTTTTCAAATTTACATCAAGTTGTAATTTTATTTCTTACCCTTACCCCTTACCCGTTTCTCATACATATATTATGTTATGTTATGCTAAAAGGAGAGAGTGAGATTGGGAAGGGGTGGCAACAAATCGAAACTTTGTATGAGAGTTTTCTCAGACTGCACATGTGGCAAGTAATGCAGAGAATTGTTACATATGCTGGCACCATAAACATTTATATGTATGTATAAGGCTGGCACCCTCATACCACAAACAAAGTAACACACGCCCAACACAACACTGTTCTCAATACCAGCAAGGAGTTAGACTTAGAGTAACTCTTCAGTACGAGCCACAAATTCTCATATGTTCACATGTATGTATGTATGCACTATGGTCCCAATGTTAGTAATTATTACCGATAGGTTGATCAGTACATGTTTTAATATGCATCATGGTCCAAACGTTATTGAGTCACCTACTTGGCACAAAAACCTTCCCAAACCACTGAAAAAATCTAATGCTATCACATTCTACTAATGGTGTGAACTAGAAAGTAAGGAGAAACACACCGGTAACTGTTATCACAGAAATTTCAAAAAGAAAGCAAACTTACTCTGCCTTGAAGACTATATTCTCTTGGTGGGCATTGTCAGAGGAGAGACCGAGTCCAAATGGATCCCATTTCTTCTCACCATCATCTTCAGTGATAAATGAACGTAGGTTTGTATAAATCTTTGCTCCTTGAGGTATAATGAGATCGCCCTCGTCACTGCTAAACATGGCCATAAAACCGAGGAACAAGACAACTCCGACAAACACCTGGAGTATTCTCACTGGCCTCACTCTCATCCTGACCAATCAGATCGCCACTGGATGAATATAGCCAACTCAGCTGATGAAAAGGCCGCTGAATACCCGAGATATATTTTTCACTTTCACAAGTATGCGATCGTTCCTCAGGACACGATATGTTATTCCATCCTCATCGGATGCCACAGCATAACATCAGATGTTCTTTTGCCCTGAGGGTAGAAAATCAGAATCATGAAGATTAGAGCATCCTCAATTACTATTGATTAAGTATCGAGGGAATACACACAAAATGCATGTGTTCAATAATACCGAATCAAAGAAGGACTTATTCTGTGTGACCAAGCTGTAGTTGGAATGAAAAAGACGCAAGGTTAGCCAATATGGAAAATATAAAACCTGCTGTCAGATTTAGGGCAGAGTTGTTGTGAAACATAAAACAAGTTTTCATAACAAAGTAATACAGACAGTCACGTAATGAAAATAAACACACATAGCTATTGTACTATTAGACTGACCTCCAATATCCTAATTATTCCTTTAGCAGCAGCATTAACAACTGTTAGACAGCACATACTAAAACAAAGTAACCATATATCATCATCCAATGATACTGCGTTTATCAACACAATCACATAGGATATCATAGTGAAAACACAGCTATCCGATAATATCCTTGATATTGAGAACTAATTACAGTATAAAAGTCTGTGATGATCTCGCCACAGACAACTTGTTTACCAAAAGGTGACGCATAGCTTTTTATGGCTTTTTGTTTCAATCGCTGAGTTTCTCAGAAAAGTCTCTGCATGTCATGACTCATGGTGATGATGTAGAATTGTAAAATAGCACATGTATAAGAAATTGTGCGGTTATGACGACTAATGAATTTTGGGCCTTCAGCTGTCCATGGATATGGGTTTGCGTTTATGTTCGCACCCTGTGAAACTGATATAAGCTTTCTGTATCAATGCTGGCCGTGGTAATAGTAATAACACACTAAAGAATAGAGGAAGGAAGGCGTGAATATTTTTACTTGTCTTACAAACATGAAAATAGACATGGCAACTTTTTAAACGTGATTGATGGAAAAAAACATGATTCTTAATGGTTTTTTTTAGTCACAGCCATAGAGTTATTAAATAATCTATGTCCTATGGTAACAACCACGTTTACTTTTATCATGGTATGAAGAAGATATTGATACAGAGAACAAATTAACTCAAAAATTGAGTAAGTTTCCGCCTGCAGCAATAGATCCGCATGCTCGTCAAGCTCAGTTCTAGCACATATGCTACCAAATATAGCAAGGTTTGTTAAAAGCACAAACAGCTAGACGATATACATACCAAGAACTGTTTACAGTTGCTCCTCAAGTGATCCAATCATCAATATTCTCATCAGCTGTTAATACCCAATAGGTCAAATCACGATCGAAGTTGACAATCTGTTGACCCTAGTGTCACTGTGAGCAGTTGTGAGCTTAGCCTAGTTGCAGTTCCTCTCAGCCAGCTGTAGCCTGTCTGTATCTATGACCATAAATTACCACAAATGAGGGCGTAAGACGTCTGTACCATAAGAGATGATGCGTTATCTCTGGAACTCAGTCTTGCATGTCTATTTTGACATGATTGGATTCTCACACTCATTACAAAGGTAAAACCATGGCAACTAATGATCGGTTGATGGACGTGTATGTATTTTTTATTGATAAAAAAGTTATCACTATTGCCACAACCACAACTAGGCCTTTTCAAATACATGGCACGCGATATGATTGGCAGCGCTCATGATATAATTAATTAATATTTGAAATAATAATCAAGGCAAAACTTACCAAGTAAGTTGCATTGTTGTAAGCCTAGGCTAGCCAGAGAGATCATTTTATCATTGTTGATCAACATCGGTCAGTGCATTGTCATGTGGGGTAATGAATTATAGTAAAACGACTCAATTCTGCCCCTTTCTCCATGCTTTTAGTTTGGCCCGAGAAAACAATTGTACAATGTGATTGCAGAATATTATGTAATAATTTTGTTTACATCAAACCTTACACAAGCCAACAGCTCAAACTAAAAAGTTTGGTTCATTCATCTGTCACCCAGGTCTGCCTCTAGGGTTAGCTTTGCCAACAAAAGAAAATAATTACGTAATGAAGTGGCGGCAATTATGGAGATCATATTTCTTTTATTTGTTTACCATATTTATCAATTTTATGTCTACAACTAGTATAACATTACAGTTTTTTAAATTTCAAAGGTCAGCACAATAGTAAAACACTGACACTCAAAGACTTCGTTCAGAATCGATTCAGGCATACTTGCACTATAAGCAGATATATGACTGATATATGGGCGAAGAGTGTCAGCTCATACAAAGTTGAAAAGTGGATTATTATCGTAACGAATCTGAAAAATAACTTTTCAATAACATATGGACAGTGTAAAAGAGTGCATGGTATGGCAACAATGAACTGATGATACTCTTGTGTGAAACTGTCGCCTGAAATGTATACAATTTTAGAAAAAAAACACGGTATCAGTTGTAGCATCAGGGTGGACATAATAGACACAGAATTGTACACATGAGTTAAGCCATGCTACTGAGATGGAACTTTAAACCTATTATACCGTAAAAAAGTCCAAATATTTTACCCTCATTTTTAATGATATGAAGATATAATTTATGCCTCTCATAAAATCTCACTAACAAATTATGGTCAATCTTACGCAATACCACATATTTACACGTTCATAAGCTGAAATTACACCTATTTATGGATTAGTAGTTATTATGGGGTACATAGATCGTGTGGCCTAGCCTGTATGTATACAGTACTGCAGCTCGATGGCGTGATTGCTTTGCCTTGGCAGCCTAATGAGGGCCCATGTGACAGCTGTAAACAGGTTGTCGGTATAGAGTGAAAGAGGAGGTGGGCTTGTGGGTCATAGTCAGTAGAGGCAGTCATGAATCATAACACTCACATATATATACACAGGGCTCTATCAGTCTATAAATACACAGGCTACAAACGACAATGTTTGGGTTACCATGAAGCCGATCATTTTTCCAATCCATCTGTCAATTTTGCAGCTTTTGGCATATAAACGATTATCAGTCAGAGAAGACTATCATCCGACTAATCTCATGGTGAGATATTATATATGCAGAGAGCGATCTCTCATGGCCCCATAGTTCATGTTGAGCTGACGCGAGCTCGTTTAGCCGGGGTTGTGCCGTCCGTCTCTGAGTAGTCCTCGTCCGAATCTTCATCGGGATAATCTACGAGTGGCAGAGATGTCTTACTGATGCCAGTGGTGGATGTTACTGTGGCGGCAGGTGTGAGGGGTGATCTTGAGCTAACAATTGGAGATAGATTAGTTAGAGGTGATACAGGTGAGCCGTGAGGGGTGACAGTGTGCGCTCCTGGTGGAGGGGGGGTGACAGTGTGCGCTCCTGGTGGAGGGGGGCTGTCGACAGCGCTCGTCAGTGACTTCAGGTTTATACTGATGGCTCTCTGTAGTTTTGGACCGTTGCCAAATGCAGAATCATCATCTTCATCATCTGTCAAATAACCAACCATATCCATTTATTAGCTTTGTTATCATGTTATAACCTTTTTATTAATATGTGTTAGAGAGTGGCAGAGCCATAAACATATCACAGAGTAAGGATATATCCTTACTCTGTGAACATATGTAATGTCGTACATGCTTATTATATGCTCATAATATGAACATGAACATGACTTAGCTTTTCAAACCCAGAATCTCTTTTTGGGTCAGGTCATAATGATACTCCCAACATAATTTTGCTGCTGTTTTTTTGCCCATACCTGCAGTAGAAAGCTATTTTACTGTTTTATGTTTTGTGGTGCAATTCGATGAGGTTTTTGTACATTGATCATCTCTTTAGATTGACACAAAGTCATACCTTTGATGAGAGGTTTAGTGGGCATAGCCAGCCAAGGAGCCACGTTATCCTCCATAGCGACCTCATCGGCAGCCGCGGCGTGATCAAAGGGAGGAGTTTTATTACCGGCAGCATCAACACTAGCAGCTTCTGTCGGCTCATCTTCCTTCTCAAACCACATCTCCTCTTCTTCATCGAACGAGGAGTTGTCTCTGCGATATCTCCTCTGTCTAGCCATGGCTGAAAATCTACAATATAAGAGGACGTATTCAAACCAAACCATCAGGGGTGGGTCTTCTAGTGACAACACGTACTTTCCAGCAGTAATATCAACAAGGAACAACCTTAGACCAGTCAAGGTCACTGTTTGGTTAAGCTCTATGATGCGCCCACAGAAAAGAGGAGATTACCGCTTTTCTGTAGATCTTAACCTAATAGTGACCTTGGCTGGTCTAAGGTTGGTCCTTGTTGATATTTGTGCTGGAGATTACCGCCCTATGCCTCACAGTTAGATATGCTCTTAGATTTCTGCACCAGTGAGTGGCTTGTATTGCATTTTTATAGAGTTATGAACAATAATTAATTATGATAGGTGAGGTGTGGCCTTGAACTTACGTGTCAATTCCTTCAACGCCATCATCAGCTGCAGCTAGACTTGTGTTAGAAGTGGGCCTGTTATCAAACTGATCCTTTAGTTGCTGAAATGTTTTCACATATTTGATATGCTGGAATCCATTCTTATAGTGATACTCAACAAAGTTAGTCGCTAACAGCTTCAATGATTCCTGCAAAAACAATAAGTTCGCAAATTGAGTCATCTTCAAATACCTTCAGTATTAGCAAATTAGTTAGACGCAAAGCTAGAGATTCTCAAAAATATGATAGCATCAACGAGTAATAAGGATATATCCTAACTCTGTGATAAAACATCCCTTAAACATCTGCACAGATAAGAAAAGATTACACATCAAGTTTGGTGACAGTGGGTATTTTTATGTGGACTCTTTTTTATATTATTTCCATTGCCAGTTGGCTTTTGGCCAAAAACCAAAAGGATACTTAAATTCTTCTCCATGTGGCACTTTTACCTTATGGAATTGGTGTCATATAGATATCGTCTTAATCTGATCTAAACATCTTCACCTAACCTAAATGTCTTACTAACGTTTAATCTTCTGATCCCCTAATTACCATTTTATATTGATGGGAGGTTTATCTGAGTAGACCGCCCTGATACACGCTTTCACGTAAACCATATTAGTTCTTTTTCGAAGAAACAGTGCAAGAATTGAGTGAAACCTTACTATCAATGATTAACATCTTGCAGTAAAAGTCTAATAAAACTGCAGTAAAATAACCATTTCAACTACCAGCTTCTAAAGGTGCATTAAGAACATGAGAATCACTGTAACTTTGTTGAGCCATAATTATATCCAGCAGGAAGTTGTCGATATTTTGAAGGAGAGATTGTAGACTATCTATGGCATCGAAAGTTTCAAGGATCAGGAATTTAAAAAAAAATTGGAGCCAATGACTCAAAACTGATACCAGAACTTAGCCAGGCAATAAGTTGAACCTACCGTTCTGATGTATTCAAACAATTCAATGACAGCAGAGTTGAACAGGTTATATCGATCTCCGTTTAACAAGAAGGCATCACAGACAGGTTTGAGGAGTCCGTACTGAACTATGTGTCTGCTATATGTGTCGTCTTTCAGATTGACAAGTCTCCGCAAGAACCTCACAGCGCCTAGAAGAAACAATTAGACACAAAAATTAGAGGTAAGAATTGGAAAAAGTGTGTAATATTGCAATATTGTTTTGTGACTTGGTCATATAAGGCTCTACCAAATGTGATAACAAATTTGCAAATGAAATACGTTAAGCTCCATATTAGCTCAACATGATCAGGGAGGTGAGTAGCTTGGTTTTTAGAGCTCATTTTACAATATGGGATACGTAAACTTGTAATTATAACTTAGCCAAAAACAAATATCAGGAAAATACAAGGGACACAATGATCAAGTTGTCTTCTCTTAATTTTTTCAAGGAAACACAACTAAGTAGTGTAAACAAAACATTTCATGTCTTGTTAGGTCATTTTTTTTCACTGTACTATCAGAGACTATAGATATATCTATAGTCTCTGGTACTATTATACAGAAGAATAAAATGCAGTAAATAACAATAATGGTAAGATACAAAAACTGCAGGGACAAATGTATATATCGATAGTGGAATACAAGAGAGTAATACAGACTGTTGTATAGTACTTACACAAGGCTAGAAATGCATGTTTTGATTTGAGAAGGTAAAGTATTTTCCTAAGTAGTTCGTGTTTAATCATGTGAACTCTGAATTGATAGGAGTGGTGTTCTGCACAGAAAGCTAACATCTCCACTGTCAGATTAAGTAACTGTGCTGTACTGTAATCTTCTGTAAAATAAAGTATTAGATATTATTATATTATATAGCATATATATTATTATACTATGTGATAAGATTATATATCTTCCTGCATGTTGCCTATTTTAATGACCATTGACCTTTTAATGAAAGTTGGAAAAACTAACAATATTGAAAGAAAAAGTTTAATAGTGAAATTGTTTTTTAGAATGTAATACCCAGTTTCATTTAAAATTCTTGCTAAGCTAGGACTATCTTGTACGTCTACTTTGACCTCAGTATCTGATATGAGGCATCTAAAGATGGGAATAAATTAAACAAAATCCTGCCATTTTCATCCTTGCGCCAAAGGATACATATTATCATACCATAAAATAGATATTCGAGGAAAACCAACACATCGACATACCTTTGAGTGTCCTAGTATCCACAGTTAGGCCTCTGAGTGGACTTATCAACGCTGGCATACAGTGAAGGTAAAAATAGTTTAAGAACTCTGTTTTCTCAGTTCTGAGGGCGTTGGTGAGCATATTTTCAGGGTCTATCAGAAGCCTTATGGTTACTGAGAGTAACAAACTGCCTCCTAGCTCCTGATCGGGATCTGACTGCATTTGTTCTATGGCTTTGGTCAACAACAAGTCATCCTGTAAAACAAAATAATCAACATTCAACCATTTAAAACACTAATATTTAGCAATTAATAAATTGCTAACTGATACAAACGACCAATTGTTGGCAATCCCCCATAAAAACAAAAAAATTTGAGACAAGAAATATAAGAGACTAACTTATCGAGCACAAGGAGAAATCTACATTAAAGTTGCATTGCATTGTAGAAATATTGTTAAGATGTACAATCAAATATATATATATATATATGTATGCTTTGAGAAGCTCAACATTTGTAGCACAAAACCATATTTTCCACGATGGATTTTTCTCAATGCTAATAAGAGTTAAGTATATGATTAGTTGTCCTCTCCCTGAAGCTGACATACAAAAAGAAGACGACTACAAAGTATGTAGATCTTGAAAGTTTTTCACAACCACAGTCGAAGCAACATTGACAGAGTGATTGAGTAGATTGATTGAACATACCTGGCCAAGTTTAGCTTCAGATAGACAGAATTCTCTAACTAATGAGGGGTTAGCTTCTACTATGAAGGCGAAGATATCATTGGTTGTGGATAGTATATCAGGATCTTCTAAGTTCCACAATGTTTCTATAGCTTCCAGAAGTCGCATCTCCGAAAGCATCTACAACAGAATCAAGGACCAAATATTGATCTCCGTTTGAGTATGAAAAACTGTTATAAATATCAGATAACTCAAATCGGAGTCAAACTCAAATTCTAGTCGAGATTATCAAAACCCAATTTCAGAAGTGTAACCCTTTCAGTACCGCCAAACCGACATGAGTATGTCATGATCCCGATATTGCTTTACTCGGTGTGTCTGGAATTTCCAGATTAAGAGAAAAATATGCTCATTTCTGGACAGATCCTCTTCTGATCGCAAATATCCCTATTGTTTGCATCGTATATCATTTATCATCCATCATTATTTAAACAATAAAAAACATACATACAATAACATACGATCATATACAGTGATACAATCATATACAGTGATACAATCAGATACAGTGATAATTGATGCCGAAACAATATACAAGAGTGTAGTGAAGTTGTGGCTGGCTGACAGAACTTTTGAGACTGAATTATATTATGTGACCGACTCTGACCTGATAAAATTGATCTCTCTCCGAGGCCTGCAGTGTAGCTGAGAATGTACAGAACTCTTTGAGGAATCTGACGAGATTACGTCGAGCGTTATCATCTGTCTCATCATCGGTAAGTTGCTGGAATAATACCTTCATTAGGCTCTCGTTCTCCTGTAATAAACACCATCAGAATAGAATGTGACACAACATGACAACAGGGACGGTGCAATACCCACCCTTCCTGATGCCAATCTCCTTAAAACAAACTTTACCATGACTAATGTTACATATTGGGGAGTGGATCCGACCAATTAAGTCACATGAAAAATGGCAAAACTCCATTTCGAACATAAACTTGGACCACACAATCAAGCTCTTTTAAACCGCATGTAATCAGATGACCTTGATGGAGATTACCATTTAGCCAGTTTGAAAATAAGCAGTGGAATAATTTCACCTCTGATCGTCAGAGTGTGTACAGATATCTCTTTGACTAATGGTATTAACCCTACCAGCGGGTCAACAACACAGCATCTCACAAGTATAACTTCTCAAACCATGGGAATGTATCGTGACTGTTACCATTACCATGACGATGTTTACTAAACATTTAAATTGGATTTCTAAGAGTGTGAAGAATTGTCTGCTCATGAAAAAAAACCAAGAGAGGGGTGACAAACTAGTGCCACCACAAACATTAAATACTGAGTATATACAATTTTATGTGTGCCAGCAAAGAGCCTAAATTCTATTTTTTTTAAACTGAACATTTAAAGGAGGCGAGTTGACATCAGTTTTATAACTTCTTGGCCGCTTACCTGAATCATTTTGACGATCTCACATTTGTTGAAAAAGATGAATGAATTGAGTGCTGAGAGTAAGTTGTCGTCGAACACACTGGGTGTCGGTAATATAACATCTTGTATATACTGTACTCTGTATGTCTGATGTATCTTATCTAACAGAGCATCATTACTCAATGGTAGTACATGGTGAAACTTTGCCTGAAAACAGAGAAAATATCACTGTGGCTTGATGGTCGGTGAAAGGCAATGGAAAGAACCACCCACTGTTACAAAGGAGTGCCATTATTGGGTCACTGTGGTATAATAGTAAATAGTAAATAGTGCAACATTAACTTTGACTTTATTTCATCCTCTCTCCATGGATGTGTCCCTATCATTGAAAAGGTGTGCTACTGACAATGATCTTTGCTACTGATGATTTTAACCAGTCTGATGCAATTAGATTAGTTCACTAACTAAACACAAGTAAACCATTAGGTATTGTGAAATCTCATCCTGAACAAATCCTCCCAAACCATAAATCACTGCGGTGAAGGGTTGAAGGATTATCGTCGATTACTTTTAGTGGACAAACAAATCTTCTACTAGACACTGTAAAAAATGCGCTGTGACAACAAGCTCAAATAAAGGTCCATTTCCAGAGAGAAGTATTCGAAAAAATGAGAACTTCTCAAGGATTAGTGATTAGTGAGGTTTCCAAGAAGATCCGTTCAAGTAGATTGATTTTTTGTAGTTCCCAATCATTTACACTTCCCACCATTCTCTAACTAAACTACCACATCTCATGCAGACTTATTTAAGCTTCACGGATTAAGGTAAATACACGTCATTTATTGTACCTTGTCCTAGTTGCTGATTGTATCCTTACCTGATTCTGCAGGAATTCCCTGTGCTTTACTGGTGTCTTATTAGTAGGATCGTTCTCCATCACACCAACAACTTTCATTAAATTATCCGATGAGAACATGATTTCAAACAGAGAGTTTCTATTTAACATGAAGATAGTCTTAAATATAGAATAGAGCTGATGTAGTGCCTCTTCATTCTCAAGGTCATCTGACATAGTATATATCTCCAACAGCTTCGGTATGTAATTCTCCGCCTCTATGCTGTAAATATAGAAGACAATTTACATTCCTCTAACTATTACACTGAAATTGGATCACTTATTTTCTTTATGATTATCACTTTATAGTAATTATTATTTTATAAATCTGTAAATGACCCATTATGTGACTCTCACAACTACTCCTATGACATCATAGTAATGCATGACTGGCAATCTGCTAAAGACACAGATGACAAAGTAATCCAGGTTGGTTTTATTAGCCATATACTCCGAGGTCAAGCAGTTGAGCAACAGTTCGATGGTCTCAAATAAACAAGTAAATGTGAGTTGAGCAGCTAGGTTCCAGTACCGAGTAGTATTATCGCATTAAAAACTAAGAGCAATTTCAAGAGGAAAGCTTTCTTTCTGCCAGGTGAAATTCCGCTGGTACCACCGGCTGACACGGTGAAGAAAAGTGCAGTAAACATCTCAAAGTACCAGTAAAAACCCACCAGATTTACAACACGACATCTTTCCATACGCATGCAGTAACCGGTAATAGTATATTATGAAGGACAGCAACACACTGATAACCGTGATAAAACAGGAGTGATCAGGCGAAAAGGAAAGTTACAATCAGGCAGTGTCTTGTAGAGATTGTATAATAGAAATGGTATCCAATGACCTCTAGATCGAAACAACTCATAACAATGAATTAACCATAACTTCCTAGTATCCGTGCATGATTAATTACACATTTTGCCGTTGAAACACAAACACCGCTTCTTATACCATCAAGTTATTATAGTATTGATGTGTTATTACAGGCAATTAAGCAGTGTCCATGGTTGAAGGACATGACATACCCCAGGACCCAAGTTCAGACATAGGCCTATAAAGTTTCAGATCAATGATTCAATAATACACTTTTTACCATCCATAGATTGTCTCAACACTTTACATAAACAATACCCAGTCAGTACTACCCCATAATACATGCAAAAAAAACTACACATACATATAACTACAATAAAAAAACTTTAGCTGGTGATAACTTGAACAGCTCACCTGTTGGCCAGTTTATCCACCCTCCATTGTACGACACCAGCGTGTAGAGTATACTCTCCAAACAGACTCTGTATGTCCTCTAGGTGTGCGAGATCGGCAGAAGGCAGCTCTACGAGAGAACCTCCGGGGTAGGCATCGTCGTATGTGTTATCCTCTTCCCTCGAGTCCTGTAATGAGTCATCCTGTCCGACATCGCCGGGGTCACGACCTTGTACCTGTAAATATGTCAACATGCCGTCTGAGACAGAAACTGGAACATGATTCAGGGATTGATTGATCTACAAATTATGAGCCACACTTAGATTGAATTTACATTTCAAAGATAATAACTACACGTGACACAATATACATGTAGATAGTCACCGGCTAGCCACATAGTTTGGGTGAGAATTTATTCATTTTCATTTTTGCGTGATTGCTGGTCGATCGTCTCTGTGAGTTCTGTCTACCACGATGGGTAACATAGAGTCTCGATCAAACCAAAAGAGGAGACCTTCATTAACATTGTCTTGATTGTATGGGATCATAACTGGAAAGTCAGCTACACGTAGAGATTTACTCACATCACATATTTTCTCCCATATTTCTGAACAGCTGTCTATTAATTGAAAGCTGAGAGCGAGCTCCTGATCATTCTCTGACCAGCATATTAACGTCTCTTGTTGTTTCTGATACGCGGTGGTCGGTGCTATTTTTGATTCCAATATCACAGATCCTGCAATAATAAAGTGTGAATTTGTTGACTTTATGAGGCAATAATGTTTCTACATATCAAGAACACTGAAATTGTTGGGATAAATACATACCGCAAATCATGCGCTCATGAATCGCCCACATATAATTCATCATACGGAGTGGAAAAACCAGAGTATGTTAGTTCATTAAAAGAACCCTCAACTGGCCAGCGAACCCAGGACAACATTACTGACTAACACATGGGTGTCTCATCAAAAATCTTTCCAGATCACATAATTAAACGGAGTGAATAACTTCCCCAAATTTTGCGCTGCTGTTTCATTAACACTTACTGTCATCATCTTCAGAGCGCACAACGAGAGCCATGCCCTGCAGCTGGTCCACATAGGCACAGCTAACATGTCCTGTACCCTTATCATCCCAAGCTCTGTCTGCATTCAGCATATACACCTGACGTAAGTATAAGAGAGAATAATCATGGTGTACTCACATTAATGACAGTTTCTAATAGGAAAATATTTGTAGCAGCCTACCGTCATAAATGTAAGCAGAATAGTTACAGTTCAAACTGAACCCAAAGGCATTCATCATAAGTTTTGTGTATGGACACAATGTATAGTGCTGTTTGACTACTCAGGTCCAACCTTACCTTGACTCTTCGGTGTGGGTTTTTAGGAGGCAGAGATACCTCAGCGGACGCTCCAGTAGCGGGTTCAGCTGCTGTAGAATCCATAGCTAGATGGTCAGTGAAACGTGTAGGTGCTGCTTACTCTACCATTCTGATTTAAAGCTAGTGGACACCTCGGATTAATTACTTGATGGCTGCCTGTATGTAGCTATGGTGTATCAGCTTCTTCTATTATCACTCTTCCACCATGCGATCTAGCTGCTGGTGACAAGACTCTGTAATCGAAACACAAGACAATGAGTTGAGTATGACTTGTGTGTGGGGAGGGGGAGGAAAGGCCGGCGCTAGCTGATTACACAGTCAGAAAGGTTGAATGGATTATACATTCTTAGCAAGCTAAGGAGTCATAGGTAGGGGCCTAAATCAAGACCGCCAAAGATACTGTGAGCAGTCTTTTCAACTAACAGCTCTTCTTTACTGTTACTGCTACCTCAAGACTATGCTTCGTTAAAAAAACTTTTGAAGGCCCAGCTATGGCGGTCTAGCTGATTCGAAAGGTGTTGTATTATATTGACAGGCAGGAAAAGACTGAGATGTAGACTCTTATTTTTATACTATAGTCACAGTCGCAGTCATCTATCGCTGTTAGAAATCATACACCGACTCTTGCTGCCTTGCTGGCATCATGTCTCATTGTCTTGAAGAGATAGCAGATTGAAAACACCTTCACTAGCTAGGCAGCTAATCATCATCATGCATTCACTCATACCACATTATTAAATATAAAGATATAACATATGAATTCAATGAACATACAAATTTTACAAATTGAATGAAATGCCATGGGACGGGTTTGGAAATTTCAACTACACATACATCTCATTAATTAACAGGCCCTACAAAAACAAAACCCACAAGTCACACTCATTGGACAGGCTACATCCCTCTTCAGCAGAAATATATCTGTATTATCAACATATAAACAGAGTAAAGTGAAACTGCTGTTCCTATTGATGGCTCACCGACCTTGAGCGTGATGATGGTAATTAATAAAATAAATACAACAAACAAGCATAGACTCAAAGCTCATCAACATACCTTGATTCCCTTTTTGTTGAATATGGATGATATAGAACAGTTATTCCCTTCACTTGTCTGGTTTTACTCTATTTGCGGCAGCTAAGGCCAGATCAAGTCATATATAAAAGTGGCTGAAGGGACCAGTCAACTTTTTTGGGAAACTTATGACCTTAGCGCCATATTGTTACACCAGAAACTGATTTTAGGAACTCAGACCATAGGTGAGAGATTTTATAAGTTACTTTAGATCGACCTAAAGTCTCGATACTTATAAGAATACTAATTTAGAAATCCTATGCACTCACAGGGAGGGGATGACTCTACATATGATCTGCTGTATTAATATGATCAGTGCAAATTTGTATTATAAGTGTGGATGCAGGCAGGGAGAATGATTCAGGCAAGACAAAACCACATATATCCATGTAGAACTGATTACAAACAAAGTGAGTGTAAACACATCATTGTGAAGCTTTTGTTCGTAACGGAATGAGAAAAAAAGGGTTGCATTTTACATCAGCTGATAAAGCTTTCCCACCGTCTGGAATCAATGAACTAAACCTCCAACTAAATCAATGAACTAAAGGTTTAGTTCATTGCTGGAATTCAGTTGAGACCACTGGTAATCGACAGGCTTCAATTGAATTGAACATGAAGGTTACAATTAATGCATAAAAGTTGTCTTCTCGTCCAAAACATTTATTGGTAATGTACATGTAACAAAAATAAGATGTACTCTATATGAGCATAAAATCTTAGAGAAGCAGGAGTTAGACGAATTCATCCGCAAAGAGAAAAGGAACAATCCAGAATTGCATGTAAGAATACTTTTACAATATGAACAAACTGATAAAAATAAAGATCTATTTCTCATAAGCATCCTAAAGCACACACACAACAATAAGTGATAAAATTTGATTTTAATTTACATAGATACAATAGCAGTAAAAAAAACAAAAAGCAACTTCGAGGATTATAATCCATGATTCATGAATCTTCACCCAACACAGAATGACTCAATTCCTCTAACAGTCCTTCTGTGTTGGTCTGTAGGCTATCGTTACCTGTGGTAGTAACTATCATGACTGGTATATCACCAGCAGAGTTAGCTGTACTGGTACCGTCAGACTCGACTATATGATACACAGTACCGGCGTCACCACCTAGACGACTCGTTATAGACTCGCCTCCCTCCGCCTGATCAGATAGAGCTACACGTATCACATTCTGTACATCTCCCTCTGTAAGTTAGTAACAAATAAAATTGTATAAGCTCAGAATCAAGGATATTAAATCTTCGATAGAACATCATTCTTACCAGAAAAATTACATTAGGGATTAGGGGAACAATATAATTGATCTACATGAATATATCATTACCCTATATATTTACTAAGGTAAACCTAGATTTTTAAATCAACACATTATATCAATCAGCAATGTGTAAGATCATTCAATCGATCGCAAATAACAACACTTATTCTTAATCTAAGAATTCTTATCCTTTGTGCACAAGTTGTGTTTTTATTTATAATATTATTATTATTATTATTATTATTATGTGCTGTGGGATGAGAGAACACAACTCCGAGTAGTGAATAGCGGGCTATCTAATTAGCGCCATCGACCCATTCTTTTTTGGGGATGGTGAGATGGCGCAATCGGTTAGCGCGCTTGCTATTCACTGCCAGGCGATTAGTGCCGCAGGAGTTGTGGGTTCGAGCCCCACTGGGGGAGCTTTCATTGTTGATTGTTCCAGCCCCCAGCACCCTCGGGTGTATACCTCTCCTGGACACCTAATGAAAACGTTTGTTTGTTTAATTTATTACTCTCTCTCCAGACATGTTCACAGATAAAAAGAGGCTCAAGCTGCTTAAAATAAAAATCCCTTGGATGTGACAAACAGTAATGTAATAATAAAGCAAGAAATAAAGTATTTTCAGCTAAATATATTTAGAAAATATGATTGGAAAATATGATTGGAAAATATGATTGGAAAATGACATCTTTTGAAGATACATACCAGAGCACTCCTCAGAGATAGAGGCTACGAGCTCGCTCGTATTATCAGCTGTCTGTAGATCTGTCTCCTTTATAGCGACTATAGTCTGCTCTGTTAGCTCCAGATCTGATGATTCGGTGGTCAGAGTGATGGTATCAGACTGTCCTTGTAGTTCTGAAAAATCCCAAATGTGTCCATTATAAGCATTTCTTTAGTTGAAAATTGTCGAAACATATATAGATCATGTAATTGAGTACTCCCTAACAATTGTGCTATCAAAACGTGATTTCAATAATTCCTTCCTCGATTTTTAGGATTTGGGCCGAGAAGGGTTTGTACAACCGATAATTCCATATTAGTTGCCCACACTGTAACTGTCAACATGAGCAAAGCATGACCCTGAGTCACTCAGCTTTTCAAAGTTGTTTTTTCAACCCAACGCCAGATAACCATCTGTAACTACTGCTGTTTTGAGACTTATTTGTTGCCTTCATTGTAAAACATTGCTTACCACTTGGTAAAAGTTTCTGGTATCTTTTTATCTGTGTTTCCAGCAAATCAACTCGGTTAGCCAGTACCTCCTGCGATAGAATGGTACCGATACTGAGAGTTATGTGACAATAATAGATAAGTTTTCCGATAATAAGCTATTATGGTCTTCAGAGTACTCAAGATTGTACCGGTTAGATGATATAGTAAGAGTAAGTCTCATAGACTTATTTATAAACTGGTTTATTGTTGAGTCTATGGGAATTCTTAATTTCCCTCAGCCAATAACAGCTTGTGAATACAAACACAGCTTTATATCATAGTTTTTGTAGAAAATTATTTTCATGAACAAATTCTATCCAGTCACAGTCCACACAAATAAAAATTATTCAGACAGGAGAAATGAGTTTGTAGATCTATTTATTGTAGTGAGAAAACTCACCTTGGTGGTACATTCTTTAAGGAGTTGCAGTCTCTTTTTTCTTGATTGCTCATTGTCAGGTATTTTGGGGCCATCTATCAACGAGAACAATCCTGCAAATAGAATAAGTATACTATGTAAGCAAACATCAACAACACAGAGCAACACCGAGACAGTAGTAATGTGAGTTATCCTTTACATCCCCACTCAAATCTAGTGGTATGAAAAAACTAAAAGAGTGAGCATGATTGGAAATTTACTCTCAATCCCATATAAATGATGAGAACATGCCCGTCATAGAGAATCAAGACAATACTTATTTTAGGGTTACATTACGTGAATAAACAGTTTTTTTTTTTAACATTTACAGTGCAAACTGTAACACTTACACAAAAGGAATAATTTTCTCAAACGATCCCCATAATTTGGATTCTTTAGGTTTCACGCAGAAGAACGCATGCTCTGCTTAAAATGAGCATCGACTATCTCAATGAGGCATATAGAGAATTGCTCACCTCTCATAGATAAAACTTGAGTTCGAATTCTCTTACACTCATCACACCTAAATAGGTTCTTAGCCTCATTCTCAGTGAAGCCGGTTATATCAGCAGGTGCTTTAACTAACAGGTGACAGGCATTACTCCTTATTGTCGATCGATATCTACAAAACAGGGTGATTGTTGTATTACTGAGTGACTCTAGCAATACTGTTTACAATGTTTAGGGATCAATTAGTCTTGGGATTTATTATTGATGCTTTTTACGATAAGGAGGACAATGTTAAGCTTGAATTAATTTGTCACTAATGAATTGTCAAGCAAATAAAATAAGGAAGCAAAGCAGGTAAAATACCTCAGAACGGGGTTTTTGGCGCCGAAGTCAGGCTCTTGGAAAGCAGATATGAATGAGCTGTAATCTGTGTACTGCTGATGAGCCATCTCCTCTGGGTTACCCATACATGTAACATACTCACTCAACCTAAACAATAATCATTTAATGACAAGATATAGATATATATAAAAACTCAGACCAGGTTTGACAGAACAAGTCGGAGTCGTGTACTCATTGAACTATACAGCTTAAGGGCAGACAACTCGAATTTGCAATGACATTTTAACTTGTATCATGATATAATATAATGATATCGTGATTAGCCTGCATTAGGTGAATCAGGCTCCCAGGCCTTATAACATAAAGGTAATTATGAGCTTTACAAATTTTGCATAGTAATTTGTTTCCTGATGTGAAGTTACAAAGTGATATTTTGAGCCTGTTATTGCATTAAACTGGGAAATAGTTTCTGACATTTCAGAAGTTTCAAAGAGGAATAGGACTTCTACAGGGTGCTGACCTGTGAATAAGTTGAGCAAAATGCTGCACATTTTTGATAGTTTTCCTGTGTCTTTTGACAAGCTCATGACTCCCACTCAGGTTTCGGTTATGTATCACCACATTGAAGGTGTAGTCAGGATTGATCGATATCGACATCTGAAAGTTCAGAAGCAGTTGTAAAAGTGAAATGCAAGCTACACAGGCATATCTGTACACATATGAGGTCAACAAGTTGTTAATTTCTTTTGTTTATAACATACTTATATGGGGACCTCAATATCAAAATGTGTAATAATAATAACAACAGAGCATATTTGGATGACGGATGCAAAGAGGTAGACACAGCTATAATTGTTAGCAGAGATAGTCAAATTGTTCCTGCAAGTGGGAAAACCTGATGTATGAAAAGACATAAAATTATGTGTTTGGAATCAGAGGTTATTGTTAATTGCCATGTGCAGTGATGCCCAGTTGTATGTGTGGCAAACATTCTGGCACCGTTTAATTGTTTGGAGATGACACTTACCTCTACACTTGGCTTGTCCGAATCGTAAAGTCGGATAACTCTAATTAGATCTGAATGTTTGCAAAACTGGAATCCTGTTTTTCCAAAATCCAGAGCTCCAATATTTTCCTACAATGATAAAAAAAAAGATGATTTATGACCCTACACAGAAAAGCATGAGACGGGGAGTGTGTTTGTTTGTGTTTGGTCAAGAAGTAAAGAGAAAATTTAACACTAGAACTAATGGCATATAAACAGTCAGAAAATAAACTACAATCCACAGCATCTGGGCACTACCTATCTGGTAACTACCTAGAGGTTATAGCTGGTTCATTATGAAATGTTATTTCTAGCTATCCAGCACAGTTTGAGCGCTTTAGATAGGTTATAGTACTTTAGTAGCTCACCTTAAGGTTGTAGTATTCTAGTTGATCGAGGAGGGCCGGAGCGGATTTCTTCTCACTGGGTACGACATTTATACTCTCCTCAGTGATACCAGCAGTGGATACGACAGTACTGGGCTTCTGGGACTTCGTAGCTGAGATTATAAAAAATACAGGGAATCAGCTAAAGATGCACATGAGTAATTTCATATACAGATTCAATGCCATTTCAAGAAACTCCAGTCACAATACATAATTATGTAACGTCTTTTTTATTTTACTGAAAGCTGAGAAGTGTTGGTTTCATTACCACTTTATCACAAATAAACAGCACGCTAACGTCGTTACTACACTATTATCATGTGTATCTCTGATGGTTAGAGTCAAATTAGTAAGAGTGCCAAACATGAACCCGCCCCTAATTAGTAAAATTGAACTCGAAACGACACACCATATTCCTTGTGATGCTAAGTGAATTAGTTCACTCTCTTTTGATCAGAGATATACATGCAATAGTATATTACATCATCAGTGTGAATAAACAGTGCAGGTGAGATTAACAGAGAACACTTACATGTTTGAGAAGATGACACTATATCGACGAGACTCTTGCCATGTTTGACAGTGTACACTCTGGCAGGCTGATTACCTGCACTAGCTGCTATCTGCTGCTGTATCAGGTTTTTAGGTATGAGATACGCTGGAGCCTGCTGAGCCAGGGTAGTCGTAGCTCCAGAGGTTAAACACACACCCTGGGGCAGACCAGTAATCTGTGGTATGGATACATCTAGAGCAGATTAAAGCATAATATCACTGTCATACCATCACCTCTGATACAATGACACCAACAATCTCAGCAGTTTCACCTATCTCTAGTTGAGATTAAAAGTTAAGTAATATTACTTTCCAGGTTGAACCATTACATTGTAGCAATTGTACTGTGTGATGGTATTAATGTGTATAAGTTTGCATCAATGTAATGTTGAATACTTACTGCCCCCTCCTTGTGGTATTATTTTTGCGGATGGTAGCCCAGGAGACATATTAGCAGGTAGTCTGACACTCAATACCAGGTTTCCAGCGTTATTAGTAGCGAGAGTAGGGCTGCCTAGCTGTAACCTCCCTACAGGTGAGTTAAGTGGCCTGAACACAGGCAAAGTTGTCATTCCTGGTATAACCGCGCCAGCACTAGTTGTGGTAGTAGCAGAGATGGTGGATTTTCCAGGCGAGTTCTAAACATAGAAGTAGATTATAGTAAGTATTGTTAAATGGCGCAGGATAAAACAATATTCCACCGTCTGATGCATATGAAAACAAAGCTATTGTAACTTAATAGCTAATTTCTCCCAATCTTTATCTGGCTGTTTCTTTTTTTTCGAAATATAAATACTCACAGACAGTATAAAGACACTATTTAGTAAGACACAGATTCACATAAAACTTCATGTATCTGAGCTTTCTAGTAAATTTATAGCTTTGTTATGACTCAAATTTTGAACAGGATTTCTGATGAGCACAAAGGCACACTCACCAGACCAACAGCGGTAGTTGTTACAGTTGCACTCTGTGACACATGAGTTGTCTGTACTTGTTTACCATCTCTATTCACTACATGTATAGGCCCAACAGGGTGGTAATAAGTCACTATATCCCCGTCACTACCTAATCTCTGAGCACCAGCCACTGTGGCTCCTGGCTCACCGGAGCCATCACCTGACCCCTGGGCCTGTAATATCCCGTTACTATCCAGTGTTATCGTTTCTATCACAGTGGTCTGCTGGTCACCACCCTCTTGGTTCTCTGCACCTCCGGGTGTATCGGCCATCATAGCAGCTGCTGTACACAGAGCATCCATACCGTTAAGTAGAGTTTTACCTCCGCTCCCTCCCGATGTGGTCGTCCCTCCTGTACTTGTAGTTGCTCCAGCGTCTGTTTTACAGATTCTTATTCCATCTTCAGTTACCACGCTGACAATCCTGGACAAGGAATAATATGCATATACAGCAACCATCAAACTTTTTTGAAATCCAAAACTTAATGCCATGAATGACTGCGCAACTAAAAGCAAAGAAAAAACCTGATGATAAAAATTTAGACAATATTAAAATCTTACTTGAGTTTTTTACCACCAGATTGTATAGATCCACGTTTGAGCTGTATTTTAATATTACTGGGATTTGATGCAATTTGTTTGTTTATAGCCTCAGCATGCTCTATGTTACCGATCTCTGCTTGATTACGGGCGTACGCCTTTAGTAAAGTTTCTCTCTTCTCCCTGCGCCTCTTACGAGATGATTCTTGTTCTGCAAAAAATATATATTGGTAACTACCAAATGTTTTTTTTAATTCATCAATCAATCCTGTTTGTTTATATTGAACACAATGTTTATTTACGACCAAAGCACACCAATGAATCACAGTCATATATTCAGTTGGTACACAGCTGTCTCTTACTAAAGCATCATTTCGTTTTCTCTTATCACTTTCAAAACATAAAACGTGTCAACATGTTGTGGTGAGAATTACACCTTTTTTACATACAGTTATAAGGTATAAATAAACATTCGCAAGAATATACCACATTACAAGTAAGCAATGCAAGTGACAACCCCCTTAGTCGGGTTATGCCATTTCAAAGATAACACAAATAGACAACCTCTTGGGGTTAAACCATTTTAAACATCACACAAGGAATTAACAACCTCTTGCAAGGTTATGCCTCTTTTGAAAGCCATACAAGGCATTAACAATTCTCCATTTTGAGAATGCTACAATCTACTGTCCAATAATGGTAAATTTGTTGACCTCTCCGCAAAGAGCTTCTTATGAAAGCCAAACAATGTTTTATTTCTGTCCTCAGGGTGTTGTGCAGTTTTATGCACGCATATGTATGTTGCTTCTATCTATAAGAGCAATCTAAACCAAGACAATGAACTAGTATTGATACATAGAAATAATTTCACTTCAAGACCCCTCATGAAGCAGTACACAACCACCATGCTTACTTTCTCTGACTTTTTCCGGTATTTTCTCAGGTAGTATTTTGAACACTCTATAGGCATCCTTGCCCTTTCTGACACACAGTGATGGCACAATGATTACATCCGGCAGGCTGTTCAGAGCACATCGGAAATTAGCTTTCCATCTTCTCGGGTTCTCATTGCTCGGGTCATATTTTCCTGTAAATAATAATATGTCAAGCTAATAGTTGAAGGAGCTGCATAAAGCATCCAAATTGTTGATTGCAATTTTTAGCCAAACACTCTTTGAAGTCTATTATGTAAAGTTGTCTTCTTCTCATTTTTGTATGACAAGATAATTCCTGATTGTTAGAATGAATTTCATTATAAAACTGATAAGAAAGAGGTATTTGAATCATGTATCAGGCCACTGAAACCTAAAGCAACATATACATAAGGTATTCATAGTCAGCCTCCAATTGAATCTATGAAAGAACCGAAAATCCATTATCACATCACAAAGACAAAGTCTTTTTATTGTTAGTACAGATATATCCTCAGGAATGAGCCAAAGAGATGGATTCTCAAACAGACTCGCTTCCATGGGGTATAATTGTGGGAAAAATTTGCTACCATGTACAACCCTTTATTTGTCACAGCATGTGGTGTTTGACAATAACAAATACGTGTCGGTAATCACCAGTAATACCATTGAACTGTGATAGTCTGGTCATTGACCATATCATATTAATATAGTAACACAGGATACCTTACATACCAGTATGGATACACCACTGTTTGAAGAGAACACCATCAGCCATCACCTCCCAGCTGTCTGTAGCCTTGTGTAGCCATTTTATCTTAAATAGACCTTCATCTTTGTTATACCAGGAGAGGATATCTGGCATTTCCTCACAATCTAACTTCTGTACCAACCAGTCCTATAATGTGTTTAACACAGTGGTGATAACAGTCGACATGTACATGCTATAGTGATATCAAGTCAGAATCAGCCTTACCACTCATTCATCATCAGGCTGTGGTGTTATAGTAGTCTGTATGCTCAGACAGTTATAGTAGTCTGTATGCTCAGACAGTTGTAAGTGAGAGTTGGTGACCTAACTTTATCAAACACTCATTTCACTGTGCGTTGATAACATAATGCCATTTACTCGCACTTGCAGCCATCAGAGCCCTTAGGCTAGTGTTATTCTTTTCGTTTTAGAGGAGTGTATAGTAATGGATTAATAAAGAGGTTGAATGTGACAAATTATTATGACAAATACCAACATCTTTATCCTGAACAAATCCCTACAAGCATTGCCGTACAATATAATAACCACAAATATGGGAAAGTGCCATAATGATTTTACAAACATCATGTTATATAGGTAATAATGTTACAATTTGCAACTGCTCAAACTGGCCAATCTGCCTGCAAAATTGCCTCATGACAGTCTCTATAGCACAGCGATGATGGCGCTGCCTTCCATCAAGAAAGGCAACTCCAAGAGTTAAAGGTTATGAGCTAGCAAAGCCAGAGTTCCACTTATGCCTAATTATTTCCATATTATGGGTTTACATTCTTTCTCCAATTCAGGTACTATGCTGCGGAGACCAATGAATGCCTCAAAAGTGTGCGCATGCGCAGAGTGCAACCTGGCAGTACTTCATCAGTAAGAATATTAATTTGATCTGTTATGTGGATATACCTTGAGGAGCAGACGTTTACCAGTCACTGCTGCATCATTAGCTGCTGCCTGTAAAGCTGTCGCAGCTTCATCCTCCTCCATCACTTCCTGTTGTGTACTATACTGAACATTAGGGTCTATTGTGTATGTTACACCTGTATAGATAACAGAAAATACAATTAGGTAACATTTATAGCTAAAAGCTAAATATATAGGTGACAACTTGTGCCAGAACTTGGGATGGAGTCGGGTATTCAATGCTGCGCACGATCTCCTAGCTCGTATAGCTTCATTTGATTTAAACATTGGTATACAATTTCGTATCTCCATCTTGTTTCTTCAGGCACCAGGCACATCAAATATGTGTAAGTTAAACTGGTATTATTCTTAAATTCATAGCTTCATTATTGTAAGGAGTTCCATTGCGATATCATCTTACCTTCATGCTCGACTGTATGAACCTCCACAGATCCTCCATCTCCAGTCAGCCCTTCAGTGGCCATCTCCTCGACAATCTCATTATTCTCCTCAATCTCCACCTCGGCGAGATCAACCTGCTCCCCATCAACATACACTGTCACTACAAGCAGTAATCACAAAACTGAGCAGATATCAACATAAAATGATATTTCTGTATGAATTTATCTAGGAAAAGCATTGAGACATCATTAGGGGATATATAAAAAAAAAAGCTTGGTGAGAAAGTTTACGATTCAAAGAATCTGGCTGAATGAGTTGATTTTATAGAGCTGTGGATGGATGATATGGTTTGGATGTCTCATGACACACCTGTTAATAAACTGGTTTCAACTCCTAAAAAACATATCAAATCTTACAAATATTCCGAGTAGCCTGCGCTTCTTCCGACCCTCCATCTGACATCATGTACGGCTATGAGTTTTTGAATTCATCCAATGAACACTTATTCTTATAGGATAATCAGTCTGACTGCAAAAGAGGAATATTAAATTATGAGCAACACAATTTTCTAGCCTTGACTGTCACATACAGACAGACAGACAAGCTGACTGCAGACTGAGCAACTTTCAGTGTCTGTGACATGAAACAGACAAATAAGCTTAAATCAGGTCATTCACTTTGAGCTGTGACAAAAATAGCACCAATAAAACAAAGTTTGCATATCAGGCAAAGTGGGCTCAAAATGGATTGAGCAAGCACTTTCATTTTCTAAAGTAAAACTGCATGGAGTTTTGTTTTGAAAAAGAAACTGTGTGAACTGCCATGTTGTTTTAATTCTTACAGTTTCAGTTTGACTTAATATCAACCCTATTTACAGTGGTCGAACAAGCTCACCAGTATGCACTCACATTTTCAACTTCTATTGTCCCAGCTATATTTATAAGAGCAATATATATGAGGGAGTTCAACTATGTCAAACACAAGTTTCTGTGCCCTAAAACTTACCAAAAGTAGTTTCACAATGGCCGAAGTGATTGACGTCATAAAGTGAGCTATTTCCCTATTAGAATTAGTCTGCTACATATGGCACATCTTTGCCGTAATTATGATAAATGCACCTATTCCACTATTTTGTCAGTTTTCTTCTTTCCACATTTTTGCAGTATTTTATTTACAAATTATAAATTAAAACATACAATCAAGGAATTAAAGTTGTGTGAGTGGAATTTCTAGTTACACATGAATGAGGTGAAATCAAGGAACATATGTACATATTGGTAAGCCTACTACTTTAATTTCCATTGAAAGGTAGGTGGTGAGTCTTAGCAAGGAGTTACTTACTTACTGATTACTCCTACTCCTAGTCCTAGTAGACTGTAGTCCTTGGTCTTAGCATTATTTAATTAGCAAGGAGTAAGTAACAGTCCTTACTACTTACTTTATTACTTACTTAGTAGTACTCACTCACTAGTCATTGATTGTCTTACTTACTATTTTAGGATGAGGCTAAGACACTATCTCACAGGATTACTCCAAAACTTTGGTCCCTGGCAATGAATGATGATGATGATGATGTTTGACTGCCCCCTTGTTGTGTTGGCAGTCAAACATTGATTGAATGAATCAATACATTGCCAGGGACCAATGTTTTGGAGTAGACCTGTCCTCAGGACAGGTCTGCTCCAAAACAAGGGTACCTGGCAATGTTATAGACAGATACAGATATGGAACATGGCAGTCTCTTTGTTTGAAATTTTATACCAAATTTGGTTCAAAATTAATTGTAAGTAAGGATTGCCTCTGCCCCCATCCCATGCCAATTAAAGTCCAGGTACCAGAGAAAATTATACAAACTGAAATTATTTCCCAAATCACCTGGATGACCAATACCATGTCTCAACAACGATCTCAGTCTCCATCATCAGCAGCTGCAACTGGTGGTAGGCCAAGCAACAATGGAAAAGGTGGAAGTACTGATGACCAAAACATGAACAACAATGCTGAGGAAACATGTGCCACCTGTGGAGAGAAAGAGTTGGCACTACTACTGTCTCAGAATGGAACAACTGGAAGGCAAAACAGAGCTGTCAAGGTCCACAGCAAGTGGATAAGCTGTGATGCCTGTAACCAATGGTATCATGGCCTATGCCAAGAACTACAGCAAAATGAGGTAACGTCAATAACCAAACTAGCCACAAAGGGCTTACGCTGGTACTGCAACGTATGCCTCGCTGACAGTGACACACAGAAATCACCCGAAGTGTTCTCAAAGAAAATGGCACAGCAGATAACCAACATCGAGAAGATAGTACAGTCATTCGCCGCAACCAACAATGAAGTTGAAAAAAAGTGGTCTGATGTGCTGAAGAGAAATAGTGAAAACATAAATAAAAACACTCAGGTTGCCCAACAAGCAAAAATACTGATGGAACAGAGCCACCAACTGAAGGAAGAAGAAAACAGAAAGAACAACGCCATCATTACTGGTGTTACAGAACAAGACGACAGCACAGCAATACAGCAAATCATGGAGTTGATGAAACAAGAATGCTTCGCCAAGAATAGCGAGCCCATGCAGGCGATGAGGCTTGGAAAGAAAACCGAAGACCAAGTACAAAAGCGACCTATTAAGGTGAGGTTTGACGATGAACAATCTAAGTGGGAGTTTATCAAAAGGTTTAACAACCATGCTCTAAGAGAAAAACAGATCTTTTGTAAACTAGATGAAAGCCAAGCTGTAAGAAACCAACAGTTTCAATTACGACAGGAGGTGAGAAGTCTTCGTACAGAAAATGGAACCAATGAATACCGCATCCGAAACATGCAAATACAAGAGAAAAAAGATGGCTCGGGGGACTGGAAAGTCATGAAACCAGTCTCACTAAAGAAGTCGACCGAGTGTTAAAACTGTTTCTCTCAAACACTAGATCCGTCAAAGGGAAAACAACTGAACTTCAATTTCTCACTACTGACTATGACATCATCTGTCTCACTGAAACACACTTAGACGAAACAATACCAGACAGTAACATATTATCAACAGAAAACAGAACTGTGTTTCGACATGACCGAAGTCTGCATGGCGGGGGAGTCCTGATAGCGGTATGCAATCAGCTGAAACCCAAATTAGTAGACCTAAGTAACTTTGACGAAGAGATTGTTGCAGTGAAAATACAACCTAACACAATTGTCTGCTGCTATTACCGACCCCATGTCCATCTCAAAAACATAGATAAGATTGATGACATTCTTAAATTTATGGAGAAGGCATTTCAAGGACACAACATACTTCTGGTTGGAGATATGAACTTACCAGGTATTGACTGGGTCAAAGTTAGTGTCAAGACGGCAGTCCCCTTCAGGAAAATACACCAGCGCTTCCTTGATGTGCTGCATGATCACAGGATGAAGCAATTGGTAGCTGGACCGACACACGTACTAGGAAATACCCTGGACCTAATATGCACCAATCAACCAACATACGTGATAAACACTGAAGTTATCTCCCCAGGCCTCAGTGATCACTCGTTGATCACTGTTTGCCTCCACCAAAAGACTGACCCTACTCTCACTGAGGCACGCACCATCAAGCTCTACAAACAAGCAGACCACACATCGTTCCAAGAGGATATGCAGAACACAAATGAAAAACTTGTAGAGATGAGTAACCCTGAGGAAATGTGGAACATTTTCACAGAAAACCTCACCAGAAGTGTGGACAAACATGTCCCAACCAAGAAGATAAAACCAAGGCATCCTTCTCTACCAGAATGGTTCAACAAACGGGCCCTCAAGCTCCAACATAAACAAAGGAAAGCGTACCACAAGTTTAGGTCCACCTCAAATGAGGTCGACCACACCAAATACAAGCAAGAACGAAGACACGGAAAGAAAGAACTGGAGACTATCCGTAGAGCGTACTACACAGACAGAATATACAAGCCACTGAAGAAAGGGAACTCCAAGCCATTCTTCAAACTCCTTGGTGCAAACAAAAATAACAAATCCAAACTGCTGACGCTTAAAAACAAACAAAATGTTCTGACTGAGGACCCCGAAGAATGCGCTGAACTGCTAAATGGCTTTTTCCACAGCCAGTTCCAAGAAGGCTACCTGGCCAGAGACTTCCCGAGGATGGAAGCTGATGACGAATGCCTAGAGATAACAACTGATGGGGTGGCTAAGCTCATCCGAGAACTACCAAATGGAAAATCACCAGGGCCCGATGGAATCAGGAAGCCAGATATGCTAATTGACTTACAAACCACATCCACATCACTGGCACTGATCTACAAAGCATCACTGAACGCAGGAAAACTCCCGGAACAGTGGAAATCAGCCAATGTAACCCCTATACATAAAGGAGGAGATTCTGAGACCCCTAACAATTATAGGCCTATCTCACTCACAAGTATCCCTTGTAAAATGATGGAACACATAGTGTTGCATTTCCTGAACAAGACACTTGATGACGTGCTCCACCATCGACAACATGGCTTCCGAAGAGGACTGTCATGCGAAACCCAACTGTGTGTCACCTATAATGACTTGGCAAAAGCAGCAGATGATGGACACACCACTCACGCCATAGTTATGGACTTCAAAAAAGCTTTCGACAAAGTACCGCACCTGTTACTCCTTCAGAAGCTAAAACAAATACCAGAAATAAACGCCCATCTCATAAACTGGATTCGTGATTTTCTGTCTGACAGGAAACAATCTGTAGTACTCAAAGGGAAGAGTTCCCAAATGTGCACGGTAACATCAGGGGTTCCGCAAGGATCAGTACTGGGCCCAACCCTGTTCCTGTGCTACATAAACGATCTACCAACTAGCCTGACCTGCAAAGTTAGTCTCTATGCCGACGACACCCTGCTGTACCAAACTGTGGACGATCCTGAGGATGCCGCAAGGTTCCAAAAAAACATTGAGGCAGTATATCACTGGTCAGAGAAGTGGAGAATGCCATTCAACGACAAGAAATGCCACGCGATCAACTTTGGCAATGCGAACCCCAAGCTTACATATATGCTTGGTGACTCGCCTCTTGCCTGGACAGCCAGCACTAAATACCTGGGTGTGACCATTCAGTCAGACCTAAAGTTTGACCAACACATCCAAAAAAAATGTGGAAAATCTAGGAAAATCCTAGGAGGCATCAAACATCTGATGTATAGCGCACCAAAGGAAGCCAAGCTACTGGCATACACAAGCCTATGTAGGCCAATCCTCGAATTCGCAGACACAGTATGGGACCCATCCACCAAAACAACAGCACAGAAGATAGAATTGGTGCAAAATGACGCCATCAGATTCATAGGTAACCTGAAGGGCCGTGGTACGAGTGTGACCGAAGCCAGGAATCAGCTAGAAATTGGGTCGCTGGAAGAAAGGCGGAAAAATCATCAGCTATGTCTGCTCACCAGAGTTCTTCAGAACGAGAACCAACACCATGCTCTCTCTAAAGCATACGATGAAATCAACGAAGACAGGGAAAACGCTACAATGACCACCAGAGCAGCCGCCAGAGGTGAACCTAACTCTGTGGCCACAAACAAAAGTGTTTACCACGCCAGTTTCCTGCCTCGGACAATCCGTGAGATGAGAGGGCAGAAAACCGCCCAACCCTAAACAGCGCCATGCTGTTAAAACCACATTCCCTGGTCTAAACCCTGGTCCTAACATTTAGAGGCATCCCTAAACCGATTTCTTCGACAAATCAATAGGATGTGCTACCTCATCTGAGGTAAGGAAACTGAGGTAAGTCATGTGCCCTATCTATATATATATATTTATTTCAATTAAATTACTTCGAGGTGTTATGTTATGAAGAGTAATTGCCAACTTAAATTTCGAAGGTATTAGGCAATATGGCAAGCCATTATCCATTAATCAATTGCAGGTCGGCTAGGGTGAATGGCCCGCAACAGCCACATCAGGTAGTACTAGACAAACAGTGCACCCTGTTGAATAACTCCAGATATTTGGACTAATAATAAATAGGATGGAGGATTCTTGAGTTACATTTAATCAAGCAAGTTTGTATTGTACAATTACATTGCCAAGCCCAGAGTGTCAATCCATGGTCGTGGACTTTGCAAAATATTCATGTTTGTAACTCCAGATGCTTATGATACCAGATGACCCTATTAATATCAAGCCCACGTTTGCAACGTGAAAAGTACCAGCTAACCTATCTAGACAAACCATGAAAGTTTACTCTTTCCATGAGTTTATCTTGGTTATTTTGACAGGCGATCTACATTGGATGTTTCTTTTAATTCTTTCGATTGATCAGCTTGGGTTTACTGTCGCTGGTTGGAGCCTGCAACCAGGACGGTTATAGTCTCTGAGATAAATAAGCCCTGAGCGGAATGTGGATGGTACGTCCCTATAACCTTGTTTGTGACTGTACGAGTCTGAGAGAAATCCTGTGACTGGTTTGCTATTGATTGTTACTAATCTTGTTACTCGTTAAATGAGTATGACTGGTTGGGAGGGGGCAGGGAACTAAGACGGTTGTGATCTCTGATGAGTCTGCATCTCTGAGAAGATGCAATCTCTAATTAGATAATATCCCACGTTGATTGCGTATGGTCCAGTCCAAGGTCTAGGTCAGTGGTGACAGAATCCTCTTGGACATTAGCCACTAACATTGTAATAAATGATCAAATTAGCAGAAAAAGCTCAACTTTCTTGCAGCTCAGCATAGGTTGCTAGTACATATATTTGTATTAACAACCTTCTTGTTGAGCTGCAAGAAGGCTGAGCTTTATCTGCTACTTCACATCTGAATTATGTGAATAGAATACTAAATAATCAACCAAAATAGTGGCCAACCACTATATCTCAGATGATAATAATAATTATAACCCAGTATCTATTTAATGCAATATGTAATATTTCATGCAATGATATTGCATGCTATGTACACTTCATGATAAGAGGAGATACGTTGTGATTGATGCAGTAATAGTACATCGAAATTCCGAGTCTCGGTATTAAGGCTGATTACTCCCAAACTGTCACAGTGAGTTGTGAACGTATGTGTCACTCTCAACTGGGAGTTTGCTCACAACTGTGTGTATATATTTGTTATGTATTACAGGTGAACCCATTTTGATGATCAATACTGAAGAAGGAAATAGCGGACGTGACTTCATATTGTTACCTGGTAGTGCCGAATACGAGAAGACAATCCTAAGCTGTATGTGACAGGTTCCCCCGCCGGTCGCTGTCATGTCGTTCAGACCTCCTATGGGTAACATGGGGTACGGATATCAAGGGCCTCCTCCCGGTATGTATCTTGAATGAGAAAACCTATTATATTAGTTTGACATTTTGCACTTTTCTGATGAAGCAGTACCGTGGATGTTTCTTGTAATGGTACAGTGACAATATTTATATCTGAGGTTTTCTCACATAGGCTCTGTGTATTCTCGGGAATTTGTTGCGAGGCACCAATTGGTGCAATGGCTAATTAGACGTTGTAAACGAAAAAGTCATAGTATAGTGAAATAAACATTGAAGCTAGCAAACTAAACACATACAAAGCTATGATAGAAATGTGTCCTTCTGTTTATAGGTATGATGATGAGCAGGGGCCCACCTCCGATGCCTATGGGAGGAGGCCCACCTCCCAGACCTGGTATGGGTGGAATGCCACCAAGACAGGGTCCACCTCCAGGCATGATGCCGAGGGTGAGCTTATTTAGAAAATATTACTAGGTTTCTAAGTTATGGCTTAGGAGGAGGTAGTAAATGTAAAAAAATGTAAATCACTTTTTTATTTAGCTGCTCTCCAGCAATCTTTACATGAATATAAGATAGATGCATATACATATTCAATTTAGTGCACTCCTGTACAAGGTAGGAGTGGGCAAGCTAGGCTATTGTCCAGAGAGCTCACCTCCTTCAGCAGCATGGGTAGTGACCGGGATTCGAACCTGCAACTCTCAGATTGAGATGCTCGAATCCTAACCACTACGCCATCCTGCCTGGAGGAGGAGTAGGAGGTGGCTCAGTTGGTTAGAGCGCCGGACTTCAACACGCAAGTGTTGGAGGTCGTGGGTTTGAATCCCACTGCAGTCCATCTTCTACTGGGGATTGGTTGGCCCCCAGGTGTGCTCTGACCTGCCTGCAAACAGAGAGCAACTTGGCGCAGATATTGCGGCCTCGCCAATAAGGCACTAATATTTCACCGTCCATGCCTTGGTATGGGCGAGTGATACGACATCTGATTTTTAATCAACCTTTTAATCATTGCTCAATGAAATTCAAAAACCATCTATTGTAAATATGAAAGCCTTCTCTGATATTAGGTATTGTTTTTTCCTGAATTACCCTCCTCTATAAAAAAGTGAGTGATGATAATATGCTAATTTGTTGCAGCCAATGGGACCCAGACCAAATCTACCTCCAAATCAGAATAAAAGCAAGCTGGTACCACAAGATATAGAGGTATGGTATGAATGTCTTAGTATGGCCACTCAGTTCCTTCCTTTAGTCTGTAATGTGTGAATATGTGGAATAGATAAACCTATTTTCTTGGCGTGTGATTGTGAACTCTGCTGGGATGCACATCCTGTGTTTACTTCTTGATTGTTAATCTGAGATATGATTATGTAATTAAGTGTTTATTTCACTCAGTAGTCACTGCCAAGATCTGCACATACAAGGTCAAATATTCCTACTGGTTTATCACAATATTATATTGCTACAGAATGACACAGTACTGAGGTGTAATTGTTCTGCGGTGCTTACTTCTACAAGACTTTGTTACCGCCATCATTAAATACCTACTTCTGACTAGTATTATACTATAATGGTACCCAATTTTGCATGGGTTGATGGTAATACCATTTCACTATCAACCACATTCCAAGCAAAATAATTAATGTGGTTCAAAATGAAATGGTACTACCATCAACCTTGGCAAAGTTCAAGCAGTTGAGCGAACGTCTGACTGCTGTTGTTGTTTAATGGACAAGCTTATTATTATTTCCTGCTCTTTTTGTGTAGGATGGAGAAATAGAGAAGCCACCTGTCACCACAGTGTTTGTAGGTAGTATATCAGATAGAGCACCTGATAACATGATCAGGACTCTACTACAGGTAATTATAAACAAGACTAAGACTAATGAATTAAGAAATGATTGTTATCAAGTGATCATTTTTTATCGAAGCCAGAGGTAAATTTATGTTATTCGATTTGCAAAGAGCAGAATGTCAATGATAAATGGAGATCTCATCCTCATGGTCATAGCAAGGAAATGATATATGAACCATGTTGTAATGTACCATAACTTATAACCATAACCAACTGATTAGTTAATTTCAATTATAATTTTAATTCTTTTGGTGAGTAAGGCACTGGACAAAAAGATGATAATAAGGTAAAGCTGTTAACACAGGCCAAGCTGGACTTGTATACGAGACACCACAATGCATAATGGGTCAGTATGAGTCCAGGGAATGGTATCTCATTGTGATTGCTTATCATAGTTGATCGTTGCTTTCTTTTATACAGCGATGTGGTAATATAGTAAGCTGGAAGAGGGTACAGGGTGCAGACGGAAAGCTGCAGGCGTTTGGTTTCTGTGAGTTTGAGGTTCCTGAAGCCACACTGAGATGTATCAGATTGCTGAATGAGTGGCCGATAGCTGAGAAGAAGGTGGTGGTGAGTTGGTCTTTGTTTTACTTCATAGCACCTATATCCTATACTACCAGTACCTGTTTGTGACGAATGCTCTTAAATATAAAAAAACCGGAATTTGGATAAAAAGTCAGGATAAAATAAATCCTTCCTATATAAGAAAAAGTCCTCCACTTTTCATGTCTCAGTGTTGTAGTGGTGTGGTGATGTATTACTCGTTTTGTGAACAAGTTAACAATAATGATTTAGTGTATATCCAATCACTAGCTGAGGCCCATCATCAATTGTTTGTACCGGAGCTCAGGGTTTGCTCTCTTGTATCTTAGGTCAAAGTGGATGATAAGACTAAGGCTATGCTGGAGGAGTACGAGAAATCACATGTTACCGAGGAGTCAGATGTGAAGAGAGAAGACAGGCTGGCTCTGGCAGCGCTAGATGCTGTCATGAGAGAGTTCGCTGCCGAGCTCAGACGTAACGCACCTAGAGAACAACCATCTGTGAGACATCCGAGAGAAGCGTATGGTGTCAATGTGTCTGGTCCTAAAGCTGACGAGGTGAGGCTTAATGTATATAAGGACAGGTGTAGCATCTGTACTTCACCTGTGGCTCACAGGAAAGGCTTATATGATTTAATATGATTCCGCAATCAGTAGCAATGTCTCACGCAAGTTTACCAATGAAGGTGTTGTACCTTGCAAAAGTGTAAGGTGTTCATTGTCAAACAGTTCCATCAGTTAGAAGTGGGTAGAAAACTTAATAATTTCTCTACTTCATCTTACTTTGTAGGGATTGGATGACTTAGTCAAGGATGAGGAAGCAAAAAATCTTATCACTCGAGAGATCGATCGATTCCGACAAGCATACAAGGTTAGTTGGTTTACATGGCTAGTATTTTTTGCAGAAATGATCCAGTTAAGCACTGATCAAGATGTAATGCCTGCCTGATGTAGGTTTTAAATGAAAGCCTCTTATTATAACTTTCGTTCTAATACCACTCTATGGAGACAATTGATGTGCTATTGCTACCCATAGCAATGCTTTGCTTCAACTCCATAGATTTGAATGCCAAATGTCCGAACTCATAAGCATAGCAGTGGCCCACTTCTCCTAGATTGTGTTTGTACATGGTTTTGTATTGTTACGCCGTTATATAGATTTTGTGTCCACTACACTGTGTACTGGGCTCGTCGTCGAGTTAGGGGGCGGACAACTACAATGTGGAGCAGCCAACCCCCATATCCATCATCCCATCATTCATTGTAGGCAATCGTTTGTCTTTCGAACATTATAAGGTTAGTCAAAAGACTCGAGAGAATGAGTCACATTTGTAGCGCCATGATGAGACGAGTTAAAGCGGCAGTGCGGTGAGTTGTGTGAAAAAAAAAGCGCGAAGGATCAGGTTTTGAGAGTGGTTTGTACTGAAGTAGGTATCCAGATTTTTTTGATTAAACTTATGATTCATGCTGGGATAGTGTTACAAGGTAAGCTTAAAAGCCACAGATGATACCTCCCCATCAGAAATCCGAGGTTAGTCCCTCTACAATATAACTGTCAAAGTTGTGTCTTAAATATTGTCGCTCGTAAAATGGCTGTCACAGATTGTATAAGGTTTGTATATTTGCCTTTCAGATTGTGTACCACACCAATAGTTGTGTTGGTGCATTTCACCATATATACGGCTTAACATTGTTCTAACTGCTCCTATTGACTGGTGATGGGTTGTATTTAGCCTGGCTTGACACGATGAGTCAGGTGCTTGTCTGGGCAGGCTAGATAATACTAATCTTATCTATCTGACACCAACTTTCTTATGATAAATGAAGTTTAGCTAAGATCATCCCCATAATATGTCTTTCACAGAACGATGAGGTGGTGACAGAGATAAAGCCGGGTGCGCGCAATGAACGAGGAGACAAGCCGCTGACATCGGCTCCTCCTGCTGATAAAGAAAAGGACAGAGTTAGAGACATTGCAAAGTCAGTAGAGAAGGATAGAGAAGGGTCGAGGAGACGTAACACCCCTGAGAGGAGAGCTAGGTCAGATAGACCTGATAGGACAGACAGGCCCGACAGACCGGACAGGTCAGATAGAGGGGATAGAGACAGGGGTGTCAGGGACAGGGGTGTAGAGAGGGATCGTAAAGCTGACGAGGAGAGGAGGAGGCGCACTAGATCCAGGTAGGACTTCTATTCTGATGCGCTGGTCAGGTTTGTGTAATGTTTGACATAGCATGGTTTTAAATTGATTTGGGTATATTTCTCGCATATTTGCCATTTCCTTTATAATACAAAATAGGTATTAATGTTTGTTGAAAGCATTTTAATGTAGTAGTGTATGTACACTGTTGATGTAGTAGTGTATGTACACTGTTGATGCGTTATCACAACATTATCCTACACTTGAGTAACCATCCCACTCTCTACATAACAAGAACAACTAATCTAGAAAAATATAATGTAAGAGACAAACCTTGATAATTGTGATTTGTTTTTGTTTAGATCACGAGAAAGGCGAGAGAGATCCCGATCTCCACGTAAGCGAGAGGAGCCAGATGAGGATCCTGATGAGAGATATGAGAGGCTGAGAATGGAGAGACAACTCAGAGATAAAGAGCAAGCGTACCAGGAGGTAAATAGACCCCTACATGTCTACTGGCTAATTCTGCTGTATACATGTTTTCTTGCTGCCAAATATAAATATACATAAACATATATGTATGGTAAAAGATTTAATATTTAATAACATTTATCAGCTGCTGCACTGTACGTATGTATGTATGTGTTGTATTCTGTCTCTGCCACATTTGGTTATGAAATAACTTTTTTCAACCCAAACAGGTTCAGTAATAGTTCTCTAAAAATTGATGCACATAATAAAATTAATCTAAATTTAAAAACTGCTCTGAAACACTGTCTCCATAGCTAAGATCCTACATGATATAACCTTCATACCATTACTTATTATACAGAGGCTGAAGAATTGGGAGGTGAGGGAGCGTAAGAAGATACGAGAGTTTGAGAGGGAGAGACAGAGATCGGAGGAGAGGAAGTCTGAAGAGAAGAAGGAAGCTCGCAGGCTCCGAGAGTTCCTTGAGGACTATGATGATGAGAGGGATGACCCTAAATATTATAAGTATGCTGTCTAACTGACCATTGAATCTTCTCAATATGACAAAATACTTGGCCTTGTCTCGGGACTACTTGTTTTATTTAGCGGGTAAACAAAACAAGTAGTCCCGGGACAAGGCTATAAGATACCAACTCTGTCATACATCTGAACCTAAAGGTTTATTCTTCTATCTTTTGCTTTAAAATAAGAACATCATTATTGGAACTATGTAATCTCAGCTTCATTTATGACAATGACACAATGCGAAGCAGTATATTTTGCTTCCTAATAATGAGCGAGTGTAGTCAACCACCTCAGAAACATGAGACACACGGCATACATATTTATATATATATAAATTTTATTTCCCAAACAAGTCTGACAATAGGATAAAATTATCTGACAATAGAATAACTGAGTTATACAAGTACATATTTTGTTGTACTAGCCTTTCGTTTTATTTACCTCTCGTTTACTTTGTTTAGATCACACGCGCTGACTCGCCGTATGAAGGAGAGAGAGAAGGAGGCGGAGGCTGACGCCAGAGATCGACACAAAGAGAAGGAAGAGATCGAGGAGCTCAGGAAGAAGTTAGTGGAGGAGGGACACCCTGATCCTGAGTCTGAGATAAATAAGAGACAGAACCCTGATAGTACTACTCAGGAGGAAGATATGGAGGCAGAGGAGCCGACGCATATGGTATGTTATATCTATCACTGGTACACTCACACTTATTTATGATAAAACTGGGTGTCCTCTGTCACACAAATAAGTCACCTACCAAAGCTGACTCAGCCAAATCTGATCATCTGCTCCTGTAGCTGGTTTTGACTTTAATCAATTAGAGATCTCCCAAATATTGCAGCTTCTAGCGTCAGATTATAAGAACAAGATAGACATATAGGAACAATATTATACACAAAATCGTAATATGTACAAAGCAAAATTTGAATTTGTCCTCTCATTGCCCATACAGCAGGAGCCTATATCTGCTGCCGTGATCTCATCAGAATCACACAATGATATATCCAGAGTGAGCAGTAGTAATCATATACACTCTAATCATTCAGACTCCCGCGCCGCTGACCCAGCTCAACATGGTAAGGTCACGAAAATATCTCTCATCATCATTATATAAAATATTTTCTTTTTATTTGATAAATTTACATGCCCGCATGAAAGTGATACAAATTTGTAAGTTTTGTCTGCACTTTAAAGATTACTCTTTTCCAACATTTTGTTACATACAATGAAACAACATGACTAAGTTGAAACCTGCATATGTGTTGCATACAATCAAACATTGATTTACCCAGAGCACTCCTCTATCATCATAAGACTTCTCACTTCATGATACAAAAGCAGGGGAATGAGCATTTCACTAAAGAGTAGCTTACCTTAGACATCTTATTACCTGGTATCATGGACATGTATCAGAGTCATTTCTATTATTTCACATCACTAACAGTGATATTGACATGACTTATATAATTCACCTCTTACAGACATGGTAGATAGTGCTGATCACCATAAGAAGAAGAAGCTGACAGTTAAAGATGTCTTCAATGATGACGATGATGGCTCTGGGGATACTAAGAAGAAGCGTCCTCTAGTGCCACTAGGTAATCATTGTTATATAGTTGGTATCTTGTGCATCGAGGTGATCAAATCTAATGAGATTATAACCATTATACATAGCGTGAAGCCCTTGATTCAGATGAAAAAGTATGAAACAGTATGAATTAATATTCAGCAGTATATGAGCATCATCAGATATTGTATTGTGTATTAACTACCCACCAAAGGGGGAGATGATTTGGTATAGCTATTATACTTTGATGGCCCAGTAAGGGGTTCGCTGGCTATAACATCGAAATTTCAATCCATAATTCCGACACCAATACCACCAATTTTGAATGAAATAATGTCGATGTAAGACCTGGATCATTTGTGATTCAGACTACAATGTTGGGTGTAAGTAAATAATTGTTATCTCGTTTTTTTTTTAAGATTATGAGGATAAGAAGAAGCCAGCTAAGATGTCCACAGAGGATAAGAAGGCTGCTATCAAACAGCTGATAGACCTGATACCTACTGAGAAATCACAACTATTCGCCTGGAAAATGGACTGGGATCAGGTCGATCAGGTATTACTACTACTGTTCTATTATCTTATGTTACTCTCGCTATAACACTATCATTATGAATAAATCCAGTCGCCTGGTATCATCGGGGCACAAAAGTGGTAGTGCTATCTATGACGTGACCTGTCAAGAAATCTAAGGCTTGTATGTATTTGGAACAAGATGACAGGATCTCTGGTGTTGATAGTTTTATATGAAGGGCACTAAAATTTTACAAAAAATTGCGCAGGGATGGGGAGTCAATTAGTTTGCTTGGCAGAGGTTTGAATTTTGAGTGAAGCTCTGGAATGTCTCTAAATTAGAATGGGAGTGACATTTTGAGCCTACTCCTTGCTATCACTTTGCTAAAACTCTTGCTGTTTTGGTCCTATGCAAATTCCTTCTTAAATCCTTTGCACAGAACATTGATTTGAGAACAAGGCCGCTGGCAGTTTGTTGTTCAGCAAGGAACAAGCAGAACAACAACTATGGAGGATTCTGATAGAAAGGCCCCCTGCAGATCAGATATTAGTAACATAATTAGGGTCACATGGTTTATCAATTTGACAGTTGTATATGTTGCTGTCATTCTGTATGATTTTCAGACATTATTGGATAGTCGAGTGAAGCCCTGGGTCAATAAGAAGATAACAGAATACATAGGAGAAGAGGAACCAACTCTAACTGATTTTATCTGTCAAAAAGTTATTACTAGAAGTTCTGCTCAAAGTATACTCACAGATGTCGCAATGGTAAGGATCATTAATAAGGTGTCTCATTTCATCTTCATCTCATATCATGTGGTCTTTCCATGATGAAAAAAGGAAGTGCGGACAACGGTTTTGTAGTTTTCATACATCTGTGCTTGAACAGAATTTTCAACAAATGTTGATATCTATATGCAACCCAAAAATCGGACCAGTCACCAGTCATATTTAGCTCATTCCAGCTCCATAAGTGGATCATATACTCATCAGTTGAAATGCAGGACATTAAAAAAGGAAAATCTACATATACCAGATATTATATTGCTACATTTACTAATGTAAGAATGCGGGTCTTACCATGCAAAGCCATGGTCTGAATGGTCAAATTCAAAGTTTCTGTTGTCGCTTATGTCAGGCTAATAAGGAAGTCACCTTTCGTCCCTGTCATTATGCCACTACATTTTGTATCGTCTGTCACTCCCAAAAACAGTAATGTTATTCCTTTCTTTTTCCCAGGTACTGGATGATGAAGCTGAAACATTTGTTGTTAAAATGTGGAGGTTACTTGTCTACGAAACAGAAGCTAAAAAAGCTGGATTAGTCAAATAATCAAGAGTGTTGGTAGTTAGTGAACTATATGTTAACATTTCCTGGCAAATAGTGATGTTATTTTGGCTGACCTGTTGTATGACGAAGCCTATTGTGAACATATTCATAAATTCTGGTTATATCAGATTTTCTCTCTGTTACACGATAATTTTAAGTTGCCAAACCATGAGACTTATTTGAGGGCTCAGAATGTACAGATATTTTGGCGCGCAATTGTATTAAAACTGTTATGTTTGTAAATACATGAAGATGGATGATACTAGCAAGCTTTTCTTACATTGAGGGTTCACTTATCTGACACTGGGTGACATAATGAAATGAGGAGTTCAGCTTTTACCGTGTGATATAATGAGATATGTTTGAAATTCATCTGATCACACCTCGAAATACAGCGATGTTAGTTTTGGATTGATCTGTCGAGACCTACACAACAACCTAACCTACCCTTCCTCTCATATGTTATCAAGGCTTAGGTCGTTTTATTGTGATTCTCTATCCCCTTTAATTTGGCCAAGTCTCTGAGAAATATTGAGTTACTTGCATAAGGTAGAGGACCCAAAGTAAAGATGATGCAAGTATATCTTATGTGTATCACTGTGCACGGACAATATGCCAAACTCAAGCTTTGCAAGCCAGGAACGTCTTTCTTTTGCAATTGGAAGTGGCTCACTGAATTTGTACAAGGGTGATGAGTTTTTGATTCTATTCGATCTACAAAGTTACAGCTGCCTCAGGGGTGAGATAATTGCTGCACAAAAATTGAAACAAGCTGGGAAATGTGCTAGCTCGTTCTGCCAGTGAAAAATTGATCATCAGGTTCGACAGAAAAATGTAAGTGATCACCGTACTCACAGCATGATATCTAATGTGACCTACTTAGCTCAAAGGCCAAGCCAATTGTAACTGGTCAAGTGTAATGATGATATTCTGTCTACAAGGTCCTGTTTAGTAACTGGAAATTCCAACCTGGCATATGAGTCATGTAACCGGAAAGGCTAAGTTTTGTTGATTTACAAATTATTGTTGGGTGTCAAAGCGTGGTTACCCTATTATTATTGATGAGATAAGAGGAACATCTAAATACGCATTATCTGGACAAAGTTAATTTTGGTGCTAGTTGAACCTCTCAATAACCAAGTTAGTACTGAATACTAAGCATTGTAAAGTATGGTAGTGAACTTTTGGATGATACAGATACTCAACAGCTTAGAAGGTAAATCCGCATTTGATCTATTATTCACAGGGAGGAGAAAATTGATCAGAATGTGCAGTTTGGCACTGTGTAGGACATAGGTAACTTGATTTGAGTCGGTGATAAAATCGCTCATATATATAGAGAAAAAGAGCATGATACAAAATTAAGCCATCACAAACTGTATGTGTAACGCTCACTTTGAAAGCACAGCAGCATTGGCAATGCTGTGCTTTCAAAGTGAGCTGCTGATTACCAAATATGAGCCAATCGAGGAATCAGTTTCAATCTACCCATAGACTTAATAAGTCTATGGATCTACCTAACTGAGCAACTCGTGATAACACTTCATTACCCATGAGATTTGGGACAATTTCCATCAATACTAAGATCAGACAATTGGTGTATTCTGTAACCAGTATCATCAGTACCGTTAGCGAACAAGTATTACTGTTCTCATTACAAATCAATGTGATATATTTTAGGTGCAGGCCACAACCAATTTCTTGCCACAACAGCGGCTGAACTTCAAAAATGCCGACTTCCCAATTAAACATAAAATTCAGACAGCATTGGGCAGAATGGAAAAAGGAGATTGATAGTGAGAAAGTAACCGGTCAAATGCTTTACAGGCGCCTCGATGAAACTTGTGACCGTGAATGGACATATATGCACTATGTGTGCATGTATGGAGATTACAAGGATTTCCAGAAAGTGGTTCAACCTTTAACGCGTGAACAAAAATTCAAAATATTCAAGAAACAAACTAAACATTCTCAATCAACCCCACTATTGAAGATGATGAGCAACGAAAGGCTATGTGGGATATCGAAAGTTGGGAAATGTTTACAGATGGCTCTGTGTTCCTTATCTCATGATGAGAAGCTCTCAGTGGTCCGAACATTGAGCCGCTCTGGGACCACGGTCATCACTACAGCAGCAAAAAGGAAGCGTGCGCTCGCTATAGAGACTCTGATGGCGATGTTTAAACATGACCCAAATCAACAGCTCAACCTGATGAAAGTAACTTGGCGTTATAAAGACACTGGGTCAATCATGAATACAGAGAGTGGCTATAGCAGCGAAGAAGGAACTGAGGATAAAAAACCAAGTTTGCCCGAGTCTCCTGTAGCGATGGCTCGTTACCGTGGTCATCAAAATTGTGTTCAGGTACTAGAGAGCTTGAGAGTAGATGCTATGGTAGCTTCAATAGTGGAGTTACTAGATATGTCAGAGCAAGGAAACTGCCGAGGTTTGTTTGTGACTCATTAGGAATTTGTATAAAAGCTTAATTATGACCATACCGATGACAATCGCGAGTGTTTTATGTACATTCTGTACACATTGACAGGTCTATATTCACAGAGAATTCAGAATGCCTGTCCTGCCCTTTGAATTGTTGAATAACCAGACAACAAATTATTGTCATACACAACCCAGAAACATAATTCTCTGTCTAAGGCCCAAACTGTGTTCTTACGTAATTTATGTCATTGCTTTCAGAACTCAACAAAAGATTAGATGAAGTCATCCAACATGAGCCCATTACACCAAAGCAGGTCGAGAAATTGTCTTCCCAGCTGAACAAATACATTCTACCTCAAAACCAGACACTATCAAAACGCCAAGGGTTGGTATTCTACTCAACTGATTGTCGTGAGGGCGCGGAGGTAGAAGCAGAAAGAATGAAAGATAGCTTAGAGGTAAATGCTCCCTCTGCCAAAAAAATGTATATATTACATGCTATCGATTCTTTGTGGTCACTGGTCACTGACTTGGTTGACGTTCATCAGAAAGTTGCCGATGGTTGCATTGTCAATGAAATATGCCCATCACGCAAATCTGTAGGAGCAAAGACGACTGACAGAGGTCGATTCACCATTGAAACTGGATTATCTTGATCTAATTAGAGTAGACACCTCAACACAGAGTTTACCAGGAAACATAGTTTAGTTAAGTTTGGTTTATTGAAGTATTCAGTATCAATATTGATAGAGACGAATGCGCACAATGAAAATCTTAGAAATGCTTATGATGTCCGCTGAAACAGCTTTTAGTTATGAATAGCAGATAAGCTGTGGAAATCAAACTTTAAACGGCTCAGTTATTAGTAATAAACTAGCAGGCTTTCCAAGTTGTTTTGGATAGAAAAGCCAGACCTATGGCAGCTGCTTTATCAACAATTTTTTAATTTTTGTGTCAACATCAGCTGTACGAGTAACGTGTGAGCAGGACAGGTAAAATTCCAGGTGGCTGAGTTTTCTAATGTCATTTCTCCCTTTGGTTTTGTTTTACTGATCTGTAATACCAATCTGAAGGCCCGACCAAAGGACGCTTGTAAGGAGAATCTTTTGTTGTTTCTTATTTCTGATTCCCTCCTTTCTTGGTTTGGTTTGAATACAGTAAAATTAAATATGTACACAAACAATTTTCATCCTGTTTTCTTGCTAGATGTTGGATCACGAGGTTCACACTGTCCAATGGACCAATGCGCAGTCATTTAGAGATGAATACAGCAACCACCTGGAGAGGATCAAATCTAACTGCTGTTTCCTGACGTTATGTATAATGGCTCATGGAAGTACCGGTACTGTGAGGGGTAGTGATGGATCAGCAGTTCCTGTCAATCATATTCTGTATGAGCTCACACATACGCTGCCTTCTCATGTCCCAGTGGTGAGTTTGAATGACATATTTATTGCTGCCGCCTGTTTGTGGCAAAAGTCAGTGTCAGAGGAAGCCTTGAAAAAGGTGGAATTTGTTTTCTCTTAAATGCGGTGAGGGTAGTGGTTTAGGGCTGTACTCTCCATAGAAGTGGTGTTTGCCGACCATAGTATTATTTGGTGTTCACAATTCAACTACAACTACAACTGATTGAACAACCATTTCTTTTTCTTTTGTTCTTAAAATGAAGAAAGAAATAATTCACATCCTCGAACTATACCATAACCTTTACTTACTATAACAAATGTTTGAACTGAACCGGTATGGCGGCGTACTTAGTTGTTTGCCGAATTCTGCCCAATGAGCTAGCTATCTCTTGATTCAAAATAAGAACAACAAAGTTACAGTTAGACAGTTAGACTTTAGGAAAGTGCTTGTGCCCATATAGCCAGATTAGACCTTGTGCAGTTTAGAGACTCCTTACAGCTTGAATAACATGATATATCTCTTATAGGTCATTATCATTCAGGCCTGTCAGCAGTCGAGCCCAGCAATATCGGTCACTAATACTGACGCTCGAATAGGTTCTTCAGAGAACAACACCTTTATAGACCTCAAGAGACCGCACACACTGCTATTCATTTCTACTGTGGCAGGTGGTACGGCACTCAGAGGGGCATATACAGGTGCCCTTGCTCGTCAGTTCAGGATGGCCGATGGGAAAACCAGCATACAGGATATGCATTGTAAAGCTGTGCAACAGATGAATGGGGGCTATCAATGGCAGGTCGCTGAGAGTCGGTGCACTCTTATCAGAGGCAGTCTGGTTTTACCAAGGCCAACATGTACCTCACATTAACCTGTTAAAGACTAGCAAGATACTGGCACATTCCCCCGGCTGGTGCCGTCGATGCATGAGTGCAGGGGGCTCATACTATACCATAGAGAGTTTTTTCTATGTACTATACTGACAATTTCCTGTTACCCAATAAACAGTCATCCCAGATCGCTCTCAAAGTATGTGTCTTTTTTGCATTCATATTTTGTTTTCAATGTATTTTGCCCTACAAACAGTGGCAACTAAAAATATTTTCTGTATTCTGCATGCTAGACTTTGCTTACCACATATTTTGGCAATTATGTTTTTACATCATTTAAAGCAGGTTTCATCTATGACTGTTGTGCTGTTATGGATCTAAAATGGATGCAAGTTATGCCCTCATGACCAAAGAGAGGACAACTTACTTTAACACACAATGACAATTAATGACAATTGATATTCAACAATATCTTCTTGGGACCAGCCAGCGGTCTAAATGTACTTTTTTATTTGTGGGTTATCTACTCTCTGTGTCTAAAACCACTTTTTTTGCATTTTCTATACCATATCAAACAAAACATTTATGCAGAATTATAGATCTGAAATGGTATGATTGATAATATTGATTGATGTCTGGTCAAAATAAGACATTTTCACACAGCTATATTTTTGCAACTAGAATAATCTTTTTGAGTTTATAACTCTTCTATTATTCGTATTTGTGCTCTATGAAAATAAACTAAGTCTAGTCATTTGTCACAGAAAGCAGTATCATAATTAAGATGCATATAACAATGGACAAACATTTCATAGACAACCATAGTGCGACTGCAAAAATAGCGCTTCATAATATAATACATAAATGAAACATTATTACACCGAATTATCGCCAAAAATCACTTAAAATATTAGATTAATCCACTTTCTAAATTGAGACCGGTATAATATATAAATTGTAGTTATGAATAAACCAGCGTCTGCTGAAACAATAATGCAAAAAGTTAAGTTCATTTCTGGATATCAGATAATAGCAGTTTACATCCATATACGGCAGCAAATTCATACCACAAATCACGGCAGCAACATAATACCACAAAGATATCATCAACAGATTATAATTCCATTAAGGCAGACAAAATTTAGCATTAACTTACTGATAATTTATAAGCAACCAGCTTACTGACGTGGTTGGTGACTTGTGTGGCTAGTGTTACAGACGTGGCTAACTGTTCCCTATAATTATACAGTTGCCATTACTATTGTGTAAACGTGCAGTTACAATAATAGATAAAAATGACATGAAATTTCCACAGCTTGATTACATCAAAGTTTTACAAGTTGTTGTGTGATACAAACAATATCGTTCTAGTAAAAATAACTTACATCTTTAGTATAGTTGGTATAGCTGATAGTTTAAAGTAATGAGAAACATTGTCGTAGTAGTAATGACGGCAAGCAAAAAATGACAGAGGCTTTAAGATCTCCTTGTAAAGTAAATCAACAGTCAACAACTTGCCACACTGGCTTTCAAATGCCAAGTGAGATTAATTGGCTAAAATGGCTCATGTGGAGACAATTTGGGGAAGACAACTCCGAATACACTTGCGTTGTGAACAACTTCGAATGATTTTGATACAAAAAATGACCAGTTAACCTTTAATAGCATGACATTCTGAAGCTCTTGTATTTAAAAAAATTGATTTTTGTAAGTTCTCATAATATCAAAAATTAAACTGACACCTTTTATTATGTTCAGATAATATTCTGCGACCAGCATTTTGTTTGTATTCTATAACTAATAACTTAATCCTTGACTTAATACCTTAATCCCTAACACAAAAATCTATGTTGCCAGCCAACGCAATCTTATGTATCTTTTGTTTTCTGTAGGCGTTATATTTGTACATAATGTAAAATGTAACAGCTCATTTAGTTCCTCTTAGTGGTGAAGTGAAGAACTGTGTTGTCTGTAAGTTTGCATAGATTCGTTAGAGTTTGATAAAGTTATTAGGTCAACCAACCTGGAAACACCAAAGTAAATAATTAAAACAAACTTGAAAGGCCTCATGCTGGAAATAAATCGTTATTTAATTAATAAAATTTCAACTCTAGATCTCTAGAGGTTCATAAAATATTCCATTTGTGAGCGCCTATCGATAGAAGATAAAAGTCATGCAGTTGCTGCCGATTCTTTTGCTGACAGGTTCTCTATCAGCACTTCAGGTATGGGCCGATATAAGCGCAGTGAAAGTTACAACGGTCTCTTTCGTTGAGAAAACTGTGGTAGATAATCCGTATGAGATTCTGGAGTTACATGGAGCCTCTCACTGTGGATTGACCTGTTCAGGCAGTTCTAATCAGAAATGTGAAGCTTTCCAATATTCTTCACTCACAGGTAACGCGCTCCCTAATAATTGAGAATAAATATATTTGATTGTGTCAAATGAAAGTAGTTTGTAAATTGTTTTGTGATATCATGTTCGAGGAGAACTTTTTTCTTTGCGGTACATTTATCTTGACGACCTTCAATCATTGAGGAAAAAAGGTACAACCTTGTGGCTCTCTTTTATGGTAGGGAAGTTTATAAAGCCATATTAACATCGCTAAACCCCTTCGCTCAAACTCTTTGCTCAAACTTTTCGCTCAATGTGATAATTGTTCAGCATTTTTGCTCTACTCTTGGTTCATACTCTTTGCTCTTTTGGTGTTTCAATGAAGACAATATTTTTACTTAGCATTGTATCATTACAGTATGCAGCTCTTTTGCCAATTTTTAGACCACAAAGGTCAGGGTTGTTTTAAAGAAACATTTTTTATACTAATTGTAGGCACCTGTCAGCTCTATGAGTGTTCTTCTGTCTCTCAGCTGATAGAATTTGTAGATGAGGAAAACAGAACTGAAGCATTTACTGTTCAGGATGCAGCTGAAGATCCGATACAGGCACTGGAACTAGGTCGATATATATATATTTGAACATTATCATATCCTTTTTTTTGTCCACATCATTAAAACATATAAATACTAGTATTTATACCTGTATGAGTATTTATATGTTCATGTTCCACATATTCACTCTTGAAGGACATACAATGTTGGTGTACCTTGTAAACATATATTGGCAAGTTTGATCCATCTAGTCTTGTGACGAAGAGCTGCTGCAAAAGTTGAGTAAGAAGCAAGAGCCGCCTCAATATATAATGTTTTTTTTGCAAAATCTCTCAGCCACCATACAGGAGGGAACAAACGTGTTCCAGACATTAATATTGATATGAATTCATGAATATATATCAGAGGATCAACATATTGAATATTGATTTGATTGTAGGGGATTCTGTGAATGCGACCCTGTCTTCATTGTATCTTCATAGCAGAGGATCAGATGCTATTGACAATATTAACATCACTGTAGCCCACACTCATAATGAAGTTTCACCATGGCTGAGAATTGATCTACCCATAAGTCACTGCATAAAAGGAGTGCAGATACTGAATCGGTGTGATAATGAGAGTGAGTACTGCTTGCGTGGGACAGTTGGAGCCCAGTGTCTGACTTATCTTATCATGTCTGCCACAAACTCATCTCCTCGGGACTGTAGTCCTAATCCATCCATGTCATCATGAGTTTACATTTGAAAATTCCTGAGGGCGCAGGCACTCGTCAATAACATATTTACCCTATCCTTGCTAGATCTCAAATAATATATTATCTCAGGTTTTGCGCAACGTGATCTTGATCAAGAAAGTCAGTTGAAATTAACCCTAATGTTGAAGCAAGATGTGTATCCGAGGCTATCCGCCCAGCATTTGTGTTTACATGCCCCAGATCAGACAGCTTTTCCCTTTTTATCTCTTGGCAGTACTACGCCAAAACCAATGGATACAGGTCTGGATAGGGATAGAATCACGGAGGAAATGTTCTATAATTTCACAATGTTTTGAATGCTTGGCGGCCTTAATGGGCATTGCAGGCTCAGAGGAAGCCAGTGCTGGCATCAACTGTAGGCAGATCCCCGAGAGATGGTTAAGCTCAAACCACGTCTGACTTACAATAATCAGGATTAAAATCATACATTCTCAGTTTTTCCTTGTAGATGTGTGTAGTAGGCTAGAGAACGTCCTTATAAGTATATCTCCTGATATGACAGATAATGGATTTGGTACAATTGGCTCGGTATCTGAATGTTCTTACTCTTCTGGAGCTCAACCGATATTCAGAACTCATCTCTGTACGAGAACCATGTATGGTAAACATGTCCAGGTAACTGCTGTGGAGGTAAATGACTTTTTTAATGTTAGAGAAGTCTATATTCTGGTGTAATTTTTACTGTGCGAACATTGGATCTGTTCCATAGGATAAGGTCTCATGTTACGAATAGTCTCCCTTGTTGAGGACCATAATTGATAAGCTGACAAATGGAACAAACTTCATAATCAGCGTGGAGTAGGGATCCTGAGATCCCTATTCCAACTGTTGTGTACACACATTGACCTTGTGCTAATAATTATTGAAGGGAGTTTTGTCTCTGGGAGATGGAATTAATTGTTGGTCAAAAAAACATTTAATAATAAATGTAGGAGTTTTTAATACTTACTTAGTATTTTTGACTTGGTATTATATATGTGGTTGGGTGGATTGTTTTTCCGTTTAATCTGATGAGTAATAAAACGTTTAGCAGCATTTCTGGATTTATGTTCCAAATTAAATCATAACAGAGACTATAGATATATCCATAGTCTCTGATCATATTGTATGACCATGAGCGTTGAATTATATTCCCACTCAATGGAGAGTATTCCACATCTTACAATTGGTTTATTTGTTCCTGTCTCAAAGAAATATATATACCTGTGTAGTAACTTGCTGCAATTTTAGTCCTATTCCAGACATACGAACAGTGCCCATATGTGAGTATAATACCATTGGGATATATCCATCAATTAATGATGCTGCCTCAAGATCGGTTTCCCTCACATGAACGACATGAGGAGTCATTAATCGACTTTACCACACCCATAACAACTTTACCTCTCTGACAGATCCAACTAGTACTCATCTGTTCAATATTACTGCAGCTCACTTTTTATAACTCCCACCTCGATCTGATCAGGAAGTTGGGACATCATGTTTAGCACTATGTCATATCAGGGAGTTTGGGACCGACTCCCTGGTCATATGTCAGTTATTGAATGACATATTATTGCTGAAATTAATAATCTTTTGTTGCTTTCTTAATCAAATTTTCAAGAACAACTTGCAGAAAGGAAGTTCATGCCAAACATAGTATATGAATATATATATAGGTGAATTTTGTAGTACATATATTATTTCCTGTATTAGATAAAGGACAAACAACACAGGAATAACACCATAGGATAAGCATAGGGTTAAGGCGTGTTCTTGATGGATTTTAATTATAAGATTATTAAAATTCTTTTGTACATAATTTCATGAAACATTCGAGGGATGCACTATTGGACATTGGGGAAATTAGACTATTGGACACCAAGGGTGATACCATGAATGCGGTTACTTTGCTAGACTTGTGAAAAAGATGAAGATGTTAATAAAACCTCTTCTTTGCTGCACGTAATGTTGTCGTTCAATGTCTAAGAGCAAAGACTAAAAAGATAGTGGCTGAGTGAACTTTAGCCTCCAGTCATCGAATCGAAAAAATCATAACTTGGTTATTTTTTTAAAATAGAACAAAACTTGATATATATCTATATATCTTAAACATCTAACAAAACTATAGATCATGAAAACGATAAGTCTGGGGGGCTCAGACTGCCATATAGGCTATATTGTCATAGGTGCACAGGTAAGATGTACTGCACAAGCTCTACTAAGCAAATTGCGATGCTTTCCTTAGTGTTCCCCTTAGATTTGCTTAGTGTTCCCCTTAGCTTTCCTTAGTGTCCCCCTTAGCTTTCCTTAGTGTTCCCCTTAGCTCTCCTTAGTGTTCCCCTTAGCTCTCCTAAGTGTTCCCCTTAGCTCTCCATAGTGTTCCCCTTAGCTCTGCTTAGTGTTCCCCTTAGCTCTGCTTAGTTTCCCCTTAGCTCTGCTTAGTTTTCCCCTTAGCTCCGCTTAGTGTGCCCCTTAGCTCTCCTAAGTGTTCCCCTTAGCTCTCCTTAGTGTTCCCCTTAGCTCTCCTTAGTGTTCCCTTTAGCTCTCCTCAGTGTTCCCCTTAGCTCTCCTAAGTGTTCCCCTTAGCTCTCCTAAGTGTTCCCCTTAGCACTCCTAAGTGCACCCCTGTTCTCTCCTAAGTGCACCCCTGTTCTCTCCTAAGTGCACCCACCCCTGTTCTCTCCTAAGTGCACCCCTGTGCTCTCCTAAGTGCACCCCTGTACTTGTGTTTCGTGGCAAGCATGTGGTCAGTGTAATGGTGTGTAGCGATTTAAACTAAAAGTTAAAAATGTTCCAGTTCAGGGGCTTAGCTCTTACTCTAACCATTACACACCCACTGTAACAAGGCTAAGGTAGATAGCCAGAGCGTTAAGGATAACCGAACCGCCCGAGGATGCCTAAACCACCAACAATACCATTTTATGATCATAGTAATAATGTCATTGTTTAATAAATTGGCTGTTCCAATGAAATTTTTATGGGTGTTGGAGCGGATCAATAGCAGTTCACAACATCACGTCATTATCTACATTCAGTCAATTGTGATAAAAAATGTCTCCCGATTGTAAAGAAAATCAACTTACACAATAATCAATAATGCTATTTTCTAGCTAAGATATGAGCAGATAATTCTATTGTTCGTGCCTTTCCTGATGCAGCACACTGGTGTATGCAATGCCATGTTCGGGTATGCTGGGCTAGTGCCAGCTGTTTTCCAGCTCAACAAGTACTTCTTTGAAAATCTATCTGGCAGTTGAGGTGTCTACATGTCGCTTGGTAAAGCTACCAGCAACTTGAGAAGGTAAGTGATTGAAATAAATTTGGTGATTGAATCAGTCACACTCATGTTGTAAATAAATCACATTCAGCTGTGTCGAGTGTTACTGGCGGGGCCTGCATCTGTTGGATTGAGCAATAGCCATATTCTAGTGGTTATCACAAATTGTTGTGGAGTTGCCCAGTCTCATATAAAGTAAAGGCAACTCCTGTACATACTTAACATCGCCCAGCAAAAACCCAGAAGGTGCAGACTGTCTAGTGATGCCGTGGTTTCCTGTCCTCCCGTTCCAGCCCCAGTGTAAACATTAGCTAGATATGAATTTGATTGTTGCAAGCCTGTGTAAAATGGCGAAATGGTTTATATTTATGAACGATTGAGTTGAGCCATTAAGGTAGAACCAGAGGAGTAAATGTTAGCGAGAGTTGAGTTTAGTGTGACAGGTATTTATTCAGTAGAAAAACTGGTACTCTGGAAGGGGAAATTCACTTATATATCAAGTCATTCATGATTCACCAATGCTCGCTAAGGCTTCTAAATTTGATCTTCCATGATTCCATTTCAATTATTGAATGGCACATGGTCCTAATATAGCTTGTCTTTGTTTTATAACGCAAAAACATACCATTAAAATAAGTCGAGCACTCAAACTCCATACTACCTAACCTTATTACACATTTTTTTTCGAGGATTGATAAGTATACCATCAGAATGTCTTCACAAGAAGACAGAGACTAACAGTTAGAAAAATAGATGAAGCGAAAATCAAAATAGTTAAATTAAACATTACCAACGATCTAGATGATTGAGATAACTATGTCAGAGATGTGATCCTGTTTATACATAGTTAAAATGGTTCAGCGATCATTTATGTAAGAAAAATGTGCAGAGGAGATGAATACATTTCTTAAAAAAGTCTATTGCAGTATTTGGAAGTTTTTGACCGACTCTTTGCGATTTGCCAAAAAATCAATCAATACAAGGTACTGAGGTCCTATCATAGCCAGATGTAACATTATGTCAGTATGAATTTTATTTTTACCATTACGCAGCTCCAATTGATTTATTTTAGGCCTGCTTGTTGAACTAGATTCCATTAAATTTACATTTTACCTCCTATTTATTCTATCGATTCATACTATTTACAATTTCAAATACTCAAACAGATGAAAATGCTAGTGCCAGGAAAGGAATGTGCACTTAGTCAACATAGTCAACTTATTATTACCCACGCTATATTATTGGATACCTCATGATCCGCCCTCAATAATGTGCATTGTGGGCCGAGTTTGTCTCATAACGCTTGTCATGTTACGCTGTCATGTGATGACATGTTTGGTTCAGCAGTTACGAGACATATTTCTGTATAGCCTGTATAATTCTGTCCTTGCAAAATTTTTCTTGTTGACATAATTCTGTTTCCTGTCTTATTATGACTAATTTCATTATGGAACCATCACCCAGCGGGCAAGTCACCGGTATCAACCTCATATTGACGTCCAGATAAGGTTGATTTTGGGTCAGGTACCGATATCGGTAATCAACGTCTAACTGACGTCAATTGGACTTCGGCATCTTGACATAGGGAGTCAGTATCAGGTTGAGTTTGGGCTAGCGATCAGCATCCAGTCCCCGTTTCCAACTGACGTCAATTGGACGTCGGCATCTTCACATAAGTGGTCAGTATTAGGGCAACTCTGGACTAGATATCAACATCAGTGTCGGACATCAAACTGATGTCAATTGGACGTCGGCATCTTGACCTAAGTAGTCAATATTAGGGCGGCTCTAGACTAGAGATCAACATCCAGTGTCCAATGACTAACTGACGTCGATTGGACTCTGGCATCTTGACATAGGTAGTCAGTATCAGGGATACATTAGACTAGATATCATCATCAATGTCGGACTTCAGGGAACAGGGATAGTTCAGTGTAAGGGGCGGCTGACTTGGGATCATAAGGTCCCAGGTTCAAACCCCACCAATGTCCTATCTAAGATTGTATAAAACTAAAGAGCCGATGGTTTTCACCATACATTAATGTCTGGAGTTTGTGAAGGGGCTTGGTCAATGGGGATAGTCGCTAAGGAAACTGAAAAATGGTCAGTTATTGACATTACCATGAGTAACTGGGTATGACTCGGTCAAACTTATTAGTTTTCCAGGTGGCTGGTCAGGGTAAGTCAAGATAATATAAAGTTCTTTTATCAAATGGGTCACACCAAAATTTATTCACTGATTTGGGTTAAATGTGGGTTGAAATTGCATGTTTGTCTCTGTCCGAAGACTGAGAAATACAGGTGCCTTAAGGGTGTGGCTGCCATATTTGGTGCCAAGTTACTCTCGGTTTACAGGCAGGTCGGAGCACACCTGGGGGATCAATTGGGCCCAGTAGTCAGTAGACTGCAGCAGGATTCGTGAAAGTGAAGTCAAAATTTCATTGATTCCATAACCTGGTCATTATTTATGTTAGTAACCTGTAGTACCACTGAATTTAAATGCTAGTCACTGTTAATTAAACTGGTATAGTGGCAAGGAGTAATCCATGAGTGTACCCATAGACTTGTTATTAAGTCTATGAGTGTACACAAGGTAATCCACTACCATCTATTATCTAGTACAATTTTCCATGAAAATGCTATAGCAGTGAGGTTTTTAATCCATGGTATGACCAATCAGCCTGAATATAACTCATATGCTGTGTCCACACCATAGATTTAAAAACAGTACTGTTTTTAAATCTATGGTCCACACGTAACCAAAGTGAAACTGATACATGTGTGTAACAAGCCTAGGCTTGATCTCTTGTGTAGGGGGTATGTCACACCACCCCAGACAGCCTGCCAAGGCTGTGTAAATATTCCTCACTTCACCTTAAAGGGCAACCAAGGTTTCAAACAACTTCTCATTGATGGCCATTGATTAATAGCAGATTGCACCTTCTGCATGGGGAAAAAGACAAAATATAATTCGGATGATTATTCAGCCAGAATTCTTGTGAAACATTTCTTCCATCAGGCACTCAAACTCAGCTAAAAGAGAATACCACATAGCAGTTTCCTGTTCCTGTTATTATTTAGCCTGTGCTCTATAATTATTACAGCAAAGTCTTGGAACCTCCCCTAAACTGAAGTGTTACCCAGCTTAGAGTCAGCAACTACTTTGAGTTTTGCATCGCGTAATGCACAAAGCTGATGCTGCCCAGCACATTATTTGCTACCCATTAATGCATTGCTGCGAAACCTTGGTTGCCCTTTAAACTATGATAATATTTAAATACAGTGCAGTAACACCTTCAAGGATTGGTTGGGTCATTCTCATGTAGGTGTCTGATTGGTTGGGTCTGTTTCATGTAGGTGTCTGATTGGTTTGGTCATTTTCATGTAGGTGTGTGATTGGTTGGGTCAGTTTCATTTCCGGCTATAGACTTTTTGTAACCTACCAATATTGGAATGAGTCGGACAGCTTGAGATGACCCTGACCTCGGGTCATTTTCATTATTTCGGTCACTTTCATTCCAGGTTATTTTCATCTCAGGTCATTTTCATTCTGGGCCATTTTCATAGTGATTCGTTCAATCCCGTCTACATTCGGTCAAGCCTGCATTCATTTCAATCCCTGTTAGTATTTATTTGAGATTGCAGTAGCAAAGTGCAGACTGCAGACATCCGGTTTATACATCAACACTCTTCACGATTTATTTTAAGTCTTGACAAGCTTAGTCAAGACAGGCTATATCAACCCCTATGCCAGATACATTCTAGTTTGAATCAAATTCTATCCTTGGGCAAAAAAGTTGAGCCAAGGAGTAACAGTGTAGTGAAGTTTTTGGTTACTGGCTGCAGGGAGAAATGGGAATCTCTTTTCTTCTTACTGATGTTACTCTGGGGGGGGGGGGGGTCTTTCAATTAGAAAGAGTGAACCTTTACTAAAGCAAGTTATCACTATCACATCGCTCAAAATGATCATTCACTTGGTATTTCAATTAGAGAAAATCGCTCCCAAATCGCTCACTCAAAATGTATATAGTTCCATCAAGTGACTGAGCAATCTGAAAGCGAGACCCCTAGCAGGTATCGCTCACTCACGTCACTGAGTGAGCGATAAGATTGCGATTTTGGCTGTTTCTAATTGAAAGACCCCTGGGGGGTCTTTCAATTAAAAACAGCTGAAACCGCAATCTGATCGAACACTGAGTGAGTGAGACCTGCTAAGGGTCTCGCTCTAAGTTCACTCACTCATTGATGGAACTATATACATTCTGAGTGAGCCCTGTAATCAGTTGTTTTTTCACGTCGCTTCCGCGTAACCTGTCTGCCCAGCCGGCATCTATTAGTATGGCTCCAGCATGAAAACAGTTTACTCCCCATTGTTTTCGACAGGGCTCTCAACCACTCAAGTTTAGCCCTACTTACTCAGATTTTTGGGTTCAACTCAGGCTACTCAGGGGATTTTGGAATGTAAGCTAAAAACTCAGATTTTGCTCGTCGGCAGAGATGAATAATATATAAAAAATGCTAAATGTTGCCTCACAATGATTTATGCCATATTATTAATGAATGATCTGGTATAAGATTCTAGTTGTGATAAGCTATGTAAAAATACTGCATTGCCTATACTAATAATGCCTCTCACTGCACTCACTGTAATAATACTCTCACTGCACTGCCTATTCAAGTCATTTCTAAATCAATGATCAAACAATGCTTTCTAAGCGTTATAGAATAACAACACTTTACACCCCAACTGAGATGAATAATAAAAAAACATCAAACTTTTGCATGAGAATAATGTGTGGTATTTGTTGTGGGTATTTGATTTCATTTGTGATAAGCTATGCTCTTATTGAACCGCCAATCCCAGAGATCCCAAGAGATTATTATGGCTAAATACAAATTGGAATTTTAGACATTTTAAAAAGTGATTTTGCAGGTGAACCGGATTAATCCAGGCAATGATTTCAATAGCATCACATCACGCATAACGAATAGCAAAGGTGATATAGGGATGTCTACTGCCAGCTCTTGCCAGCTGTGGTAAAGTTCTTAGTAGTGAATCAAATTTTGAACTTTTTATAGTAGCACTCAACCATAACCGTTAGCCTGTCGGGCACCCAGAAGTGTGATAGTGTGAGGTCTATTATGCTGTGCGGTACAGAACCATAGGCATTGGCCAAATCTAACCAGACTACCTCAAGGTTTGAATTAGCTTGTTGAGCAGATATCATTGCTGACCAAGTCATGCTCACACGCTCAAGACATCCAGGGAATCCTGTGATGCCTGCCTTCTGAACTGATGGATCAATGAATCCATTGTTCATAAGATAATCTGTCAGGTGGTTTGCCAGACCCCAGAAGAATATCTTACAATGGCCACACACGCACGCACACACACAAACGCACACACACACATGAAATCCCCGAATTCTTGCAAAAAGTAATTTGATCAAATATCAACATGCCACACAGTTGTCCTCCTTAGTGACTACCAGCTTGTTTAAATATTTCAATCTTGAAATGTTTTTCAAGTTTCATATTTTGTTCTTCCGATACATTTGTAACAGAAGATGCGAATTATAAATTACATTAGTTGTCAGCATTTTTTCTTCGTGCCTATCAGCTTGTTTGAACAAATCAAGCAATAAAATGTTTTGTTCAAATTTCATCTTTTGTTCTTCAGATATATTTCTAACGAAAGATGCGATTATAACGTACATTTAATAGCACACCTCACTGCGAGAAGGTACTGCACACAATGCTACAGTATACAGTCTGTACTCTCTGCTACCTGCTTTATCAAATAACAACGGCGGCAGCACAAGAGGAGACCTTTGAGCCGCTGCCACAACTGAACAGTATTTATAAGCTGTCGGATAAGATAGTCAACCCTTACGGATTCTCGTTTACTCTGAATGTGGACGAATGTGCTGATGATGTGGAATTACTTGTTGTTGTTCACTCGTCACCAAAAGTAAGTGAATGAGATAAATAGTATGCAAGGGCTAAATTAGTCTGAGTGCTCAGACGAGTCAGTGGCTTAACATCAACGAACACTTAATTTCACCTGAAATTGAATGTGTGTTTTCCTCAGCGGGTCTGCACACAGACTTTGTACTGATACAGCACAGGGGAAATTGTGGTCAGACACCTTTTCACACACAACTGTATCCCTCAGATCTGACATGCACATATTTACATGATGTCATAATGTGATAATGATGTGTATTATCCTATCCTAGCATGGGCAGGCTGTCGTGTCGGGGGTGGGTGACACGATAGCCTGCCCAGGCTAATCCAAATTCCTGGGTGCCCTACCTTTTTATTACACAATGTTCCAATTTCTAAATGATAAAAAAGAACAGGGTTTGCCGGTGGTTGACGGCCAGAGAACCAAGGTACCCAGAATTGACAGGGGGAGGGTGCGGGAGGGGCACCAGAGTCCCATCTTGGTCAGACACATCTCATTCCTTGTAAAGAAACTGGGGACACACAAATAATTCCTGCTCTATCAATCAGGGGTTTCAGAGCATATCACAGCAACAGTATATCAGGTATAATCGGTGATGGTTTTATATATACTGGTGAATTAAGTGGTTGGATCAATGGCGTAGACTTGGATACACCAGTGAGACGATTGACAAGCCACCAACAACACCTCAAAATATAGACAGATATTTGGTTAAACTCTAAGCATTCCATCCCCACAACCCCTTTGTTAAAACTTTCACTACAGATAGGATAGATCACTTTATTACCTAGAAGTCTTCATGTTTAAATGTTTAAAATGGAGTGTATAATAACTTTTCAAAGTAGTATCTGACGATAATGTAACATCTAAATAGACCAAAGTTTGTGTCATATACAGCAGGAGGCAATTTGAACTTGTATCCTTTTTTGTTTTGTTTTTATACAATTTAATTTCCTGTCATCAGTATTAATTAGTGAAAGCAAATGAGACAGTGCTTACATTTGGAAGGAGAAAAAGCGAAAGTTAAATTAGAGCCAGCACAATTTCTCTGTTGAAGAGGTATTATGCGAGAAAATATTCACACAAAAAATTTATTGGTAATTAGACTAGATAGTACACAGAAATCAATAGCGTCTAAAATGGTTTTTGTCATCGAGGGCAGTCCAAGTAGGAGCACGAATGGAGCGACCACTTATTGATGAGATATTCCCGCCTGTGTTGATGTAGTCATGGAGGGTGTGAGAAGTGCCTGAGATAATGCGATCGGTGTATTGTTGGCATTGGTGTTCTAATTGTATAGTGAGATTTTCTAGCCCTGCTGTGTTCAGCCAGTTTTTGGTGTTCTTGAGAAGAGGGTATATCAGGCAGAGACCTTTGGTATTTGTCCAGTCACTCCTTGTCTGTTTTACTCAGCAGTGTGTTTCATTAATTGTATCATGCTTGCCTTATAAAACAGAGTAAGGCCATCGTTATTCACTCCTGCTTTTCTGAGCTTACAGATTGTATGCAAAGCAGGTCTACATTTTTTAATGATTTGGTCCACATGCTGTGTGAAGCAAAGATGTTGGTCGAACACAACAACCAAAATGTTTCATGGTCACGGTTACTAGTCAGAGTGAAAATTGATTGCTACTTTGAAGTGGGTACTTTAGATTGTACAAACTGAAGAGGAATAATGCAGTACTCTGCTACCATATCATGTCAGTGACATCATGCATATGGTTGGTATGCATTTTAACTTCCTGCCAGTTCAACAATTAATGATTAATCATTGATCCTATTTCACATTTCACATGACTCTTCACCTACTTAGTAAGTTCATAACGTTAATAACAAAAATTTGTGTTTCATTATGGATAGGACCTAGACTCAAACTATGAGTTGTCTCCTTTCAATCAAAAAGTTGGCAGCATTTTTGGCAACAAGCATTTATTGTGTGACATTATGTAAGGTACAACATCACCACAGAACTGAAAAAGTTTACCATAACAAACTCCTTCCAGTCAATACACTTAATTCAGTAGCTTTCTAACCACGTTAGCAGGGTTTTCTGCCAAAGTACTAAGCTGAATGATATCATAAATACACGTATAACTATGATCTAATCACAGATTAAGGATATATCCTTACTCTGTGATCTAATCAAGCTCTATGAAGGGTTACACTAATGTTCAAGATTTGATATAATTTCCTGGAATGTTTCTGTGTCATTTCAGCAAAGATACACGAGCAGACGACTTTTGATGCGTAACACCTGGCTCTCGCCTGTATATCTGCAGGAGAGTTTAGGGTTTAAGATTCGGGTCGTGTTCTTTATGGGTACAGCAGATAATTCTACTGATCAGAGGAGGGTGGAATACGAGCAGCAGATATACAGGGATATAGTACAGTCTAGTTTTACAGACTCTTATCGTCACAACACCTACAAAGCCATGTCATTTCTACTGTAAGTCAAGTAAAATGAGAACATTCCACACTGTAATACTGGGCTGAAACTGATAGCAGCTCGTGAGTGCCAGATGAGCCTTAGAAGGGAGTTGTCCCCCTTTGTGGGGCTAACTGTTGAGAGACATTACACCATAACCAACTTTTTCTTCCAAAATTGTGGTATGTTAAATTGTAGATAGCTAAAGGTTTGTCCCCCCAATATTAAATCGTTGCTAGGTTACAACCATGAATTTCTTTGTTGAGGAGGAATTCTTTTGGTAGAATCCCGTAATTAGATTCTACAAAAAACAGTTGATTGAGTTTCTCCGCCTATTGGCTAAGATCAAAGTGTCACTGCCAATGGACGATTAGTGCCTGTTTCAGTTTTTGGCAGCTTGCCGCACACTCACAATTAGGAGGTCCTCTATGGCCTCACCTCTAGGATGCATTTTACTTTTCTAGGATGTATCACACTCTCAGTATGTGGATTTCAGGCAACTTGCGTCCCTCTTTAGGGGCAGTCCAACCTTTGTTTTGTCATAAGCAGGGGAGGTTTATTGAGTTTGTGAAACCTTTTGCCAGATATTTGCCATTGGGCTAACCACAATTTCAATGTCCATTCTCCTGGTTACAGCAAGTGACATGACCAAGTGATTTTTACCAAGATTAAACCGATTTCACCGCTAATTTCATACAACAAGAACAAGTAACTCCTCGTCTTTGGTTTAGATGGACATCCAGATACTGTAACCAGTCTAAGCTTTTACTCAAAGTAGATGATGATGTTCTCGTCAGAATCAAAGCTATGAAAAAACTGGCAGTTAACATGAAGGTCTGGATGAACTCCAAAGAGCCTCTCTATATCGGTATGATTTTGAATTCATTCTTGTGGTTCAGAGTTCAGACCTAGGGTCATGAGCAGTTAACGGGTTTCTTAACTAATGAATACACTGATAAACCTCCACCATGTGACATGGCTCTCATTTAGGACACCTGCACTTAAAAAAACAGAATAGCACAACGTTGTCATAGGCATTGTGCTATTTATCTCAATTTTTTTAGATCCATACTTAAATATTATTTAGAGATAATTACAGCTATAAATTTATATTTGTTTATGATATTATCTGTTTACCGTTTATTTTAAACCGATCTATGATTGGAATAAAAGCTTAGGGTGTCAGGAATCAGGATGATAAGCTGTATTTTATTCAGCATCAATTTTCTAAAGTCAATATTTACATTTCTGCGCCGGAAAAGGTTTTTATCGCTATTTTTGCTTCTTATTGCAGGCAAAGCTTTAGCAGAGCCGTACAATCCCCACAGAAAGAAGGAGCATCCTTATTATATCTCAAAGGAGGAATGGCCATATAAACATTTTCCTCTCTGGCTCCAAGGGATGATTTTCTTTCTGTCTCCTCGTCACACTGCAGAGCTTTATGAGGCAGCTCTGAGAACAACCTACTTGTTCATGGACGATGTTTTTATAGGTATTTGTGTCAATAAAACAGCTTGGCCTGCACAGGAGACATTAAATCTAGAAAACATCTCAACCTACAGATTTGGTCCTAGTAAAAAGAAGAAACTTCAACTTGACTGGAATGAGGAAAAAATTACATTCTTCCATGTTGGTGATGTAAAAATTTTTCTAAACTTCTTCCACCAAGAGTTTGACCAGCTTTCCACACAAAATCATATTTATGGTACACAATCTGCTCAACGAGTTTACAGTCTTGTTTGAAATGGTAGAAGGTTATATAATACATATTAATTATAAAAAATAAACAAGCAAAAGTTTATACTATTCAAAAAACATAAAACATTCAACAACAACAAAAATGTTCAATTGAGTATTTTAAATCCATCATGATGTACTGGTGAAAAATGGGTGTTGAGAGGCAAACACAAATTCTGTTAGATTTTGATCACTTTGGCTGAAATTATACAGTGTACCTTGAGATAGCTCTCCTGCCTTGAATACTACAACCACAAAAAGGCAGCTTTAATAAGTCATATCAGACTTCAGGGATTATTAGGGTGTAAACTAACCAGCAGCAGCAGTGTCAACCGCAGCTGATCCTCAATCAGATTTTACACATCTTAGGATCAGCTGAGGCTTATATGTAAGCAATGTGACGTCATGTAAACAGCTCTGCACTACTATCCATTTATAAATGTTCACAGTGGTGATGTTTTGCAAACCTCTGAAGCTGTAACCCCAATTTCATCTTGCATTTGTTCTTTGGATAAGGGATTTGGTCTTGCATCATTACACAATTCTAATCACTGATTGTGTTCCACACTCTTCACCATGGTGACTGGATGTAGAATGTCTTACCTTATGTTACACATTACATTTCACATGGCCTTGTCAGCATCTCAAGCCAACACCTGATTTTATAAACAAAAATAGTCTTTTAGCTGATGCTGCTCTCCTTTACATCCTCTCATTCAGAAGTTTGTTGGGTGTTTTATTCATGACTTATATTTGGAGAAAACTAAATCTGAATTGCTGTACTATTGCCACAGGGCAAAAAAGAAGGGCGTATAACAGGGGTGCTCAAACTTTTTTGCCAGTGGGCCACTTTTAAAAATTAGCATATTGAATTGGGCCAGACTTTTTTACGCCAAGCAAGCAGACTATCTGACAGGAGCGTATTGGGTTATTAATTGAAGCCCAGATCTGAGCGAAGAGCAAATTTTTTTTTGAATCTGCATAGGCCATTCACTGCAAGGATTAGCTCAGCTTATTGTATGGTGTAGCTGTAACAGCTTCATTCAGATCCTCATGTTTCCTCATATGCATACTTAGCACTGTTGTTACCAATGAGTGTATGCAACAAGACTTGATGCGTGTTTTGGCCATGAGTAAACTTTCAGCCTAAATAAACCAGTCTAAACGGGTGAGTTTTAATATGGGCAAGTGGGCCACCTAAAAATGGCGAGTGGGCCAAATTTAGCCCACGGACCATTGTTTGAGCACCCCTGTCGGACCATTGTTTGAGCACCCCTGGCGGACCATTGTTTGAGCACCCCTGGCGGACCATTGTTTGAGCACCCCTGGCGTATAAGGTCAAATAAATAATAAATGTTGTGAATGGAAAACAAAAGGCAATTGTGTTTGTGATGTGTTCAAACCCCTAACTACTATTAACCACTATTAATGTACAGGTACAATCTTTACAATAATATCCAATAATTCATTGGAGAATAATTATACGAAACCTTCCAGTAATCCCATGTTGACCTTTTTAGACTAAGTAGCAAGCTATCATCGCATTTCGCAGAAGTCACTCTTTACACTAACAAATACGTAGAACCCACCACTTCTACCGAAATGCTTTTGTTTGAGTTGTGCATGAAAGCTGATTGTGGTGCCTGTAGCTCCTATTTTTAGCTTGGTGCATTGAAATCCTTGCAAGTTGAGGATCACTCAGCAAAGCAGAGCCTTGAGAATTGTGGCCAATGTTCAACATATACCTTTTATTTGCCACCTACTAATGAGCTATGTACATCACTTCAAATTTTACCCCTTCCAATACTAAGCAATTATTTTACTTGCATAACGGGATTTAAGGCTCTGAATAATTTATCCCCTCCATACATCTCCGATTTTTTTGTTACCACACCAATTTCCAAGAAGAGATACACACTTACTTAAACCTCCATTAGACAACTTAAACCACAAGAATGGGAAGTACCTAACAACTCAGCTGCTTGGCTCACCAGTTACATGGTTATGACAGCTGAGACAGTGAATTAGCATGTAAAACTCTCTTGGCCGTTGGAAACTTTCATCTGGCTGCATTTCACATTTAGGTCTTGTCAACTCATTGTGCACAGCCTTAGTCAAGGCCCTTTTCTTCGTTCTATTGAACAATTTAAAGGGCGCATTTAGAAGTGTCCATCAACCATCTAAGCCACTAATCCTATCTATCAGCTCCTGACAGCTTTTATCCAGTGCTACAAGACTGGAGCTGCCACAAATACACGTTCCATTATAGGACATACGGCTGATTATAGGACAAAATCTGATCCGCAGCAACTGTATCGTAATGGGTAGGGTCCCCTCAGCCAAACTGACTGTCAGGTAAAACTGATAAACATACTGTCACCCTCCCTGCTGTGACTAGACCAATATGTACAACATCTTATGATCAGAAGTTGGCTCCCCCTGTCTGGTGTCCCTACAATTACACCTTATTATGTTGATATAGATCACTTTCATTTAGTATTGCTGTTTTTATAGCTGATTGCACTCAAAACCTGTAAATATTCACCCAGAGATGGACCGGATTATAACTAATAGTTGTAAAAGGGGGCTCAAATAAAGCTTACATCGAAAAAAATAAATAAAATGAGATTCGCTACCAGAAGATGATGATTGTTGGAAGGGAAAAATAGGCTGTCCATATAGGCTGTTCATTTTTTGATGGAAGCACATAAAATTGAAGTGTAACAATAGAATCTGTGACATATACAAATACATATAGTGGACAAAAGTGCTGTATCATATATAGCTGTTATACTTATAGAATGACTGAAGTCTTAGTATTTCTTGAATATTACCAGCGCTGGACATCCGCACCTACACGAGGCACCAGTAACCCTGGAAAGAGAAACTAACTTAAAACAACCTCATTTTCTGCGAGGGGACATTAAAAACAACAAACAGGCAGGATTCATTCACTCATTCTCTGCGAATGATTGATAGTCTTACATTCATACAGTAAACACACACACAGACATGTAGGAGTTACCTCCTCCCAAAATAGTAGAAGACAACAATTAAAACGAGTAAACGGATCAAAATAATTTGGTTAACTTAAAACTTCACTGCTTTCAACCTTTCGATGCTAAGTGAAACAGCATTCAAGAGCTCTAAAAACCCATGGATACTTGAGACTGAGTAGACTGGTGATGTGGTGACAGCCTTCTGCCAGGGTAATTGTTAACTAACTGGTTTAGGCCTGTTTGGCCACCACAGCATTCTCATGAGTGTGTTGCTCAGTTAAGGCTATATCAAACATGAGTATAGTGTTTATGCATCCTAGAGATGGTAGCAGGTATGACTGTTTCATGAGACCAGGGAGTCTCTCCCTGGTGCAGTCTCTCGCTGATTCAGTCTACTCTATGCAAACCTGACGACCTTTCACTTCCTTTCAACGCTGGTAATAAAAATGATTTGTCTAAGGCTCTGTAGTTCCATGTGTGAATTGGATTGATTATGATTGAAAATAATTCCTACATCACGAGTAAATGGAATCTGTCGTTGTGTTGCATGATAATTTAGTGATTTGGCATATCCACTGGAAAAAAAATGACAGTACAGTCATCATGAGGCTGTCTGTAGGAATCATGCTGATTATGACTTCTGTCATCATAGCTGTAACATTTGTATATGTTTGTATGGCAATCAGAATCTGAAGACACCGGCTAATCATTTAATCCCAACAATCATATTACGGTTGTTCTGTGTATTGAATGCCATCGTACCATTGGAGTTGTGTACCATTGTATCATTAGAAGAGAATTCTCTGGTAACATTCATATCAGCTCCCTCGGTACTCAATTGGAATCTTAATAGAAATTGGTATATTGATCAAATCATACCGCTGACATCGGATTGGATAACTTTCAGATAGATGAATAGGATTGTGAGTAAATATTGATCCTATCCTTCTCACCATTATTTGAGTTTTTTTGAATTTATCTCATACAGCCTACAATAAACATAAAATCATGTTATGTGGCAGCAGTCACACAGCTTATACCATAATGAAGATAGTGTAGTACTGATGATTCTTATCAGGATGATAGAAACGTATCTGGGATGGAGAGGGGGCCACATACAGGGCATGGATCAGTATTAAATCATAGTAGAGTCAATATTACTTGTGGTGGAAAAGGGAAAGACAGCATTATCTGAGCCAGAGTGCTGTTATAGTTTGCATGCCTATATCAAAATTTGCACAGTAGCTACTGAACAACAGCAGGGCCCACAATTACAGTCATGTTTACTTAGAGGCAGGCAGTGTGGTAAATCTGATTATCCCTTTTTGAGAGGTGTCATGCTGTTATGACAGATGAAAAAACCAAAATTATACTGGTGCGACCTAGGCATTCCTCAAGGCTTATACTTTAAACTGTACTACCCTTGCTCAGAGTGTGCAAAACGTGGCGCCTTTGATACACACTAAAAACCTTGGTCTTCCAAGGAACCAGATTGGCATTGGAATTTCCGATATTTGCCACAAAGTGGTGGTATAACCTTTTACCTAGCAACTGAGCACTATAAATACAACACAACACAGATCACATATCATTCTGCAAAGGGACACAGATCTGTCCTGTCCTAAATTTGGTAGCTACATTTGAAGTCAGAGATAAGCTAATTCTTCGTATTGTGGCTCTGTTTTGTCCTTCATTAAGTATTAGATTACACACAATAAGTTACCATCCTGTGAAAACTTTTCTCGTTGACTGCTAAGGGCAGCTACCACCTTGTAACAATGAGGAGTTGAAGACTAAAAGAAACAACAAACGCATGCCAGACCATACCCTCTGTTTCGTTGGTAGAAGTTACAGATTTTGCTCATTATATTACAGACAAGATGAAGCTCATTGTTGCGGTCCTGTTATTGATGATTTGCGCATCAGCAATAGCATCATCAGCAACCAAAAGGTCAGATTTGGCACGGTTTTGGGAACTTGATTTAGACTGCCAAATAAAGTATAAAAAAAAAAAAACTTGAACCGGGCACTATGACTAACTGGGGTGACTGGGGAGAATGGGAATGGTGCGAGGAAGGAACATACGCTTTTGCGTACCAGCAAAAGTCAGAGCAGTACAACCAGGGATCAGACAACACAGCAATTAACGCCATCAAGCTTTATTGCCGGTTAGTTGCCCATTCAAACTTTTAAAAAGTACCATGTTATATATCCTCAGATGGAGTCGATCAACATACAGATTCTCACTGCTTTTCATCGATAGAAAACTACAGAAGAGCTATTTCTGTTGTAGCAAGCCTTCTTAGGAGAGTAGCAGTGCCTCTATAACATCCGCGCAATAAAAAGGGGTAATTGGCTGACGACTGTACACTGTCCTTCTGGTTATTTTCTAAACGGCGCTTGGCTACGTTCAGAATTCGATCAAGATTATTGGAGAGATGATGCATCTGGTAAATGATATTTAATGGTCTGACATTCCACTTGCGCTTGATAATAAATAGGCTTACTGTCATAATTCTTACTACTAAATGTGTGAATTTATTTGTCACATAGCTAACTGGTGTCACAATTCAAAAGCTTCTGATCCCTCTTTACTGTGCTTCACCACTAGAGTAAAAGTTCAAATTGAATAGGAACTTTGGTGTATGGCTTACTGGAGACACATCACTGATTTTTAAAACATTTAATACTTTCAATTGATTTCTCTGCTTCATGTGTTTCAGTGACAAACCTTGACATATCGTGCACGGCGCCATTTAACTGGGACGATCAAAGAATGGACGGGATCGGTAATTCATGGGGTAGCTGGACACCTAAAACAGCGTGTACAGCGCACAAGGACTATATCTGTGGGATTCAAACACGAATAGAGCGCAATCAAGGGAGAGGTGATGACTCTGCCCTCAACGCAGTCAGATTTGCGTGCTGTGTATATAGGTACGTGAAATGAGAAGACACAGTTTACATGCATGTACATATGCCTTCGAAAAGCTGAAAGCTAGAGTTCAGCAATATCGATCAGGAAGGGTGTGATCAGCTAGATTGTTGGAGTAAACCAGTATATTGGGCTATCGGGGTCTTAATTACTCAGATTCAATTACATCGCAATTTTGTCCTATAGGAGTTGAAAGCATTTCCGTTTTAGGAGAAATTTCTTGAGAAAGAATTATTTATTACACCCAACATGCAACCATAGAAGATTGACTATCATATCACCCGGTTTGTGAATCTGATACTGACTGCCTTATGATATCATAATACCACTGCTGGCTACCAGGCCATAGAATTGTGGAGCAAATCAGACAATGTTTTATGGTTTGCTAATTATCTAGGCCCAAACACTACATAAATATTATTTATGCGTTGTATACTTGATTCGATCTAATCTTTGTTATAAGCCTGATTTTCAATGTTCTGTTTCAGCTGAGCAATCGTTGAGTTCATATAAGCTGGAGGAATCATTACCTGATCTGATCACTATTACATCATTACAAGCTACCTCCTCACATGGTCTTATGTCTAGAATTGAAACTTATTTGAGAAAAAATAAACTAGACAGCAAAGCTCAACCTATGTATTGATGCCTTTTTTCTTAATTTTTGATAACTGTTAAATATTCCACTAAACGTCTACTGCCTGCTGGAAAGATGTTATGAGATTGCAAAGTGTTCCATGTCAGCGTGTAGCAACTGTGTTGGACATCGTGAATTTAGGAAGCATGTGTGACATTTGTACATGAAAGAAAAATTGAGGATGTGAAACAATGGGAGGCTAACGATATAAATAACGTGATTAAGAGTTGTCTTACCCTGACGGTTCCAACATGCAATGTAAATTTAGAATGAGAACGCAGTTGCTAACTATATATGTCTGTAATGCCAGGACTGCTTTGTCTCTATAACTCCGGCTTGCACAGCCCTGTCTAAAGTTTGCTCTTTCCGATATGAATCATCTTTTGATAATGAGGACATGATCATGGGTAGTTTGGGTGCTCATACAGCTACTAGCAAGATTTTGTGGTATTATATTACCACCATTGAATTCCATATCTGGAAAAGCATTATTAGCTTTCTTTTGCCAAACAATGGTCTTGCAAAAATAGCCAGTCCCTAGCCATTCTGCTTGCAGGCTAGACTTGAGACATAGTCTATCTCTGCAGCACAGCAGTGGTGGCGCTGCCTTCCATCAAGAAAGGCAACTCCCAGGGTTCAAGGTTATGAGATATCAAAACCAGTGTTCCATTTAGGCCCAAATATTTCCAAAATATGGGTTTCCATTGTTTTCCCAATTTTGGTACTCAGACTAGGTGAATTAGTTCAAGCCCTATGCTGCAGAGACGAACGTATGCCTCAACAGTTCGCACATGCGCAGACTGGTCCCTAGCAGCATCCGGTAAAAGCCCAGATCATCAACGTTGAAGGCCTTTTATGACTGTTTGCAATTTTGTAAACAAGTCATTTTCCCAGGCTATAATATTCATGCTAGTAGGGACAGCCAATCGAATCAATGCCAGATTAGTCCCTGTGTTGAGTGTTTTAACTGTATAATGTTTTGATACTATTTCCGTTCCATGACAAGAATCTAATTCAGTGATTACCACAAATAGCTCCATAGTGTGTGTTTGACTAATGTTTGACTATTACTTGTTATGATCTGCAAAAATCGCCTAAGAAACGCTAGTAAGTTGACCTCAAGCAAATGTGTCTTCTACTACAACTGAACGTCAGCTAGACCTTTGGTCTTCTGATTTTGACTTTTTTTCCAGCGATGATCACAGCTTTTTTCTCTATGCCAGTATTGCAAGATTTGAAATACATCAAGCATGCTGTAAACATGGTTTGGCCTAGTGTGCACCACATCACATCACATCACAGGCAGTTTGTGAAAGTAGAGTGACCTCGTCTTCCAGTAGCCAAGTCAATCATTAGCGGCACTTCGACAAAATGCTGTTGCATTGGGCCCATGTGGTGTATCACAGGCCTATTGCAGTGTGTGCAAGTCCAGTGGTTGAGGCATCTTCCGAGTGAAAATGCCTTGAAAACTGAACTTGCAGTTTCACAAACGAACTGCGGTTAATGATTGGCAGCAGCCTGTGTAGTTGATCATGGTATACGCATCTCGAGATACAAGCATGTATGGAGTGGGGGGGGGGGGTCGGGTCTTCATGGCCATTCGCAAAGTTTACAATCTTGTAACTCCAGATGTCTTTGCATCATGTGTTGGATATTCAACCCGCCAGGGGTCAGGCACCTGAGCAGAACTATCACCCCGCTGTTACCAGGAGCAAGACACCCGAGCAGAACCGTCACCCCGCTGTTTCCAGGGGCCAGTCACCTGAACGGAACTGTCACCCCGCTGTTACCAGGGGCCAGACATCTGAGCAGAACCGTCACCCCGCTGTTACCAGGGGCCAGACACCTGAGCAGAACTGTCACCCCGCTGTTACCAGGGGCCAGACACCTGAGCAGAACCGTCACCTCGGTGTTACCAGGGGCCAGACACCTGAGCAGAACTGTCACCCCGCTGTTACCAGGGGCCAGACACCTGAGCAGAACTGTCACCCCGCTGTTACCAGGGGTCAGACACCTGAGTAGAACTGTCACCCCGCTGTTACCAGGGGCCAGGCACCTGAACAAAACTGTCACCCCGCTGTTACCAGGGGCCAGACACCTGAGCAGAACTGTCACCCCGCTGTTACCAGGGGTCAGACACCTGAGTAGAACTGTCACCCTGCTGTTACCAATGTGGATGTGTTCGAGATCATGTTCCATCTGCTAAGGAAGTGGCAGGAAGGCAACTCAATACAGGTGTCAAATTAACCAAAAGAATCAATTCTGATTCAAGTTAAAGCACAGAAACTGCCCATAATTAACTTCATGTTAGTTTGGTGTATGTTTCTTGGCTAACATGCTTGAAAATTTTGACCTATAGATTTTTTTGTGAAAACTGCTATCATTACAACATTAAACTAATTTCGTTAAAATATCAAGATATTCAATTTATTTAGGGAAAATTTAATTGATAGTCATATTGAACAAGGAAGAGTCTGCACAGGAACAGCTGAAATGAAGTGAGCTGTCATTCTCATCTAAAAAAAACTAATACGACATCTCAAAACTTGAGCTTTTTATGTAAAGAATGTTTGGAACTTGTCAGCTATGATGAATATTGTCTCCCCTTTGATTCTTATGTTACAATAGAGTACATGAGATAAAGGCATGGAAGGCGTCAAGGTAACAATGGGCTGGATAGCTGAAATAGTTTCCATAACTCCAGTTCAGTTCAGTAACTCATTCAAAGAAGTTGGGATTATAAAAATAGCAATATGGATTTTACATAAAGACATATCAGGATGTAAAAAATCAAAGGAGCAACGAATAATAATACATATTGAACGTTTTTAACGTCAAAGACCCATTATGGGCAATTTGCTGGCTTCATGTGGTCTGAAGCGCAGCACAAAAATCGGTAGCACCACTGACTATCAATCGGATAGCAGTGACGATGCTACCGTACTACTAGGCAGAGGTAGTAAAACAGCTCAAGATTCTAGTCTACCACCAGTATCTGCAGGAGCTCGAGGTGAGTCAATCTATACACAAAATAAGCTGACAGAACAATAATTCAGCCATTCTAATTTTCACTTGGCAAAGCGGCTACATCTATCTGTAGGGGTTCTCAAGCTCATAGTAGTCAGCTGATAGTCAAAGCTGATAAGCCGGTGTATTAGAAACGAGTTCATTGTCCCGATACCATCAAAAGATGATTGATGAGACGGCAGAACTGACTTAGATATTACTTTTACATTTGCTTTAGCCAGGATGCTACAATCGGGCAGGGTTGACTGATGGAAAAATCATTGTTTATGAGGCCTTTTTACACATGAGTATGTTTTTCTCGTTATGTTATTTACATTAATAAGGTATTATTTATTTTGACAGGAGGGCCGGTCTTCGGTACGGCCCACCCGATGCCGATGCAGATGACTATGATGAGCCCACCCACAAACATCGGTGGACTACCTGTGATCGCTCAGGATACCGATCACTTTCCTGATCCTATAACAACGCTAGCATCAGGAACTGCCAGTAGCCAGCCTCCAGGTCAGCATCAGCAGCATGCCATGGGTTATCCCATGGACTATCAGACTGCCTTCCTGACCCAGCATGATATGCAGTATAGCAACATGCTGGAGGCTGAACAACAGTCAGGCGGAGAAAGGCGAAGACGGCACACCCGGTGTCGCCGCCCAACTCCGTCTCCTCCTACGAACTACGAAGGTATGCGCCGTCTTCCTGCACCTAGAGGTGTACTGAATGGTGAGCTTGCGTTTTAGTTCTCTGCAGAAATATCAATTTTCATCTAGATTCGAGATGTATACAGTCAATTACTCCTTGTTAGCTTTTCTCAGGACGAAAAAAAAGCAAGACGTTCAAAAATTGCATCATCCAAAGCCAGTTCGGATATTGCATCTTCAGCATTACTTGTGTGCAAATTTAATGACTTTACAATATATCAAGCCTCACTTCTTTTGTCCTATAAGGAAACAAAGGCAATTTAATTACAATATCTTGACAAAGCAAAGCATTATTGGGGCACAATGTAGTTGAAAGTGAATGCCATTTTACTATGTTTTTTTTGCAATAGCAATAATATATTTATGAAAATATGATGCAGATAGATATGAATGGATCAATTTAGAAATAGGTAGAGCAGAGTCACGTTAACAGCTTTTTTACAGTTATAAATCGTACTACTTGAATTTCTCATTGTAGATAACAGTTCAGTACACAGGGAGGTGAAGACGAGGGCCGATGATGTGTACGAATCCGTCTACTATTATTACGACGGACCATCATCGGTGAGGATATCTTACTTGCCTTTCCAATTCAGGCCATTGTAAAACTCAAGCAGAAAGTTAGCATTTAACAACATTGATGCGATTTATATTCAACACACTTAACAGACTTATACATCCCTTCCAAACATCTTTCCCGACTGGTTACATCAATCTTATAATAATTGGTGATGATTTTTGTGATTTGATGACGAAGTCCGTCACGGGGTTACAATGCGCGTGAACCCCAGCAACAGTTTATAAATGTCCAGACACTGCACCTGTACAAGAATGGTTGAAGACTTTGTTAACACAATTAAAATGATGACCTTTCCCATCACGTTTAATATATTTTTTTGTAACAAAATGTTTTCTTCGAAACAGGCTAGCTTCCACCAGCGACATCTTGTTATAAATAGCCAACAATATTATACATATTACACATATGACATCTATTAATATCGTATGCCATCGATTTGTGATTATGATGAAAAAGTCCATGACTCTGATATGGTGACTCTGGAATGTATAATTGAAAAGTCCAAATTGCCTTCAATGTATTAACTGTTAGATTATTATCTTCTGTACACAGGACCCTAATTCAAGACGCATCAAGTTCAACGAGGAGGATGCAGCAGGTTAGTCTGATAGTTAGTTGATACTTTCAAGGATTTTTATCTCAAGCAATCCTACAGACCTTGATTAATTGTTGGTTCACATTAATTTTAAAGACCTGTGGTATATTCATTCTATTTAGGATGAATCCTGTGGTGACCTAATTGGTCCGCATGGGACAAAACTGATAGGTCCAGTTTGAGGTGATGAAGTCTTTCCATTGTCACATTCAACCGCCTGATAAGTTTGAATCCATATAAACTCCGCCTGAATTAAGTAGCCTGCATTGCTGGGATAACCGATCCAAACCTTACAATATTTTCATGTGACGGGAGCTAGGGTTAAGTTGAGTGTGATTCTCCGTAACTTATGTTCATGTTTACATTTTACAACCCACAAAGTGTCACTCCCGTTTACTTACAGGTATTGATACTGAGAGGCAGACTCAGTATCAAGGCCCAATGTACCAGGACGAGCACCCGATGGGTGGGTACAATGGAGCCGAATACCTGGTGGCTGATCCAGCATTCAGCTATTATCTTCCAAGCAGTGCGGTAAGTTTTTTGCCTGTGGGGATGTGATACTAGCACTTGATTGAGATGATTCCATATTTTATACACGTCAATTGTTTCTCAGCGTATTCCTGAGTTACACTATTTATCCCAGGGTCAAGGTTGTAATTTCGGCAACAGATACCAGGAAGAGTTTTCTTGAAAATACCATTAGTATACATGATGTCAATCCCTACCAGACCAGTTGATAGTATTGCTTAGTGAAATTTTGATATTGATAAAATGAAAGGCATTGTATTTTTGGACATAATGGTTATGATTCACCCGTTATTGGTTACATAATCTAGGAGAGTTTGTCAATGTAAATATATTCCATACATGAGCCTAGCTGATGGGCTGTTCTTACACATTTGATCAATGTGATGGATCGCAATATTATTATATGAATGTTATCATCCTGAATAACAGCCTTTATATTATAAACTAAAGAATGCTGTGAATAGGGCCTTTCTCTTGGATGGTCATATTGATCTCATACTATGATAGCCTGTCTTGACAAGCTCGGTTCGATGGGTGGGTGGGGGAAGAGGCACCCATTCACCGAACCAAGCTTGTCAAGACAAGCTAATACCATGATAGGTTTCAAGCTCAGCATAATACAACATACTGTGGTGCACTTATCACTGCGCGACATGTCGTAAGCAAGTCAGCAAACCAGGAGTCGAGCACTGTTACTATTTTTTTTGCTGATTTTTGAGCAGTTGCATGTCTATATTACCAAATATAATACATATTTGCATGTTTGCAGAGTAAGTTCCTACCCTCGACACTGGCTTGTCCAACACAGCTGGAGCCACATCATGTCAAGCAGCTGCAGAAGACGGTGTTTGGAGCCGCAGTGACTGATGAGCACCAAAAGGTGTTCATCAACACTCAGCTGATTGACAGAGACACTGGTAAGATTAGGCAGGGTTTCTTCGCTATAAACACAGTGCCTCAACCATCAAATCAGAATATGGAGCAGCTTCTCGACCAATCCATCAGCATCGATGTCCACCAAGACTCCGTGGACATGATGGAAGAAGCTGAGCTGAAGAGCTTCCACCACTTCTATGACAAACCCCACCTTGTCAACATGATAGCCATCTCCGAGCCTGCTGGCACAGATCCAGATCCAGAAGACAGAGATCTGATGACAGAGGCGCTAAGTGCTCTCCAGCCTCAATTACCAGGACTTCTCCTGTATAATGAGGCTGATGACACAGAGCACTTCAGATGGCTGGTGGAAGACCGAGAGAGATTCATGACATGCTACTTCCAGAAGTTGCACAACCCTGCTAGCATGACAATCTCTCGAAAGGCTTCAGACTATGTTGCTGAGTATAGAAGAACTCCGGATATCTCCATCAAGGCAGCTCTGATGGATTTATCGAGCATCTTCTATCCAGGTGTAAAGGGTGAAGCTAAGAGGCTCACCCATATACAGCTGCAGCAACTGGAGCCCCGCCATAGTCTGCCGACGCCAATAAGTCTCATATATAACTGCCGTACTCCACATTATGTACCTGACAGCAGAGTACGAGACAGGGTTCTCACATTACTATATGACTTATTGGCGAGGAACATCCCATACCTTCCTTGTATCATCATAGTGGCTGAAAAGAATGACCAACCAGGTGTGTTTAGCTTTCGGTACTTGCCTCAACATCCTCACCTTCCGAAAACAATACTCTCCCCACTGATAGACTCTCCTCCAAAAGAAGCCAGCGTCATCACGTTAGCCTCTAGGTTTGAGATTAGTTGGGGCAATCTAGTTCCTGAATACAGTACGCCTCAGATCATGAAACAAATGATAGTACTGACCACAAGAGCTGTGGAGCTTGATGTCAAGACAAGACGACTTCCAATAGGACTGTTAGCTGACTTGGCAAGCAGGGAGCTAGTAAGGCTGATCATAAACATCAAGCAGCCTAAGAATGATAAAGCTGCAGCAAAACTTATGTGCTTTATGGTAGATCTCATCCAAACATCCTTTAAAACATCAGCAGTAGCAGATGACTCTCTACAGGCTTTAATGGATATTGCAGAGTACAAACGTCTTCAGAGGGGGCCCGGTGTTTTACTTGCCATACCCAAAAATCACACCAGCTATACCTTCAACGACTTTCAGCTCTTTTATGTGAACGGGGAATCTGTTGCTGTAAGTGATGTGGCCCTTCTCACGGAGCCAGATGACCATTTTGATAACTTCAGGCGCAGGCGAACAGCATACTTAAAGTCTCTGTATGACAACTTTGATATAAATTATGCAGTTGCTCCAGCAACTACTGAAGAGAGGTATCTGCTAGTGAGTAAAGGAATACCAATTGACACAGACACTGGGCATGGTATTGAGAAAATACACAACCAGGAAAACCATTATGAAGTATCAAAAACTCATCCATCAATAAGAGTTATCCTAAGCTATCCAACCAGCATCGCCCCACCAACCAGGAGAGACTGCAGGGTTCTGGAACCTGCCATCTTAGCTGTGCTGACAGCACTCCATCCGGTCACTCCTGGTCAGCTCATTATTACTCCAATAAACCAATCTCCAGGCACACTCGCAGATTTCAGGTTTAATTACACAGTGATGGGACGCCTGTTACGGCTGTCTTACGAGTTTGGTCCTATTAAACCTGGTTTGGAGAAAGAACTCATGTTTTTGACGAGCAAGGCCTACCATATAGATATGAAGAAAATGATAATGCCAGAGGGTTTGAGAGCGAACAGGATAATCAACTCAACCATAAAGGTGATAATAAATCGCCCAGTGGGTAATGTAACTGTGAAGGAAATGACAGTAACAGCAATACAGAGCATGCTCACCTCCCTGGACGAGGTGACGGCATTTGATCCCAAAAAGTATATGGTGAATGCAGTAAGGAAAGCCATGATGGCAATACATCCTCCGGTACCAGGTGTTATCATAGCAACTCCTAAAGAGCTCTGTGAGGCTGAAGACTACCCTGCAGACTTCTATCTACATTACATCAAAGGAGAGCAAGTACAGAGGTATGAGGAAAATTTGCCTGACCTACTGGACCTACTGATGGAGAGCGACCAACCTCCGCTAATCCCGAAAGAACTGTATGTTGAGTATGACATTCGTTATATTCCAGTGTTAGATCGTGCACAGATGATTATGCTCTCTGCAGGATCCATACCACTGATAATGGATTGTGATACAAAACTAAAGTCTGGCACATCACAAGTGCATTCATTGAAGCGAATTAAACATCTGCAAAGGCAAATCTCTTATCTAAGCAAACCAATCATCAGAGTAGTTTTCAACCAACAGTTCCGTCAAACAGATCTATCAGTACCCATGGTGTCTGACATAGAAGATATGCTTCTAGAGCTAGTGCAGACTGTTAAACCAACCACACATGCCACAATCATCCTGACACCTAGAAACACTCATAGCACAGATAAAGCCACTTATCATTTTGATTACATCGTCCATGGAGATCTGGAGTATGAATGTAAATCAGAGAGAATTCCATCTACGGTGTTTGAAGTAGAGGAGCAGTCTGACACGAGTAAAACTGTGTTTGAACATGGGAGTAAAACCATAAAGCCAGAACTGTCCACTACAATAACTGGATATGACCAAATGGATAAAGAGGAAACTGATAGCCATAGAGTGAATATTGATCACTTGAATATGATAAGTCTAAGACTGAAGGGTTTGAGACACAGCTCTGGCAGTGAGGAAGCAAGAAATCAACAGATTGCAGAGGTTATTGACATATTACAGCCAGTCATTTACACCCCTAACATAGATGTTGTGAATAAACCAAACGGAGACCTCGTACTGACATTCCAACCAAAAGCTGAACTAAGGAACCCGCTCACAATCGAGTCCATTGAAACTCAAAGTCAGGAGAATTTTGACTATCTATTGAGCCAGTCACTCGATATGTCTAACGATTTTTATTTCAAAGAAATTCTACAAAATGAGCCAAAAGATGGACAACAGGATACGAGTAAAGTGATAAGAATCAATATTATGTTTGAAAGCTCAATATCTGAACACAAAGTTTGCGATGTGAATGAAGAGGCTCAAATAATGGAGACAATTATAAGGAAACTTCTCAAATGGGGACCAATACAGCATGGAACAGTTCTTGTTGCACCTGATAACAGTGCGGACATAAAAAGATCTATAAAGCTGTTTTACATGGTCGACGAATATTTGCTTGATTACGACATCAATCTAGTGGAGAGACCACATCAACAGTATATTAGATATATACAAAGAGACAGTATTGGTGTCCTAGGAGCGATAGACAGGGTGACCATAGCTGAAGAAGAGTCCAAATATATCAGGGTTCAGAACCGCTTTGAAAAAATTCCTATTGATGTCATAGTCAACAAGATCAAGAACGCGCCTCATGTGAACCTAGGTTCGGTGATTTCCCAATCCATCGCATTGTTAGGGAAGGTCAAACCATCACAACCTGGCACCCTTGTTGTTACCTCTGCAGACAGAAAGCAGTATACCTTCCAATTCAGATTTGATAACCCTCTAAGAGATTACTCAATCAAGCTCCATCCTAAACCAGACCCCACCAAGCTTGGAGAGTTACTGGCCAATGCGGTGGAAGTGAAAAGTGGCGAGTATGGTAATGTTCACACTACGGAGTCTCATGATGGAGCAGAGATTGATATAATTAGACCTCCACTTCCTGTAGATGTGGTACTGATTGATGCACATGATCCACAATCTAGATTGGTTCTGAGTCAAGAGCTGTCTGACGAGCTACAACAGATTCTCAAAACCACGAGACCAAAACAGCCTAGCACCATTATCGCTTCACTAACAGATACTCCACGAGGCTCCAGAATGAAGTTCATGTATGCCCCTGATTTCACAATGATTTCATACACCCAGCATGTGATTCCCCATAGTGAAGATCTTAAAAGTTCTCTACTGAAATCCAGGGTCCTAAGAATAGGTGACTATTCAATATGTGAAGTTATACGCCAAAAAGAGCATGATTCTGCTTCGTCACCAAGACACGGACAAGTTTCCATATCAGTGCTTGTTGATGGAGGAAGAGGCACAGACAAAAAGCTTCGCCTACTAGCTGTACCCATTATGAAGGCACTGAAAACTGCAGCTCCATCTCAGCCCGGCATTTTGACCGTTGACACAGTTAGAGGATCTTTAAATCCCAAAATAAGGTATCTAGTCTCAGAACCGGAAATGTTTGTGCTGCATTCACGGTGGGTAGACGAAGTAGAGGCACTTAACTTCATGAAAAAAAGCTTTGCAATGAATTACCTAGGTCCTATGGGATACGATAAGTTAAAGCGAGCAGAGGCTGTGCAGTGCGACTCTACGTTAAATGAAGATCGAGTACCCATTAAACTTCTAGTTCATTCTCATTCAATCCCTACACAGGCAATGTATGATATAGCGGTACAAAACTCACTTCCTGTTCTAAGGGCTATTGAACCTAAAGTTCCTGGGTCCCTGCTGATAAAACCTTCAAGTAAAACGGATGAAGGTGGTGCCCCTTTTGAGACATATTACAGTGTTGACAAAAAACCGAAGCTACATGCAATACTGAGGTTCTTTGATGCAAGCAATGTGAGAAACTTGGCTGACATTCGATACAAAGCTCTACCGGTGGATTTACTGGACTCAGAGTCACTAAAAGAAGCTAAAATTTTGGTCAGGAGGCTTGCTATCTCTGCTACTAAGAAGAAAAACCCTCTGGTGAGTGTTATTATGATGGATGGAATTGGCAGCCTACATGACAAGCTCTTACAGACTATTGAGGAATTGGTAGCTACAATTGATCCTAAAACACAGACATCTTTGGTAGTGGAACAGTTTAGAGGTTTTCCAGGTGTGAACAATGATTTCCTGTTCCATCTAAGTGAGACCGCGTCAGATTTCACTCGCCAGTACAGAGTTAAAGTCATTATAGACGTTGACGTTAGTCTTAGATCAAAAAACCAAACTATCCCTGTTGATATAGCTAACCCAGAGCTGTGTATACCTTTGGTCGACAGAATGGAGAGGTCAGTGAGAGCAATAGTAGACATCTCAAAACCAGTGGAGATGCATATTGCAATTGGAAAAGAATTGGTCAATGATAAGAAAAAAATCGCAGCATTGATAAATTCGCTGTTGGTATCAATCAAACCTCAGAAACCTGGCCTATGGTTCGTTACTCAAGAAAACACGGGATTATACAGTATCGATTATGCTGTACAGAAGATGGGATATGATTATAAAATGTCTTTTCTACCAAAAATGCATGTTGGCTCTGAGGTAAGAGTGATGTACCAAGTGAAATATGACAAAAGAGATCGTCATGAAGCAGCTTTGAGGGAAGGCTTAAGTTTTAAAAGCGAAGATGTTGGATCTATATCATTAGATGTTTTGGTGATTGGAGGGTTTCCCGTCAACTCTGCAGGGCGCAAAACTTTGTACATGTCAGTGGATAGAGCATTAAACTCCCTACAACCAACATTACCAGCAAAGCTCTACCTCATGCCAGCAGCAAAAGGTACATTTGATGTTCTGTATGATGTGAAATCCAAAGATGCCCAAAATGAAGATCAATCACAATCTAATCTCACTACAAGAGAGTCAATAATATATGACTCACTCAAGCCTGAATACAAGAGTTATATCCTGGAGAGCGAATGTGATGTGGCTGCAGACAGAGACGAGAGCGTTATTTACTCTCCCGTCGACGAAAGCCCTGACACGGATGAAAGCGTGTACATATGCTATGATCCAAGGCCGTCTAGACCAAAGAGACGACGAAGGAGAAAATCTAAGTCAAGGTCCAGACACTCAGTGAGCCTCCTGGGAAATAGAAAAGCTTCTACTGAACTCTCGCAGGCTGGAATAAAGTACGATACAGATATTATAATCAACGATGACACCAGTGATATCGAAAAACTTCTAATTAAAACTTACGGAGTTCCCTTGGAGGATGAAAACATTAAAATTCTCATCAAGGAAAGGGAAAAAGGAAGCTTACATACCACAAATCAGATTCGTCATATAGCAGTTGTCGTACAAGGACAGGACAGAGTGGTTGACAAGCATATGGATGCTGATATACAAAAGTTATTACGCAACATACGCCCAACCAAACCAGGTATCGTCTATTTTGCTTTAGATGGGAGTAGAAAGTACCTTCCTCTTGGGTATACATCTATACCTGTTCTACTACCAAACTCAGCCGAAATATTTAAACTGAACAATTTGTTGTCTGATGGCATTCCGGTGAGATGGGGAGAATATATTGCTCATGATAGGGTAATGAGAGAGGAGAGAAGATTCACAGAATCAAGCGAGTACAGTATTTTACCCAATGTCAGCATTGTTTTCAGAGATGCCTCTGGGAATCTAGTACCGCTTCCTGATGATATCAGGAACAAATTTGGAAGAGAGCTTGCACAAGTCATTGAGATGGTACACCCTGGAAGACCAGGATGCCTTGTGATAGAACTGAGTGCCAACAATGGAGTAGAGCTGCCATCATACCATTATTCTGTCATTAAGAATTTCCAAGACTATACAAGTGCCAGTCACTATGCCCCGGATTATTCAACAGCTGAGGAGAATGACTCTAACTATGAATACTATGAAGCGAGATCAGTCCTCAAGTTGAAAAGAAAGAAGAAAAGTAGGAGACGACGATCTAAGGTGATCAAGCCAAACCTAGTATCACCAAATCACTTCAAATATTGTGACAACACAGAGCTACTAGCGCACCTGTGTAGAAAAGCCATGAATATTACAACTCTGGAAGGAAACACAATAAATACTATACAGGCTAGGAGTTTGTATGGTGTAGGCGCTGAAGACCAGCTAGAGCCACCAAACATTATTCTAGGCTGGGCCCGACCTGACGTACCAGCTGACAATGAAAGTCTGTGTGAGCTGCTTGATACTCTTTTGAGACGACTTGGAGTTAGCCAGTCCAACAGTCTCGAAGGTATAATCCTAGTATGTAGGAACTTGACGAGCTATGATTCAATGCAGACATACCAGCTGTACTTTATTGAAGACCCGTCAGCAGCCCAGTATTTGGTTGACGTTGTACCAAACCCTCCACATCTGCACCTCCAAGCCTGGATGGACAGATCGATCACAATAAACAAGACAAATCAAGGACTTGTTTCCAGTTTACTCAAAGCAGCCGAATTTGAAACAGGAAAACAACCGCATGCTCCACCAATCACTGTTGATATTGTTTTGACAAACTGGCATCAAGTCCATAACAGCGATATAGAGAAGGAACAGGTGCTCAAGACAGTACAGAAACTATTGCCTGTCATGGCACCTGCATTGCCAGGAACTATGATAGTGACACCGATGCCTGGATCTGATGACAGATATTCTTTTAATTACGTAGTCAACAATATACGTGGAGATTATAAGATCCACCACAGAGACTTTGACGAGAAAACCATCACAAAACTCATCAGTAGGAGTATAAAGATAGGAGTGCATGATGCAAACAAAACTTATGAGATGGTGAGAGAAATGGAACTTGATGCTGGGGAAGCTAGTTACCCGGTACCTATCGATGTGATTGTGGACTTAAAAGCAGTCACTTCTATCCCATACGACCCAGTTACCAAGTTTGTGGCTCCAGATATGCAACAAGCAATTGTAGATGCAGCCTATGATCTTTTAAGTTGCTTCAAGCCAACAAAATGGGGCACTCTCATTCTCATTCCACGATCGGTAGGATTTGAGGCGTACTACACAGTCAAAGTTCAAGATGTGTACCAGATACAATTTCAAGCACCCGGAACAAAAGACGAAATGGCAAAGCTGTTCAAACGAGCAATCGCAGTGCACCCAGATGACCCTAATACTCTAGAGAGAGTTATCACTACTGAGCGAGAATTGAACTTCAATGCACACAGTGGGAGCCGCGACATACCTATCACTGTCATAATGAATGTTGATAAGCTGCCCACAGATGATGAAGAAAGAGTTGCCCAAGATTGGATCAACGAAATATTGAGAGAGACAAAAACAAGTCTACCTGCAACAATAATTTTGACTCCTACACCAACTGCAAGAGGGAGACGCCAAAATTATGACTTTCAGTTTGTCTTTGACTTTATGCAAGATGACTATGAGCTGGAAGTTGTTGACATCACCATGGATGAACGACTCAGACTTCTCGCCAAAGGTGAGAAAGTTTGCAGTAATGCTCCTGATTGGAGCATCTCTCAGAAAATTCGTCAGACTGAACTTCAATGTCCAAAGGGCAAAAACGATCAAGCAGTTATACAGGTGGTCTTTGGTGGGGAAAAACCAACCACCGATGTATCATACTTGAAAGTACGAGAGAAAATACAGGCAGTTCTGAAACGATTGAAGCCAACACAGAGAGGCAAGCTTCTTGTGACGCAGATCGACCCTGAAACATTTGACTTGTGCGGTGTCTATACAGTAAAAGGCACCACGGCGTCTCATCAGTACCGTGCTGCTGAGGCAGACTACGAAACAGAGGTCTACAATACGTTACACAATCAATCAGTGTCGATTAGTATCTCCAACATTACAGAAATCAAAGAACTTCTGCGCAACCAGCAACTTAATTACCTTGAAAAGAGAGTAACAAAGAATGTATGCGTTAAAGTGTTCCTCAGCTATCAACACAATGAAGAGGATATCAGAGAGGAATTACAGGCAGTGAGCAGAATAATGAGAAACTCTGGGATTAAAGTTCCAGGTCTGCTGGTAGTCAGTAGATATCACGATGAAGATAACAATTGGAAGATGAAATATGAATTCCATCCAGAAAAAATGCATATCAATACTGCTACAGATGTTGACCATAGGCCGAATGGTCAACTTCCTGTAGGAGGACATGAAAATGCTAATGTCATTTATCTTCAGCGTAAGCCATCTAGAAGCAATCAGAATAAATGTTACACCCTAGACAAGGATAATCCTGCTGAGTTGCGACGCATAGCGAGAGCTATTCATGAGACTAATATCAAAACAAAATTACCAGATCGGAGACTAATGCCTATAGATATTGTGCGAAGTGGCCCTGAGGTGACTTTACATAAGCAGGACAATTGTTACGGAGAACTCTCTGACTGGATGGATGATATGTTGCACAGCAACATAATTGACAAAGTTACAGACATTGAAGTGAACCTGTCCATCATGCTACCAGAGAATGAAACTATGACAGTACACGAGAAGGAAGAAGCTGTCGAAGCAGTTAAAGAATTCTTGAAAAGTCACAAACTGAAAACTCCTGGCCATATCTTTGTTATCCCATCAGATGGTCCGCCGAACTATAAGACACAAATGATATATAAATTTTTGCCAGTAAAGCAAACAGTGAATGTTGAGGACATTCAGCAGGGAAGGGCAAAATCCCCGGAGACCAGTGATTATCAAGTGATTCTGAGAGATGATATCTCCAAGCAGCAATTAGAGAATATGCTTAAAAAAGCAATTTCACTTGAGGAAGATGAGGATCACATTTACCAGCAGATCAAAGATATCAACATGAGTTATACTTACATCAGCCAAGCTGTCAATGAAGAGCTATCAGTCACAAGTCATACAGGATTGCAGAAGGTAGGATCAGGCAAACACCGTCGTAAAAGGAAGAAAAAATCAGCGAAGACTGAGTTGCCTGTGAAAGCATTAGCCACCGAGATGAAGAAAATAAGGCAGCCAAACCCAACTCAACATTTACATCCGCCAAAATTGTACCAACGCTCTCTGAAGCCGACTCCCGATGCTACAAACTACACTGTGTTACAAAACAGTCTAACACAATTACAGGAGGGACTAACATCTGCAATGAGAGAGATTACAGTTGATCTTCTGGACAAAGTAAGGATTGACCAACCAGGAAATTATGTTGTCAAACCAGAGTTCAATGTTGGGAAACAGCAGATAATGAGGCTGGACATATTCCAAACTGGAAATGGAGGTGAATCTGGCTCAACACCAGTGGGCTTCAAACCACAAATCATTGTACAAAGTCCAGACACCATCACTAAACAAATAAGGTTTGAACCAGCGAGATGCCTTTCCCGAGATACAAATCTAGACGTGCAATG